>SJYX01023582.1:73010-97266 GCA_006410675.1 Oreotragus oreotragus | reverse complement strand
CCCTTCCGCTTCCGAGTCAGGGAGGTGTGTCCGAACGAAAGGAGGAAACAAGAGCCGCCGGCGTTCAGACGCCGGCCACGATTCCTTAGTTACGGCCTTATAGTTTTCGTGGTTTTTTCTCACCCGCGAGTCGCCGCTTTGGGAAATCAATTAATCTCAGGCTTTGCTGTTCCAACATCTGCTTCCTGATCGGATGTTTGCACTTCCAGTGATTAAAAAATAACTGCAGAGAAGAAAGGAAGGGGCTGTAGCAGAATCAAGCAGTCATTCCCTGAGAGGCCTCCTGGGGAAGGAGAATTTCCTTGCTTTTTTAAGTCAGCTGCCAAAATTGGTTGCTTCCCTCCTATTCCTAGAGCTTCGGTTGTTGTTTCACGTCCCAATTCCTCAAGAGCGCTGGGCGACAGAGTTATGGAGAAACGCCTGCAGGAGGCTCAGCTGTACAAGGAGAAAGGGAACCAGTGTTACCGGGAAGGGAAGTACCGGGATGCTGTAAGTGGGTACCATCGAGCTCTGCTGCAGCTGCGGGGTCTGGATCCAAGTCTGCCCTCCCCGATACCTAATCTGGGACCTCAGGGCCCGGCCCTCACACCTGAACAAGAAAACCTACTGCACACCACCCAGACAGATTGCTACAACAACCTGGCTGGTAAGAACAGGGCCAACGGGAGGGTAGAGTGTCAAGGCCGGTACATGAAAGTTTGAGAATATTGGGAAAAACACTGAAGGCTCTTCTGTCGTTATCTAGTTACTCTGCCATGAATTGCAATATACTTTCAATCTGTGGGGCTCTAATTGAGTTTCGGTGCTTCTCAGACTTCACTTGGAGAGTTTGATAAACACAACTTCTTGAGCCTACCATGATTCTGACTTAATAGGTCTGAGGTTTGTGAGTTGTGTGTACCAATTTGCGTTTCTATCAGACTTCCAGGTGATGGCTAATAGGTTTAAGGAATTTTGCACGACTTCCTGGTGGCTCAGACGGTAAAGAGTCTGCCTGCAATGCAGGAGACGTGGATTCAATCCCTGGGTCGGGGAGGTCCCCTGGAGAAGGCAATGGCAACCCACTCCAGTATTCTTGCCTGGAAAATCCCATGGATGGAGGAGTCTGGAGGGCTACAGTCCATGAGATCGCAAAGAGTTGGACATGATCGAGGAACTAACACATAGAGAAAATCCTGAACCTGATGCTGAGCTCAGCTTGTTTGTACACTGGTACCGTATCAAATCTCACAAACAGAGTTTTGGATGAAGTAGAAAAGAATTGCTCTATTGTTTTGCCAAGCAAAGGGGAACACAGCAGGCTCCTGCCCTCAAAATCATGAGTCCCCACCTGGGGAAGATACTGTGAGGTTTTATATTAGTTGTCCAAAGAATGTAATCATCTCATCTAATGGGTTGGTTGTGAGGTAAGTAAGGGTAAGCATCGTTGACCTTCCAGTTCAGCTGGTCTGGGGTCTACACTGCTCCTGTGTGGCATACCATTGTTAATTGTTAACTTCTCCCACCTGGAGGTGATTTCTGTATCCACAAAATAAAATGGCTTAAGATATTGTTGAGATGTCTGTTGTTGGAGAAACAGGACCTTGCCTCAAGGCTGCTCTTGACTGTTTCTCCTTGGTCTCCCAACCCCACCCTTCCCTAATTAACAATTGCTTGAATCTGCCCTTCAGAACTCAGGGAAGGTCATGGAGGCTGAATGCAGACTGTTTCCTATAATCGAAGAAATGGCAGACACAAAAAGCCCTTGTGCCCAGGAGCCCCAAAGGACCCTGCACAGTGTCAAACCTATGTTTAGACTGTTGTTTCTTTAATATTTAAAATTTAGGAAAGAAGGCATTTACTTCAGCTGGTGGTGTAAGTCATCCATCTAAGATGTTTTGGATAGCTTTTCCTTATTTTCCTCCGTCCTATATAAAGCAGCTAGATGATACCTTGGGTAACTTGTACCTTCCATATCCAGCTGGCCTTGCATGGAGAAATAAAGTCCAGAGTTAGTATCACTAGGATTAATCTGCTGAAAGAAAGGAGACTTCTGAAGTCTGTTCTGTGGCAGGCAAAGTAACCATAGAGCTAATTAAGTTGCTTTGAAGTATATCTTTTGTAATCCTTGTTTAAATTATTTTTTCTTTTTTACTACCCTGGTCCTCAGTGATTTGGTGAAATTCTAGCTTTTTTACAGTGTGTGTCCAAAGCTATTCTTAGACGCAAGTAACAATAATTATAGTAGCTACTATTTCAGTTCATTCAGTAATTATTTTTTTGAATAAGTTAATATTTAGGGATATGCTGAAGATATCACAGTAAAAGAGATAAGATCCCTGCTGTCGTGGGGAGATGGATAGGTAACAAAAGAAGTGACTTGTGTATTAGAGCGATGTTGGCTGAAAATGATGCACAAGGAGAGAGTTTTGAATTAAGTCTTACTTGGGGCTCAGTGAGGACTGCAGCCCAGGAGACAGTGTTAGACCTCGCGATCTTTTCCTGGAACCCGTCGCTCCAAAGATCACCAAGACTCGAATTCGATGCAAACAGCAAGAGGATTTNATGCACAAGGAGAGAGTTTTGAATTAAGTCTTACTTGGGGCTCAGTGAGGACTGCAGCCCAGGAGACAGTGTTAGACCTCGCGATCTTTTCCTGGAACCCGTCGCTCCAAAGATCACCAAGACTCGAATTCGATGCAAACAGCAAGAGGATTTATTAAGCCGGCGCGCCGGGGTTCAGTCACCTCCGAGGAGGAACGAACCCCGGACAATGGTTACAGAGCAGTATTTAAGCATAAGAGTTACAAACAGGTGCAGGTAGGGTGGGGAGCGCCTGATGGTGGGCAGGTTTGGACCTTTACGTGGATAGGTTCGTATACTTATCAGGTTGAAATGGCTGATCGGACCACATTACCACATTTTAGCTAATTCTTGGAAAAACACTCTCCTGGAAAGTCCCTGAGGGAAAAGCAAACAGCCTCTCTAGAGGGTCCCTGAAGGGGTCGGCCTGGAGGCCTGAGATAAGAGTTTGCTGCCTGAGTGAGCCTAAAGGCCTCATTCCATGAGATAAAGACCTATTGCTTATAGTTAGTAAAATTTTAACTTTCCTTCTCAACAGCAGCTCAGACAGCTCCAAAAAAAAAAAACTGCTCCAAAGAGGCAGTGTGGGGAAGTTAGTATATAAGATTTTCGTGAAGGGGGAGTTCAATCTAAAGACCTGTTTTCTTGGGGCACAAAGTGCCTCATTCTGAACTCCCTCAGAGGGTGTCAAGGCCTACAGCTGCAGTAGCCCAGGATTCAGCCTCCTGCTGCTGGCAAGCACCAATTTGTAGTTGACAAAGATGATAAGTAATACGGGAAAGGATCAAGCAGAAAATGGGTGTGTGGACTTCCCTGGCATTCCAGTCATTAGGAAGCCACGCTTCTAAAGCAGAGGGTGCCAGTTCGATCCCTGGTGGAAAAACAAAGATCCCACATGCAGCATGGCATAGCCAAAAGAAAGAAAATGGGAATAGTGAATGCCTTAGGCATGGTAGTGGTCAGGGAAGACTCATTAAGGTGACATTTATGAAATGCCATGTATAAGCCCTTGGTACACATATACATATAAACCTTAAGTATCACAGCAATCCTTTGAGGTAGATCTAAGGAACATCTAGTAAGTGGTGGAGCTAAAATTAAACCTGGCAAGTCCAATTTTTTTTGACTGTGCTGGGTCTTTGTTGCTGCAAGGGCTTTTCTCTAGTTTGGCAAGCAGAGGGCACTCTAGTTGAGGTGCTTGGGCTTCTCATTGGGGTGGTTTCTCTTGTTGTGGCTCATGGGCCCTAGATCACAAGCTCAATAGTTGCGAGATATGGGCTTACTTGCTCTCTGGCATGTGGGATCGTCCCAAATCAGGGATTGAACCCATGTCTCCTGTATTGGCTAGTGGATTCTTTAACATTGAGCCACCAGGGAAGCCTCTGTACTTTTTGCAGAATATACTGTATATCAGAGAATAGAATACACCTTGCAGAATTGGTCAGAAATCAAGGAAATGAGATAGATACTCATCTTGACTGTCCAGGTGGACCTGAAGGCAGAGACTGTGGCAGAGACTGTGGCTCCAAGAGACCCTCTGCTTGGAGGTGCTTGGTAGATGTTTCCTAAAGACTCACTAAAATTAAGAAATTTCACTTACATGAGAGTGAAATTTACGTGTTGGGCAGTTTATTTATAGTACCTCTCATCTTCACAAAAATTCTGCAAGGTAGTAATGATTTTCCCCACTTCACAGATAAGGAAATCAGACCTCATCGCTAAAACCCTCCAATGGCATCTTATTATACTTAGGAATATTCAAACTCTGACCTTCACCTGCGCAACCTGACATGATCTGGCTCCTCCATAGACTAAATTCACAAAGCACACACCCACCTTCCAGCTTGGTAGGATCTCTTCTCTTGGCTAGAAGGCCCTGTCCCTTGAATGACCCTTGTCATTCAGATCTTGGCCCAGAAGTCACTTTCTCAGGGACGCCTTCTGTAATCAAGCATCACTCTGACCTCATTCAGTCTCTGTCCCACAGTTCTATTTTCCACAAAGCACTAATAAATAAGTGAATTTGTTAACGTGTTCCTCCTACCTGGGAATTAGGGTGCAAGCTCTAATCACTCACCAAGGTGTCTGTCTTGTTCGTCTTTTTCTCCTGCTCCTACCTCCACCTAGCACATGGTCATTACCCCAGAACTACTTGTAGAATGAAGGGAACAATGGGTTACCTCATGGTAGCCCGTCAGTGATGGGTTAGTTGAACACTGGGGAAGTACCTAAGTATGAACCGTATGGCCACTTGGTGGGGATGTTGTAGCAGGGATGCAGACATCAGCACATGATTTAATAATGCTGTGTGTAATTCCCACAGTTGTTAAACAGGAAGTGCATTTCTCTTCTTAATTACAGAAAGACAGAACATTGACCTGAACATTGTCTCCTACACAGATTTGTGTGTGGAGTTCCCATTCTTTTATCCAAGGAGTTCATGAGATAATATATCATCATTGAGAAGGGTAATTTTTGAGTTAGTCCTTGCTCATTCCACCTAGAAGCTGTGGGATCCTAGACAAGTTACTTTACCTTTGTGAGCCTTGATTTCTTCATTCATTAAACGGAGATGCTACACATACTGACTTCAGAGGGTGGATGAGAAGATTAAACAAGCCCCTGGCACAGTGCTTACTGTACTCACACTGTTAACGGCAGTGGTGGTGGTTATTAGGACAAGAATTGTGGTGCAATGGGAGAGTCAAGATAGATAGAGAAGCCTGGGTAGGAGAGAGACAATGAAGAGTTTTAAATAATTTCTTTTTTCACCACCTGGCATGCCAGATCCAGTTCCCAAGCAAGGATCAAACCCCTGCCTCCCGAGTTCCAACCACTGGACCTCCAGGGAAGTCCCCATAATTAAAGTATAGTCTAATCAACTTTTTAAGAATTATTGATTTAATATGGCTGCGCAGGCCTTTCTCCAGGTGCGGTGCCTCCGGCTGCTCTGTTGGGTGGCTTCTCTTGTTGCAAAGCACAGACTTTGGGGCACTCAGGCTTCAGTAGTTGCGGTGGGTGGGCTCAGCAGTTGAGCTCCCAGGCTCTGGAGCACAGGCTTAGTAGTGGTGGCACAAAGGCTTAGCTTCTCCATGGCATGTGAGATCTTTCCGAATCAGGGATCGAACCTGTGTCTCCTGCATCGGCAGGCGGATTCCTAACCACTGGACCATAAGGGAAGCCCTAGTCTTATCAACTTTTATAGCTGGGCCTGACCCACGCTAGGTATTGGGTTAGCCAAAAAGTTCGAGTTTTTCCATAACATCTTACAGAAAAACCCAAACAAACTTTTTGGCCAGCCCAACACGCAATGGGCATTTGATAGATAGTGAAGTAGACTGTGGGGTGTGTAAAACTTGCATTCGCTGCTGTATCCCCAGTGGCTCGAATACTGTCTGGCACACGGTGGACACGCAGATGTATTGGTTGGGTGAGTGAGTGTTGCTGATAGCATCCTGGATTCGGTACTGCCTTGTGCTGGCCAGTGGAGCATCGTGTAATAAGGTCCTCTTCTCTCTCCCTTCCGTTTGCCACCATTAGCCTGTCTCCTTCAGATGGAACCGGTAAACTATGAACGAGTGAAAGAATACAGCCAGAAAGTCCTGGAGCGGCAGCCTGATAATGCCAAGGCCTTGTATCGGGCTGGAGTGGCCTTTTTCCACCTGCAGGACTATGACCAGGCCCGGCACTTCCTCATGGCTGCGGTCAGTAGGAAGCCAAAAGGTGAGAGAAGGGGGCTGAAGTGGGAAGTACAAAAAACCCTCCCACTGAGGTAGTATCTGTGGGAGAGGATTATAGTTCATCTTCCAATGCATTGAATTGTGAAAATAGATAATATATTTACACGTTCAATATTCAAAAACTATATGATGATGTATGACAAACAGGCCTTCTACTCACGAATGCCAAGTTTCAGTTCCTAGATGGAGACTAAAATAGGATCTAGATTCCAGTGAATAAACTTGATAATCCTTGTTTCTACCAGTTTTCCAGCTGAGGTCTGGTTTTTGCATGACTATCCTTTTATCCTTTAGCTCAGCTAACCCCAGGTATGACCTAGAAGAAGAACAGGCCTCCTGAGAATTTGAGGCTTGTTTCCAAGGCAAAAAGGATATCGTCAAGAGAATGATAAACTTGTTCCTGTGTTGGTGGTTCAGCTTTGAAAATTGTCTCTCATTTTGCATAATTGTCTCCATTATGGCTTAGAGCAGCTACTGAAGTAAGGGGGTCCCCAAACGTAAAACTCAGCAGAACCACTCTAATTGAATGGAAAAGTCATTACAGTGTTAGTTACCCCGGTCTCTTCCGTTGCAGGCAGATTCTTTACCATCTGAGCCGCCAGGGAAGCCAGGGAGAGTCATTATGAATTAATAAAGATATAAAATATGAACCATTGCTCATGTTTCTTATCTTCAAGTACACAGATTAACTGCCACCCATGTATAGTAGGTTTAGAGGCTGTGCTCTTAAAATTACTGTTTCTGCCTGCTCCTTTTCATTATTAAGTTAGAAACCAGCCCAGCCTTGTACACTAATTTTTTAAAAATACATATTTATTTATTTGACTGCATCAGGGTTTATTGCCACATGTGACCTCTCTGGTTGTGGCATGGGGACTTAGTTGCCTCACATGTTGTTGAAAATAGGTGATAATACATGTTGTAGGACAGCTAAGTCCCTATGCCACAACTAGAGAGGATCTTAGTTCCCCGATCAGGAATCAAACCTTCGGCATCAGAAGGTAAATTCTTAACCACTGGACCACCAGGGAAGTCCCTGTACAAGATTCTTTAGAAATTAAAAGTGGTATTAATGAAGGAAATGTACTGTTGCATAGAATAGTTGTGAGATACGCAGATCTTAGAAATTTTAAGAAATGGAAGTGTGTTCACAGTCCTCTTCTGCCTGGAGGTACAGTTACGGGTCTGTCTCTGATTGCCTCCTTTGTCCTGTTCTAAGACGCCAATGTCCGGAGGTACCTTCAGCGGACACAGTTGGAGCTCAGCAGCTACCATCGGAAAGAGAAGCAGCTCTACCTGGGCATGTTTGGTTAAAAGAAGAAAGATACCGCTCCACTTGAACTTAGATGAACCATTAGCGAGACCCATCAAAGGGAAACCTGAGCCTCAGCAAGAGAAATTAACCCCATACCTCTGACTGAGGTGAACTTGTTTTGTTTCTAGTACTGCACAAACTCTTCTATCACTTACATACTCTGTGTTTTTGTTTCCCCATCTTTCTATTTATATGGCTTTTAATATATGGTATTATATATCAGAAACATTTGCCTCGAGAAACACAACCAGAAAACACTCATCAGTTATGGGTGGATTCATCATGGCTCTGGCATAGATTTTGATGATAGATGTTGGTAGATGTAGTCGTATACCAAGAAGGCTTAGCAGAAGATGAAGTAATAAGGACAGGAAGAAAGGAGTTTTTTTCCTTCATTTCTTCAGATGCCTAAAGCCAAAATGGGAAGCCCTTACACAGGTCACAAACTGGCAAATACGTACTGTGAAATCAGACAACAATAAATTGGACCCACATGCCTCAAAAATGAAAGATTTAAAAGTAACTACTTGATTTAGCAGAAGATGAAGTAATAAGGACAGGAAGAAAGGAGTTTTTTTCCTTCATTTCTTCAGATGCCTAAAGCCAAAATGGGAAGCCCTTACACAGGTCACAAACTGGCAAATACGTACTGTGAAATCAGACAACAATAAATTGGACCCACATGCCTCAAAAATGAAAGATTTAAAAGTAACTACTTGATTAATTTTTTCTTAGATGTTCCACATACATTGAGATTCTTTATCCACCACAAAATTATCTAGTTCCTCTAGCTATAATAGCCTTTATCTAGCTGATAGCCTTGCTATTGTTTACACTCAGATCATTGATATAGTATACTTATTTTTTTTATTAAACCCTTCTAAAAACCCCTGGAGTCAAGCATCTAAGTATATATTTTATAACCTTTCAAAAGACCTCATGCCAGAATAATTTTTAATAGTTGCATACCTATAGGATGCTGATTTCTCTAAGAAAGGAAAGAGTTTACCAACTCTTCTAGAAACAATATGACAAAAGAGCAGGATAGAAACATAGATCTGTTTTTTACCTGTCACCTTGTATTTTGTAAGAACTCCATTCCTTAAAGAGGAGGGAAACAGGAAAGGTTCGCTTTCCTTTGTGCCTTTTAAGCACCGACAGAACCTTCTGGAAGCTTTGTTGGGCATACGTGCAGGCTGCAGATCTGGTACAGCCATGGCTCAGTAGGAGGCTTCCTCAACCTTGAGCGCCTTTGTCATTCTGCACACTTATTCTAATGTCCACAATGTATGAGTTGTACAGAGTAGATGAGACCATAATAGCTCTGCCTCTATATTTATGAATGAAAGGAATAAGTATATGTCATTAGCCATCATGTAAACACAGTTTACAGACAAAAACTTCTTGGTCTTGCCAAGTGTACACGAGCTCTTCTCTCTTAATCAGTAATGTGTCTCTCTTGATGAACCAGGCTCCTCTTTGTATCTCCCTGTACTCTTAAATAGTCCAACCATCAGCTTATAACAGAAAGTCTTTATACCAAATAGTCTAAGTCCAAGGACACTAACAAAAGAGGAATATTTTATTCCTCTTCCAAGCTTCTTAAATTTCTAAGCCTAGACTTGCCAAATTATGTCATGGTTGTGTTATCTTTGGGGCTGGTTTTGCTTTCTGATTTTCTCCACCCCCCCCAAAAACTTGATGTTACAGTAAGCTATGTTCTGTTATCAATGAGGAGAAAATAAAGCTGATATTTAAAAATGTAGATGTGTGTTGCATTAATCTTTTTTTTTTTTTTTTTGCATTACTAAGAGACAAAGTGGTCAGACTTACATTTTGGTCTTTAATTTGAAGGCCAGCTCTAACAAAGATGCTAATGAATGGGAAAGTGGACAAAGGTAAGCAGTCAGATATAGGTCTGGAGGAGGCCTGCCCAGCCCACATCCTGAAGGAATCAGGTAGCTAAATCTGTGTACTCAGAAGTGTACACAGGGGGAAGCAGTGCACCTTACAAGTCCTTGAGGGTTTCTACACAGGATTTGAGGGTTTGATTGAAGAGAAAGCACTCATGGTGATGTGAAGATTCGTACTTCGGCACATAAGGAACAATTAAGAATGGTCTTTCCACCAAACCAATACCCACTATCTTTACAATTTTGCCAAAATAACACACACCTATATTACTTTTTAGTCAACATTTTATTTATATATTTTGAAAGGAATTTTTGGAGAGAGGAACATATTAAATGATACCATGGGAAGGTAATCAGCAAACCCCAGACTGAAACCATAAGATGCAAAAACCAGTTTCTGCAATAAATTGCAAGGAAAAGGAGAGGGGATTTTATTATCTTAAAAGAGGTTTGAGACACATCAACCAAATAAATATGACTCTACTTTGGATACTTATTTGAAGAAAACTAAGTTTATAAGACTGAAATAATGAAGAAAAGTTATATGTATAGGTCTCCTCCGAAGTCCTGGCACAGAGCTCCTAAAAGCCTTAGAATTTGGATTCTGATTTGAAAAAAAAAGAGTTTATGGGACAATCAGGAAGCTCTGAACAAGAATGATCAGTTTTGTTGGGTGTGATCATAGTGGTTGTTGGTTTAGTCATTCGGTCGTGTCCGACTCTGTGACACCATGGACTGGATCCCACCAGGCTCCTCTGTCCATGGGAATTTCCCAGGCAAGATTACTGGAATGGGTTGCCATTTCCTTCTCCAGGGTATCTTCCTGACCCAAGTGATCATGGTATTTGGTACTTTTTTTTTTTCTTTCTTCAAGAGTCCTTTTAGAGATGGCATGCTGAAATTGCTTACTGATAAAATTGAGGTGGTGATTTTAGAGCACTTTATATCATTTGCCCAACAAAACAACCAACCAACCATAAAAATAAGTCTATATCCAAATAAATCATCTTCGGAATCACTGGCTTTGGAGAAATTGAAATCAAATGTGAAGGGCTAAATGGTAGGTATTGTGAAGCTAAGGGCAAGTGAAGGCATATGCTTGTAAAATAGCCAATTAAGAAAAGATCTGAAATCCTAAACTAGGAATATGTTTCTAAAACTGGAGAGCAAAGGGTGGTTGCCTGAAAACTAAATCAGCTTGGAGCTCAAAAGCAAGTAACTTCGTGGGGTTAAACTCTTAGTAGCCTGGGGCCTGATCCATCCCACCATCGGAGGCCGATTTTGGCTCAGTAGAAGTAATCATTAGTCAGTGATTAGGGTTGCCCAACAGTTAAATAGATTTCCTTTGGGGATAGTGAGTCGTCTTTCAAGCAGAGGTTCAATACTTGACAAAAGGAGGATCCAGTGCTGGACTAGAGGGTAGATGAGCTGACCTATGGTTCCTTGAATCCATGGGTGGGGCCTTCAAGAGAAGTGGAAACCAGAGAAACTTCTCTATTGATCACACCTCTACGGACACCCATAAACTTGGTGTCCAGCAGATGGATAAAGAGAGGCAACTGTGGCTGTAAGTGTGTTGGCTGCTGCTTTAAATGTCTTACAGATTCCTAGCTGCCACCTCCAATGAAGAAAGCATTCCATTCTGGGAACTAAAAGTAAATGCTCTTCAGGAGAATGTCACCAAGTAACAGATCCTCTTTAGTTTGTATTGCACTTGGCCAAGACAGTAACAATGGTTCCTGTGTCCCCCAGATGTCCAGAGAAAGTATATACATGATATATACATATACACATATTATGCCTTGCTTTTAGGAACCATTCTGAGGCAACCGATTTCTCCTCCCCCTGCCCACCCCCAGCCCCATGTCTTTTAAAAAAATTGACAGATAATTCACAATCATAAAGTTCACTCTTAAAAGGCAACTGATTCTTATAGGCAGTTTGACGTGATAGTTACTCTAGGAAAGACTTTGGAAAAGGTGCTCCACTCAGCTAAAATAGCTCTTACTGGGTTTATGTACATCTTATCTTGCCTTGTTTCACCAAGGATTTAAGGCAGTAATGTATTTGCATAAATAAAATTAGGCATTTGAAAGATACAAAAGTTATTCCAATACAAGGAAAATGAAAGGCATGGAATTTACTCCCAACCTTGGAAATGTTAAGCATCAACTTTTCTCCCCATAATGCACCAGGTAAGGAACTTTATTTGACCAAATATTTGCTCAGCACTGTCTCCTTCCTATGACTCAAAAACAGTAGCTTACGAGTAAGAGTTCAGTGCTGAAGGTAACAAATCCAAAAAGAAGAAATTCAGGAAATTCACTCATTTTCATCTAAATATTCCTTCCTGCCTTTTTTGCACTCAGTTCCTTATGTGTCAAAGAAAAAGGGTTTGTGGGGAGCCCTCTGGTCCATTGTACAAACACCACTCTACCACAGGCAGAGGCAGACCCTTCTCTTGCATTTCTAGAATGCTTTATCCCCCATGCCACATCAACACCCCAAGTTCCCATTTCTTTGCTATCTGCATTGCCAGTAACCACCTTTTTTTGCACTCAGTTCCTTATGTGTCAAAGAGAAAGGGTTTGTGGGGAGCCCTCTGGTCCACTGTACAAACACCACTCTACCACAGGCAGAGGCAGACCCTTCTCTTGCATTTCTAGAATGCTTTATCCCCCATGCCACATCAACACCCCAAGTTCCCATTTCTTTGCTATCTGCATTGCCAGTAACCACCTGTGTGATCATAGATGAGTGATATGACCTGTCCAGGCTACCATCACACCTTTTAAGTGAGAAAGTTGGACTAGATGAACTCTGAGGTTCTCTTCCAGTGTTTCTTGCTTTAGTTTTCCCAAGTGCCCATCATTTCCATTTCACAGGCCCTCAACCTCCCCACACACACCTACCACCACGGTAGCGTTTCCTGCCTTCCAGTTTGTCGTCTTCAGAGACCTCAATCCACATATAAGAAGCAGGCAAAAATTTCAAGTCATCAATACAGTATTTGCCGTTGAAACAAGTCAACCAAGTCTTTCTACATGGAAAGCAGACAGAAAGGGGTAAGGCAACAAAACCAAACATTCAAAAAAGAAACAACTTCTAGTTCAAAGTTAACCATCTTCAACAAAGTTTTAAGCCAGCATGAAGTCATAAGCCAGGGTTCAAATTCTGGCCTGCGCCTTAACTAGCTCTGACCTTGAACAAGTTAACGTAGATTGTTCAGTCTCAAGTTTCCTTGTCTGTGGGGAAAAAAAAAAAAAAAAGTGGGGAGAGGGATAATACCTCAAAAAGTTGTTGAGGATTAAATGAGTATATGAAGTCCCCAATACAGCCCAGGACACAGGAGCTCAAATACAACAATAAACCATGTTGCTGCTGCTAAGTCGCTTCAGTCGTGTCCAACTCTGTGTGACCCCATAGATGGCAGCCCACCAGGCTCCTTCGTCCCTGGGATTCTCCAGGTAAGAACACTGGAATGGGTTGCCATTTCCTTCTCCAATGCATGAAAGTGAAAGTGAAGTCGCTCAGTCATGTCGGACTCCTAGGGACCCCATGGACTGCAGCCTACCAGGTTCTTCTGTCCATGGGATTTTCCAGGCAAGAGTACTGGAGTGGGTTGCCATTGCCTTCTTCCACAGTAAACCATAATTGTGTAAAATAACCTAATTTATATACGTTTCCTAAGTAAAGTCTACATTACCCTCTCCTTAATCTCACTTTTTTCCTCCTAAGCAACCTGACTCCTACCCCAAATGCAGGTGTCAGATTCCTAAAAAGCCTGGAGGAAAGCTATGAAAAAATCAGGAGGCATGCAGGTTTGTGGAAGAAACCAGCCAACCGGTTCAGAAAAATACTTTCATTGCCAGTTTTATGGTCCAAAATGCAGAGTGCGAAGCGATTACATCTCAGGAAAATTCCCAGTGCGGCGAGGAGTTGGCTGAGACGCAATACCCATAAAGTCCTCTCTGGCTGGGAAAAGAAAACGGTAAGAACCTTCAGCCTGGGCAGAATCTTCATTCCATCCCCAGCAGAGGAAATCAGGTACTTCCACCTTCCGTGCTGCCCCCCGGTGGCGGCAAGAGCAGGCCTGGCATCGGCGCATGCTCTCCTGGAGGTTAGTTTTTGGAGCCAAGTACAGAATCTTTGGGTGGCCCTCCAGCACTGCTGTTCTGTCTGTCTGCGGTCGGGGAGCCAGGGAGGGGCTGCGCTCCCAGGACGGGGCCAGCCTCTGGATCCGGTTTGCTGCGTTTGGCCAGGTCCTCATTATGAGCCTTGCGGATGTGGCGGTACAGGTCCCCTGACTGCGTGTAGCTGCGCAGGCAGTAGCGGCACTCGTAGGGTCGCTCCCGCGTGTGCACTGTGGCGTGGCGCCGCAGCGTGTAAGAGCATGAGAAGGTCTTCCCACATGTCTTGCAAGTAGGAACATCCTCAGTAAAACCCCCGAAGCTTCCTGGGGCTGTTTCATACTCAGAAAACAGGTAGAGTGGCTCATGCAGGGCGGGTGGAGCAGGCAGAGGCGAGGTCACCAGTCCTCGATGATACTGCCCTGGACCTGGCAGCAAATGGTAGGGTGGGTGCGGATCTGGCGGCACGAAGTGGTCACTGGGCCCCACCTCCTCCAATCCTGCTGCCCGTGGCTCCTCAAAGGCCTCTGCCTGGGGGGGCTGTCCACCATACATGGCTCCTCCAGGAGGAAAGAATCCCTCAGGATCTCGAGGCTGTTCCTCTGACACGTCAGGCTCCTCATCAGAAATCACAATTGCTTCTACTTTCACCTGTACCAGCTCAGCTTCCGCGGGGGCTGGAGCCTCGGATGGAACTGGGACTGCAGCTGAAGCTGGGGGATAGAAGCTTTGCAACGGTCCTCCAGTTGCCCTTGGTTCTGCCACCCTCAGGCTCTCAGAACCCACATCAAGTGGAGCCAGTGGCTCCACTGAAACAGTTGGGAGGCCCGCAGAGAAGTAGTTTGCAGGGTTGGTCTCTGTGGAACTGCTGGGGCTGGCAAGAGAGACATCAGCCACTGGTAGAGGAGGTGCCCGCAGATACGATGACTCGACCTCCACGCCAGGCTGTGTAGTGTCAGCCCCAGCTGGCATTGGTGGCTCATCTGGAGGACAGACAGGTGAGGGAGCTGCAGAGCCTTTCCATTCCCCTTTGCCCCAGTGCCCTGATGTCTCTGCTGATGCCAGCGAAGGCTGGGAACCACGGGAAGTACTGGACAAAAACTCCAAACTAGGGGGTTGTGAGTTGGTTTCTTCTTCCTTCTTGGTACTATCCGCCTCTGCCAGGCCCCGGGCTTGCAGCCGCCGCTTACACACCTTGACAATATCATTCATGTGCAAGTAGCTGGCAGCCGCCAGCACATCCTCCACAGGGGTATCCCCCCTCAGGACCAGCTGGCCAGCATACATAAAATCCAGAAGCAGTCCAAAGGCCGGGGCTGTGACAATCTCGTTGTGGATACACACCAGATCCCTCTTGTCCAGTTCCCGCTCTTTGTAGAAAAGCTGGAAAAATGGGCTGCAGGAGGCCAGCACAGCCCGATGGGCCAAGAACTGGGTACTACCCACCATCACGGTGCAGTCACAAAGGAAACCCTGGGACCGCTGCTCTCGGAGGCTCTGCAGCAGCTGCTGGCTGTGTTCTGGGAACTCCATAGCACTCCACAAAGGGAAAGGGACCCTAGGAAGATCCTCTCCAGTGGTTCCCTTGGGAAGAGAGGAAAGAGGGTTAGGGCAGGTAACCTCCCTATAAACCTAACGTCAGCTCTGAGCTATTACTTGCCACCCCAAAGCCTCTGGCAGCAGCATCCCGACCCCAACATGCTCCCTTATGTTACTACCCTTCTTTCTCCCAGGTCACACCCAGTGGTCTACTTTTAGCCCCGCCCCTCGGCCTAACCGTAGCAGCAGGCCCCGCCCCGTCCACAAAGCCCCTCCCCGGAAGTCCCGCCCCTTAAGCAGCCTCCGCTTCCTCGATGCCCACCCGGTAGCTTCCAGCACCTCGTCCAACTAGAGTCTCGACCCCAGGCCTTCTCGGGCGATACCTCTTCGCCCTACTCCGGGAACTCCCTGAGCCTCTCTCGAATTCCAGGGGCTAAGAAGTCCGAGGGTGGGAACTAGCAGAGAAAGCTGACCCTCACCCACCAACGAGCAGCCACCGGGAGAGCTCCGCCCCTTCCCGCCCTCTTAGTTTTAATTGGCTCAAGTTTGTCTTCCCTCGTCTCGGATTGGTTCACTCTCTACTAACCATTCCCCCGACTCAGGGCGGTGTCTCCAAGTGGATGCTGGTGGCCGTCGCTCAGGCAGCTAGTGTCCGATTGGTTAGCGCTCCTGTCCTAAACTTTTTCTTCTCGTCCCGCCTTCTTTGCCGTGGAGCCCTTGAGATTGGCTGAGCTTCTCCATCTACCTGAGGCTGTGGGAGGAACCGGACCTGTGAGCAGTGGAGCGCGACGCCCTCGGGGCGGGGCTCGAGGCCTGCCACGGCGCAGAGCGTTGTGTCCTAGCGGGCAGCATGTCACCCCGGCTGCTGAGTGTCTGGGCAAAGGAGAACCAACAAACTGGTGTGGTACCCAGGAGGTCCGGGTCTTAGACTCGGCTCTGCCTAACCGTGAGCGATGGCTACACCTCTCTAATGTGCAGTTGTCTCTTAAAGGTCTCTTCGTCCCTCAAAAACTCGAAGATGCCCTACTGCCTTACTCCCTGCAGTCTGATAGATCCAGGCTCCTGGCTCAGCAATGGGGGCGTCAGAGAACTAGCAGCTGTGTGGATTGTAGTGGCCCTATCCTGAACTCTAGTGAAGAGATGCTTGTCCTTTTCTGTGTCTGGAGCATAGTGGGCAGTTGCTGATAGGAGAGGAGACAGTAGGCTCACAGCCCTAAAATGTCCCTGGGCGTGACAATAGTGTGGCTACTTAGAAGAAATATTCCAAAGTTCCCAGAGGAACCAGAGGAAAGGGCTGTAAATTGGGAGTCAGTGATACCTGCCTGGCCTCAGACAGGGACAGTATGTTGACAAGGTTTTTTTTAGTTACTGAGTTGCTTCTGAATTTTTGCAACCCCATGAACTAGAGCCCGCCAGACTCCTCAGTCCTTCGGATTTTCCAGGCAAGAATACTGGAATGGGTTGTCGTTTCCTTCTCCAAGGTATCTTCCTGACTCAGGAATGGAGCACGCATTTCCTGCTTTGGCAGGCAGATTCTTTTACCCCTGAGCCACCAGGGAAGCTGGCCATTGGCACTGGTAACTCCAAAGTGCCCTTCATCCACTATTCACCCCTTGACCTGCCACACCTAGCATCTCCACTTTATTCTGCAGCCAAGCACTCGAATCAGATCTAAGTAGAATTAGCGACAGTTCATCTTTCTACCTTCCATCATTATACTAGAGATATGCAGGCGACAGTGCCCTCAGGTTGAGAGCTCACTTCTTCCAGATAGTCTTCCAAGCCATACAATATTTATTGTTCAGTTCAGTCACTCAGTCGTGCCTGACTGTTTGCAACCCGAGCACATTAGGCCTCCCTGTACATCACCAACTCCTGGAGTTTACCCAGATTCATGTTCATCGAGTTGGTGATGACGCTCAACCATCTCATCCTCTGTCAACCCCTCTTCAACCTTTCCCAGCATCAGGGTCTTTTCAAAAGAGTCAGTTCTTCGCATCAGGTGGCCAAAGTATTGGAGTTTCAGCTTCAACATCAGTCTTTTCAATGAATAGTCAGGACTGATCTCTTTTAGGATGGACTGGTTGGATCTCCTTGCGGTCCAAGAGACTCTCAAGAGTCTTCTCCAACACCACAGTTCAAAAGCATCAGTTCTTCAGCACTCAGCTTTCTTTATAGTCCAACTCTCACATCCATACATGACTACTGGAAAAACCATAGCTTTGACTAGACGGACCTTTGCTGACAAAGTAATGTCTCTGCTTTTTAATATGCTGTCTAGGTTGGTCATAACTTTTCCTCCAAGGAGCAAGAGTCTTTTAATTTCATGGGGGCAGTCACCATCTGCAGTGATTTTGGAGCCCCCCAAAATAAAGTCTCTCACTGTTTCCACTGTTTCCCCATCTATTTGCCGTGAAGTGATGAGACCAGATGCCATGATCTTCATTTTCTGAATGTTGACTTTTAAGCCAACTTTTTCATAAGTTGGCTTCACTTTTTGCCATAAGTGTGGTGTCATCTGCATATCTGAGGTTATTGATAATTCTCCCAAAAATCTTGATTCCAACTTGTGCTTCATCCAGCCCAGCATTTCTCATGATGCACTCTGCATGTAAGTTAAATAAGCAGGGTGACAACATACAGCCTTCACGTACTCCTTTTCCTATTTGGAACCAGTCTGTTGTTCCGTGTCCAGTTCTAACTGTTACTTCCTGACCTGCATATAGGTTTCTCAAGAGGCAGGTCAGGTGGTCTGGTATTCCCATCTCTTTCAGAATTTTCCNACCAGATGCCATGATCTTCGTTTTCTGAATGTTGAGCTTTAAGCCAACTTTTTCACTCTCCTCTTTCACTTTCATCAAGAGGCTTTTTAGTTCCTCTTCACTTTCTTCCATAAGGGTGGTGTCATCTACATATCTGAGGTGATTGATATTTCTCCCAGCAAGCTTTATTACAGCTTGTGCTTCTTCCAGTCCAGCGTTTCTCATGATGTACTCTGCATAGAATTTAAATAAGCAGGGAGACAATATACAGCCTTGACATACTCCTTTTCCTATTTGGAACCAGTCTGTTGTTCCATGTCCAGTTCTAATTGTTGCTTCCTGACCTGCATACAGATTTCTCAAGAGGCAGGTGAGGTGGTCTGGCATTCCCATCTCTTTCAGAATTTTTCACAGTTTATTGTGATCCACACAGTCAAAGGCTTTGGCATAGTCAGTAAAGCAGAAATAGATGTTTTTCTGAAACTCTCTTTCTTTTTCCATGATCCAGTGGATGTTGGCAATTTGATCTCTGGTTCCTCTGCCTTTTCTAAAACCAGCTTGAACATCTGGAAGTTCATGGTTCATGTATTGCTGAAGCCTGGCTTGGAGAATTTTGAGCATTACTTTACTAGCGTGTGAGATGAGTGCAATTGTGCGGTAGTTTGAGCATTCTTTGGCATTGCCTTTCTTTGGGATTGAAATGAAAACTGACCTTTTCCAGTCCTAGGCACTTCCAAAAGGTATTCATTTTCCAGAGCCACTGTAGCAAAGTACCACAGGCTGGACAGTTTAAACAATGGAGATGCAGTGTCTCAGTGTGGAGGCTGGACGTCCCAGATGAAGATGCTGGGAAGGGACCTCAAAGCCTCTTCCTTGGCTTCTGATGTTTTGCTGATGATCTCTGTTGTTCCCTGGCTTGTTACAAGCATCACCCTAATCTCTGCCTTCATCTTCCCTTCTCCTTGTGAACATGTCTGGGTAAACATTTCCCCTTTTTATAAGGGCATAGTCATGTCGGATGTCGGCCCCTTCTACTTCACTATGACTTCATCGTAACTCATTATATCTGTGAAGACTCTATTTCCAAATAAGTCCACGTTCTGTGGGATTAGGGGCTGATACCTCAACACATACATTTGGGGAAGATGCGACTCAACCTGTAACACAAGATTGTGTTCAGTCACTAAGTCATGTCTGACGCTTTGCAACCACATGGACTGTTTCCTTTCCAGGCTCCTCTGTCTGTGGAATTTTCCAGGCAGGAATAATGGAATGAGTTGCCATTTCCTCCTCCAGGGGCTCTTGCTGAACCAAGGATCAAATCCATGTCTCTTGCGTCTCCTGCATTGGTAGGCAGATTCTTTACTACTGAGCCCCCAGGAACACAAGGTTAAGAGTGTGAAACTGAAAAGCCTAGAGCTTGGCTAGACCTGGTCCATATTCTGTGCCTAGACATGAGCATCTCGACAGATTTTTTTTTTCCCCAAAAGACACTTGCCTCTATACCAATGGGTGGTCCTGACAAGAGGGACTTATGGAACAGCTTCAAAATTCATGCTGACCTGAAAGACACTGATATTCTAATGATTTTTAATGTTAAAGAAAAAAAATCTTATTTGGATCTCTTTTCTTCTAGAAGTAGATGTCTATTTTCAAAATATTGCACTGGCAGCTTCAGCAGAAGCAATCTATTGCCCGCAAAGGGGGAGCTGAGCCAACATTTGCATGCAGATATCAATACAAGCCTAGAGGAAGCACAGGGAGAGCCCACAGGGAGCCGGGCAGCCTGCCACTCAGGCGCTCTCTTATAAAAGGCAGTGTTCCGTGTCCCTGACAAAATATGGGCGGGTTGTGCTTGATATTCATGGAAGCCAGGGCAAAAGAAGCCTCTAGTCTATTTGGAGAGGAACTCGCCATTGACATGGATCTAGCTGGAGAAATCGCAGTTCTTTAGTTTTCAGAACTGATTGAGGTGGTGTGTTCTTACCGTAAAACAGGGAATGCTGTGTTTTGACTTCTATTTTATAGATCAATAAACAAAAGGCCTCAGGGACTTATTCGAGGTGGCACTGCTTTTCACAGCAGAACTGGGATTAAAAATGATTGCTTCACAGGGTCACAAAATTCATATTCTTTCCATTACCTACACTGGTTCCAGACTTGAAAACTGGATTTGAAATCTAAAAGTCAAAAGGGAGAAAACAAAAAGACGCTCTAAGAGCAATGCACGTCTAATTTAGAAAGGTACTACAAATCAACTCAAAACGTTCTTAAAGACATGAAGGTTTTTTTAAAAAAATCCACCTGTGTGATTACAGGATTAAGAATACTGAAGGGCCTTACAGTGTACTAAGTGTTTTCACACATAAGATCTCATTTAATCCTCAGATGTTTGTGGGAAGGTGACTTGTTTTACAACAAGGAAATTGAGGCTAGGATGGTAAAGGATGAATTTAATATGTCGCTCACCGTATAGAGCTTAGTTGAACACAAACCTATATTTAAAGCAAAGACAAATGTTAATTCACTTAATCTACTTTTGCCTCTTATGGCTTGTTTGCTTTGCTTCTGCCCCTTTAACAAAGCAGGCAGGCCAGTGAAGGAAGCTGAGGAGGACCCATCACGGCCCTCCCTGTGCTGCCCATCGTCGGGTGCCCCCTTTCTCACTATTGCTTTCAGATTTATGTGGCTGATGACATCGTAGGCTCTTCCAAGGGTTTTTCTTCCAGGGTGTGAGGTGCAGGGTACAGGATTGGGGTGCATGGGCCACCCCCTTCTCTGGCTTAGCTGCCTTGCTCCATTTTTCTCCAGCCCTTTAGCTTTGGTTAAGAGACAGCCTGCACAGTTGCCTCCAGTGTCCCTCAGCCTTCAGCCTCCATGCTGGGTGGGAACAGGGACATTGGCTGGGTGGTCAGGAGACCCCAGGCTCACATCTGTCTCTCCCTTGTCAGGCTCGGCACAGACTGGATGATGTCTTCCCTCAGGGCTCACATCCACACTTCAGAGAACTGAAACTGGGGCTCTGTGACAATCTCGAGGGGTGGGAAATGGGGGGAGGAGGGCTGGAGGTAGAAGGAGAGGACACATGTACACCTGTGGCCAATTCATGTTCATGGACATCAGAAAAGAAATCACAGTTTAGTTCAGTTCTGTTGCTCAGTGTCCAACTCTTGGTGACCCGTGGACCGCAACACACCAGGCCTCCCTGTCCATCACCAGCTCCTGGAGTTCACTCAAACTCATGTCCATCGATTCGGTGATGCCATCCATCCATCTCATCCTCTGTCATCCTCTTCTCCTCCTGCCCCCAATCCCTCCCAGCATCAGTGTCTTTTCACATGAGTCAGCTCTTCACATCAGATGGCCAAAGTATTGGAGTTTCAGCTTCAGCATCAGTCGTTCCAATGAATATTCAGGACTGATTTCCTTTAGGATGGACTAGTTGGATCTCCTTGCTGTCCAAGGGACTGACAAGAGTCTTCTCCAACACCAAAGTTGAAAGCATAAATTCTTCAGTGCTCAGCTTTCTTTATAGTCCAACTCTCACATCCGTACATGACCACTGGAAAAACCATAGCTTTGATTAGATGGACCTTCGTTGACAAAGTAATGTCTCTGCTTTTTAAAATGTTGTCTATGTCAGTCATAACTTTTCTTCCAAGGAGTAAGTGTCTTTTAATTTCATGGCTGCAGTCACCATGTGCAGTGATTTCTGACCCCCCCAAATAAAGTCTGACACTGTTTCCACTGTTTCCCCATCTATTTCCCATGGAGTGATGGGACTGGATGCCATGATCTTCATTTTCTGAATGTTGAGCTTTAAGCCAACTTTTTCACTCTCCTCTTTTGCTTTCAGCGAGACTCTTTAGTTCCTTTTCACTTTCTGCAATAAGGGTGATGTCATCTGCATATATGAGGTTATTGATATTTCTCCCAGCAATCTTGATTCCAGCTTGTGCTTTATCCAGCCCAGCATTTCTCATGATGTAGTCTGCATATAAGTTAAATAAGCAGGGTGGCAATATGCAGCCTTGACATACTCCTTTCCCAATTTGGAACCAATTTGTTGTTCCATGTCCAGTTCTAACTGCTGCTTCCTGACCTGCATACAGATCCTTCAATTAAAAATTAATTAATTTAAGAAAAGAAAAGTGACCTAAAAAAATGCTTATTTACGTGGGAATTCTTTGGAGGTCCAGTGAGTAAGATGTCACACTTCCACTGCAATGGGGGAGGTGGAGCAGTTTGATCCCTGATGAGAAAATTAAGATCCAAACTAAGATCCAGCTGTGTGGAATGGCAAACAACACAAAACACATAGGATTCAAACAAAAGGAGGTTGTAGAACACTCTGTGTGTCCTGGTCCTTCAGTGCCTGCCCGCACTCCTCCACCCCCCGCCATCACCCCGCCATCCCAGGCTGGCCATGCTTTACATCTCTGTAGGACATCTGGAATCCATGTTTCTCTTCCTTGGAAGCCAGGACCTCCCTGCTCTTTCCTGTTTGGATGTTTAGCATCTAACACTAACAGAGACTTGGGGATGTTCTTCCCAGTAAATGTGTGAATGGATCTGTAACTGAATGGGTGGATTCTGTGATGTTTGGCCTGTTGAACAGGTGCTATTGGAAATCTTTTGAGTTGAAAATCAAGGTGACATGGAGGGAGCTGGTAGAGTGCACAGAGAAATATACAAGGAGTCTAGACACGTGGGTTGTCCTCAGGGTCTGGAGGACTGAGCAGGTAAATCCATTTTAGAATTTATTGTTAGGGGGAAAAAAAACACAAAAAACTTCTCTCTCCCAAGAAAAAGTTATGTTTTTCTTTTTCTTTTTATTTATTTATTTTTGGATTGTTTTTATTTAATTTAATTTTATTTTATTTACAATACTGTATTGGTTTTGCCATACATTGACATGAATCTGCCACGGGTGTATACGAGCTCCATCATCTATTTCTCTCGTCATTTTGCCTTATAAAGTATGGTGTTTAAATTCACATAACTAGTTAGTTCACTTTAGGGCGTAGAAGTGAGAAGAGAATTTATCATCCCAGTCTGCCTAAGGGTTTTTTTTTACCTTAAATACATTATAAAGATTCTTTTTTTTTTTTTTTTTTTTTTTACCATCCTGCGAGGCTTATAGGATCTTAGTTCACTGATTAGGGATTGAAGCTGGGCCCTAGGCCTTGAAAGCACTGATTTCTAACTATTGGACAGCCAAGGAATTCCCCAAAAATTCGTAACTATATATCTATATATAGATAAACAGATAANTTTTTTTTTTTTTTTTTTTTACCATCCTGCGAGGCTTATAGGATCTTAGTTCACTGATTAGGGATTGAAGCTGGGCCCTAGGCAATGAAAGCACTGATTTCTAACTATTGGACAGCCAAGGAATTCCCCAAAAATTCGTAACTATATATCTATATATAGATAAACAGATAATTATATATATTGTATGTGTTATATACATTATAAAAACCCTTAAAATATATACATATTTACAAAAAAACCCACATATACACACATACACACACACACGTGTGTGTGTTCTCAGTTGCTCTGTTGTTTCTGACTCTTTTTGACCCTGTGGACTATAGTCTGCCAGGCTCCTCTGTCCGTGGGATTTTCCAGACAAGAATACTGGAATGAGTTGCCATTTCCTCTGACCCAGGGATGGATCCTGTGTCTCCTGCCTCTCCAGCACTAGAGGTGGGTTCTTTACCACTGAGCCACCTGGGAAATCCCATACACACACACACACACACACACACACACACACACACACACACATACATACATACACCTCAAAGGGCATTTAACAGTTTATTGTGTTTTCACACTTAAGATCTCATTTAATCCTCAGAAGTTTCTGGGATGGCTATTTTTTTTTTTTTTTCAATAAGAAAATCAAGATCCGGGATGATAAAGGATGGATTTAGCATGTCACTGATAAGATGTGGCTTAGCAAACCTCAAACCTGTATTTGTATATGGTAGCTCAGACGGTAAAGCACCTGTCTACAATGTGGGAGACCCAGGTTTGATCCCTGGGTCGGGAAGATCCCCTGGAAAAGAAAATGGCAACCCACTCCAGTATTCTTGCTTGGAAAATCCCATGGACTGAGGAGCCTGGTAGGCTACAGTTCATGGGGTTGCCAAGAGTCGGACACGACTGAGCGACTTCTCTTCATATATATATATATGTGTAGGCTTCATATATGTAGGCTTCATATATATATATATATATATATATATATATATATATATATGTAGGCTTCCCTGGTAGCTCAGAT
>SJYX01023582.1:8401-71019 GCA_006410675.1 Oreotragus oreotragus | reverse complement strand
TCCACCACGCTCGACAGGTCTGACACTGTTTCCACTGTTTCCCCATCTATTTCCCATGAAGTGATGGGACCAGATGCCATGATCTTCGTTTTCTGAATGTTGAGCTTTAAGCCAACTTTTTCACTCTCCTCTTTCACTTTCATCAAGAGGCTCTTTAGTTCTTCTTCACTTTCTGCCATAAAGGTTGTGTCATCTACATATCTGAGGTGATTGATATTTCTCCCAGCAATCTTGATTCCAGCTTGTGCTTCATCCAGCCCAGCATTTCTCATGACGTACTCTGCATAGAAGTTAAATAAGCAGGGTGACAACATACAGCCTTGATGTACTGCTTTTCCATTTGGAACCAGTTTGTTGTTCCATGTCCAGTTTTAACTATTGCTTCCTGACCTGCATACAGGTTTCTCAAGAGGCAGGTCAGGTGGTCTGGTGTTCCCATCTCTCTCAGAATTTTTCACAGTTTATTGTGATCCACACAGTCAAAGGCTTTGGCATAGTTGATAAAGCAGAAATAAATGTTTTTCTGGAATTCTCTTGCTTTTTCAATGATCCAACAAATGTTGGCAATTAGATCTCTGGTTCCTCTGCCTTTTCTAAAACCAGCTTGAACATCTGGAAGTTCATGGTTCATGTATTGCTGAAGCCTGGCTTGGAGAATTACAGTGACATTTAACCTATATAGAATTATCGTCCTTAGATGGGATGGTTTTGAGTTCTTTCCACACCTTTTTACACTCCCCAAATGTATTTCAGTTTGTCTGTATGTTTGGGCACTGCAATTACTGTTTATTTTTATTCTATGCTTTTCCAAGTTGGCTAAGTATAGATTGGCAGTGTTCTTGAGTGAGACTCGTAGTGGGAAAAACTTATTATAGCATCCATAAATTACATGAGAGAAGAAACTGAGGCTCCAGAAAGAAGGGGATGGGTGAGAGGTCATGCAGCATGTTAGAGATAGTACTGGGCAAAGAGGTGAGTGCTCTGTCTTCTCTGTTCCACTTTCTTCCAATCACAGGCAGCACCCCCAGGGCCTTGGGGAAGCTTCCCTTCTCAGGCTGTGAAGATCCAGGACTCTGTCTCACCAAATAGGCCATCTTTTCATTCTCACTGTTACTCACACATTTTCCCCAGACCCCCACCAACCAATACTTAACTAGCACCAGACCCTGACTGAGCATCTGTTTAGATATCGTCTCACTTAGTTTGACAACAGCATCGTGGATTCAGCATCTTTCCACTTTGCTAACGAGGAAACTAGAGATTCGGGAGAAAAACTGGCATTCCTCAAATCACAGTTAGGAAATAGTACATCTGTAATGCAAATTCAGGTCTGTTTTCTACTCATGGCATTGAGGGTTCAATGCCAGGGACCGTGACCTCTTTCCACATGAAACACAGCTCCCAGTTTTACACCTTGAGTTTTGGTTTTTAAGTACTGAAGTAACATAGTAGACATAGATGAGAAATGTGAATCTATGATGTGAGAAGTCAGACAGTGATTCTTTTTAATGGTGTCTTGGACGGGGCACAAGGGGCTTTTGACTACTTCCAATGTTTGTTTCCTATCTGGCTGACCTTGTGAAAACTCATTGAGCTGCTAGGACTTGCATATTTTTCTGCATTTATTTACATCTTTTTTAAGGTAAAATATTTTAAGATGTATTTGTCTGGGTTCTAAGCATTTGGTCCTCATCTTTTGTTCTTTCTACCTCTATGGACAGTGTTTACTGTTTGCTGCTGTGCTAAGTTTTTAAGTTGTGTCTGACTCTTTGTGAGTCAGACACAAAGAATCATGGATTGTAGTCCACCAGGCTGAAACTCCAGTACTTTGGCCACCTCATGCGAAAAGTTGACTCATTGGGAAAGACTTTGATGCTGGGAGGGATTGGGGGCAGGAGAAGAAGGGGACGACCGAGGATGAGATGGCTGGATGGCATCACTGACTCGATGGACGTGAGTCTGAGGGAATTCTGGGAGTTGGTGATGGACAGGGAGGCCTGGCGTGCTGCGATTCATGGGGTCGCAAAGAGTTGGATACGACTGAGCAACTGAACTGAACTGAGGCTCCCTATCCATAGGATTTCCCAGGCAAGAGTCTTGGAGTGGGTTGCCATGCCCTTCTCCAGGGGGTTTTCCCAGGGATCGAATCCACATCTCTTAAGTCTCATGCACTGCTGGTGAGTTCTTTATCACCACCTGGAAGTTAATTCAGTTTCTGGACAACAGACAACCAGGATACAGACACGTAAACAGTCAACTCTGCAACATGCCTATGTTTGAATAACAGTTTGCAGCTAAATCCATTTCATTGCTTGGCCTCTTTTGCATTTATTTTTATAACCCTGCTGGGTATATGTTAAATTTCTCTGTTAGCAAAGAAAACTGAGTTTCAGCACAAACAAATCTTTCACCAGGAGTCAGGATTTGAATCCAGGATTTTTTGTCATTGTTGCTCTTTGTTGGTTTCTTTTGGTTTCTAAAGCCTATTTTTTTAAATCCTTTTCTGAACCAGCACAATAATGGCTGCTTTTCTATCCAGAGAACTCAAAACAACTGTAAGCCAACATTTATAACAAGAGTAAGTCACCACTGTCTGTGACATTTTGTTCCAAGCTGTGACACCATTTTGCCAGCTTTGATGCTGGTAGGTCATTCTTCAGTGAAGACTATTTACTTCACAAATATCAAAATAATTCCTTACTATTTCTCTTTTTGTACACTCAAATGGCTTTTTAAAAAAATTGCTGAATTATAATCTCTTTGAATGCTGGGAGCCAGCGTGAGGAACTCCGCCCATGGCAAAGGTCATGAGGAAGGAGGATTTGGCATACGCAAAGGGGTGATCAAGCCTCAGGAAACCCCCTGTTCCCGAGCATCTACCCCCAAAACCAGAGTCTACCTACTTTACTGTTTCATGCTCTCACCTACACCTCTGACTTTATGGGGGGCTGTGCCCCACTGATTCTCTTGGAGAAGGAGTAAACGTGCAGCTCCAAGTCAATAAAAATTCTTGGATGTGACAAGAGTGTTTCAACTTACGAACTCCTCTGAAGGTTATCTAGCCTGCCTGTACAGGTTCGTCCAGCCACATGTGATTGTTTATGTTTTAGACTTACTAAAGGCAGATTCTTTTGGGACGTTACAAATTATTAGTATAGTGGGTTAGTTAGAAATTATATTGGTGAAGGGTTTTTTCATTTGTTGTGCCAATAATTATAATTCTCTGCCCTGGGTGTGACAAGGGTGTCTCAGGTCAAACCTCTCTGCTGACTAGCTTGTGTGACAACCTCTCAACCATAAACAAGCACAGAAAGTTTGGAGTATTTTGAGAGTCTTAATTAGTGTAGGGCTTTTCTCATTGTTGAGTCAATGATTGCTGCCAGGCCTCCATATCCTTAGGCACCTGGGAATATATTAATCAATGTATTTGGAATATAGAAAAGGAAATACAGTAGTTTTTGATGTTAGCAATACTAGGCTTTTTGAGTTAATGAATTTTCTCTTTTGTTATATATCACTGTACTTTGTTATAAATCACTGTGTCCTTGCTATGTAAAAATGTAACTTTACACTATCTTAAGACTAAATAGATTTTAAGGGGAACATTGGTGAAGGGTTTTCATTTGTTGGGCTGATGTTTGCTGCTAAATTTCCATATTCCCTACTCTTATAATGAATATAACTAGCATATAGGAGAAATAGGTATTAACCTTTAAGATTAATCATGTTAACCTTGGGTGAAATAAATTCCTTTCTTGATTATAACTCACTACACCCTCACCCTATAGGAATGCAACTTTATTTGGAGGGTGGTGCCTGGTTTAAGAAAAAACACCCTTGGAAAAAATAAGTTTTTTGGTTATCAGAAAGAAAGGTATTGTTGAGTCAATGATTGCCGCCAGGCCTCCATATCCTTAGGCACCTGGGAATATATTAATCAATGTATTTGGAATATAGAAAAGGAAATATAGTAGTTTTTAAGGTTAGCAATACTAGACTTTTTGAGTTAACGAATTTTCGCTTTTGTAATAGATCACTGTACTTTGTTATAAATCACTGTGTCCTTGCTATGTAAAAATGTAACTTTATCACTATCTTAAGACTAAATAGATCTTAAGGGGAACATTGGTGAAAGGATTTTTATTTGTTGGGCTGATGTTTGCTGCTAAATCTCCATATTCCCTGCCCTTATAATGAATATAACTAGCATATAGGAGAAATAAGTATTAACCTTTAAGATTAATCATGTTAACCCTGGGTTAAATTAATTCCTTTCTTGAATGTAACTCACTACACTCTCACCCTATAGAAATGCAACTTTATTTGGAGGGTGGTACCTGGTTTAAGGAAAAACACCCTTGGAAAAAATAAATTTTTTGGTTATCAGAAAGAAAGGGTTGTAAAATGTCAGCAGGCCTCATGGCCAGAAGATGATGTAAAACCCCTAAGACCTTTTTTTATGTGAAGCACCTGATTTTGATAAAGGTCAGGACTGCTGACCCTCACGTGACTCTGTATTCATCCCTATGTGTAACAACAGGTATATAAGCAAACCTAAAAATAAAAAATTTGGATCAGTTTCTGGAAAGACTGATTCCCCCATGTTGTTCTTTTTTGTTCTCCATTTTTCTGGCTGAATTCCCATCTGGAGCGTGGGTGCCCACCACATCTACTTACTTGTCCCAGCTTTCAAGTCCACACGAGAAGGAGCCCAAGGAGGGGTAACTTTCGATATTCAAGTAGCGCCAGTGGCCCAACATAGATGGTGCAAATTCCTTGTCTTGGAATTTTATTGGTATCCCACGTAAACCAAGTTATTCAGCCTCTTTTTCTCTCCTACTATTTTCTGGCCGAATTCCCATCTGGTGCGTGGGTACTCACCAAGCCTGCTAATTTTGCCTGGGCTTCTAAGATTGGACCAGGGAGGCCTCAGTGCCTCCTCTCCTTCGGGAGAACAGGGAAACGCCTGTGGCCTACGTAGGTGGTGGTTGGTATTCCATGTAAACCAAGTTATTCAGCCTCTTTTCTCTGCTAATTTTCTAATCCCTCTCTATCTGTAATTAAATAAGTTTTTTCCTAGAACACCGACTCCGTCCCACCTTCAAATTACACTGGATCCACCGGGGCTGGACCCTGGCAGATTTTTGTATACATTCCTTGTTCTCCAGGAGTTTGAAGTCTGATATGATGAGAGAAATTCTCATGGTAGGGGCTAGGTTCACCAGCTGTCTTTGCAAACTTCTGAAATACTTTCAAGACCCTTCCCAGAAACAAGAGACGTAGATATTACGTTACGTATTACATCACTTCATGCTTGAGATGAGGATACTCAAACCTAGTTCCTTGTCTCTTGGGGCTTCCTCGGTGGCTTGGTGGTAACGAATCTGCCTGCCAATGCAGGAGACGTGGGTTCAATTCCTGGTCAGGAAGATCTCCTGGAGGAGGAAATGGCAACCCACTCCAGTATTCTTGCCTGGGAAATCCCATGGACAGAGGAGCCTGGTGGGCTACAGTCCATGGGGTTACAAAGACTCAGACATGACTTAGTGACTAAACAACAACCACCTCATCTCATATTGCAAGAGCCAGGGCAACTCAAGCCAACTGCCTTAGTTTGACCTGCTTTAACCACATACCTCAGACTGGGAGGTTTAAACAAGAGAAATGCATTTTCTCACAGCTGTAGAGGTTGGGAAGACCAAAGATGACAGCGCTGGCCAATTTACCTCCTGATGGAGACCCTCTTTCCCACTTTCAGACAGCTGCATTCTGTGGCTGAGTCCTCACCTGGCCATTCCTCAAAGCACATGCATGGACACACACACAGAGATCTCCCCTTTTCATAATGCCACCAGTTCTTCTTGGATTAAGACTTCACTCCTATTACCTCATTTAATCTTGTGTTCAGTCACTCAGTCGTGTCTGACTCTTTGTGACCTTATGGACTGTAACCCACCAGGCTCCTCTGTCCATGGGATTCTCCAGACAAGAACACTAGAGTGGGTTGCCATTCCCTTCTCTAGGGACCCATTCTCCTGACCCAGGGGTCAAACCAAAGTCTCCTGCATTGCAGGCAGATATTTTTTACCATCTGAGCTACCAGGGAAGCCCCATTTAGCCTTAATTACCTCCTAAACACAATTAAACATTAGGGCTTCAACATACAAATTTGTTGGAGGGACATAATTTCAGTCCAGAGCACCAAGATCTTCTGATTCCAGAATCCATCGTTCTTGCCATTTGCTCTAAGATAGACAAATGCAGAGAATTGTTGCAGACGAAATAACAAGTTCTTTGGACATGTCCTTTCTTGCTGGCCTCAAAATCCTTGCCATGGTCCTGCTATAAAATAGACTTTAATATATTACCTTCACACTGATGTATTTGAAAGAACAATGTAACATAGATTTATGTCTACCAGAGGTGTCCTTGATAAAGTGTAAAAGCAAACCTCAGCAAGCAGGTGTGGCATGATACCGTTTGTTCTCAGATGACACTGGGCTAGTTTGCTCAGCTACTGTAACATAGTGCCCCGGGCTGGATGGCTCAAACAACAGAAATTTTTTCTCTGACAGTTCTGGAAGCTAGGAGTCCAAGGTCAAGGTATCCTCAGGATCAGTGCCTCCGGAGGCCTCTCTTCTTGGCTTGTAGATGATGTCTTTTCCTCATATCCTCACCTGGTCTTCTCATTGTGCCTGTTTGTGTCCAAAGCTCCTCTTGTTTATGAGGACTTGAGTGACGCCGGATTAAGAGCCCATCCTACTGACCTCATTTTAACTTAATCCCCTCTCTAGAGACGTTAACTTCAAATAGTCATGTTTCTGAAGTATCGGGGTTAGAATCTCAAAGATTCTAAGAATTTTGGGGTTCACAGTGCAGCCCATGACAGATGTCAATATTGTATATGTGGACAGTGTCCACGTGTGTGACTGCATGTGTTTGTAAAGCAGGAGGGTGTTTGTAAGTGCAGAATGTGAAGTTTGGAAAGTTCATAACTACTTCATGGAACTCACCTTTAAGTTGGGGTGTTGGTTTGGGAGATAAGGTGTAAATAGGGACATTTGCTTCTGATTTTTACACAGTATTTCATTCTTGATTTCTTTTTTTTTTTCNACAACTGAGTAACTAACAGGGAAGCTGCCTGTTTGTGGTAGGAGAGAGAGAGACTCCTGCTCACTGGCCTTTTAAGACATATGTGAAGTTACCCCTGGTCAGAACACTCTGGGGCCAAGTAAAGACCCACTGATGCAGATCAAGCTTCTCATTTCCCTAAAGACAGGGCCAAGAGCTGCAGAGGAAAGTGAATTTCCCAGGTTCACACAGTGACACAGGTACCAGCAAGAGGACTGGAACTCACACCTCTTGCTACGCAATGTTCTTTCCTGCCTACTGTTTCCCACCCCACGTCATCCCTCCGGATTATCCCCATACACCAGCCCCAAACATCCTGTATCCTGCATCAAACATAGACTGGCGATTTGTTTCTTACATGATAGTATACATATTTCAATGCTATTCCTCCAAATCATCCCACCCTCTCCCTGATTTCTTATCATGAAAAGACATCCACTTGCGTTGAAAGGAATGACTGCTTTAAAACTATAAAAAGAGGTGTATCTACCAAGGCCCATTCGGACTTCATTGTGTCAACAAGGTCATGTAGACGCCACACTCCTCTGTGAAGTGCAAGTGGCTGAGTTTTAGGAACTCACCTTTGGATGGGGGTCCGAATCTGCTCCTCTCTACAGAGTGAAGGGCCTGAGATGGCTCATGACTGAGATGACACACAGGCGTTTTCATCTGTAAGTCTGCGCTCCATGGTCCCTGTGGGTTGAGATGGGAAACAGTAGGCAGGAAAGAACATTGCGTAGCAAGAGGTGTGAGTTCCAGTCCTCTTGCTGGTACCTGTGTCACTGTGTGAACCTGGGAAATTCACTTTCCTCTGCAGCTCTTGGCCCTGTCTTTAGGGAAATGAGAAGCTTGATCTGCATCAGTGGGTCTTTACTTGGCCCCAGAGTGTTCTGACCAGGGGTAACTTCACATATGTCTTAAAAGGCCAGTGAGCAGGAGTCTCTCTCTCTCCTACCACAAACAGGCAGCTTCCCTGTTAGTTACTCAGTTGTGTCCAACTCTTTGCCACCCCATGGACTGTAGCCCACCAGGCTCCTCTGTCCATGGGTGTAGGCAGGAAAGAACATTGCGTAGCAAGAGGTGTGAGTTCCAGTCCTCTTGCTGGTACCTGTGTCACTGTGTGAACCTGGGAAATTCACTTTCCTCTGCAGCTCTTGGCCCTGTCTTTAGGGAAATGAGAAGCTTGATCTGCATCAGTGGGTCTTTACTTGGCCCCAGAGTGTTCTGACCAGGGGTAACTTCACATATGTCTTAAAAGGCCAGTGAGCAGGAGTCTCTCTCTCTCCTACCACAAACGGGCAGCTTCCCTGTTAGTTACTCAGTTGTGTCCAACTCTTTGCCACCCCATGGACTGTAGCCCACCAGGCTCCTCTGTCCATGGGATTCTCCAGGCAAGAATACTGGAGTGGGTTGTCGTGCCCTTCTCCAGAGGATCTTCCTGACCCCAGGGATCAAACCTGGGTCTCCTGCACTGCAGGCAAATTCTTTACCATCTTAGCCACCAGGGAAGCCCGAGCAACTCTCTATTCATCTGTAAAATAATCAACTTTCTAAGAAGTGTTTACTTAGAGGAGAGAGCTTGATGGCTAAAGGAAATGTCTCACAGAAAAAGGGACTGTCATTGTAGCAAGATGCTCTTGCATCGGTAGGTGTTGGGTCTTGTTGGAAAACGACTTCTGAAGCATCACAGGAAATATAATGGAATTGCAGAGGCTATGAAGCCCAGGGGCCTGACTTTGTATGCCTGTCCAACCACCTAGTTACCCCATGACACTGGATCAATGACTTAACTTCCTCTGAGCTTCATTTTCTTGACCCATAAGATTGGGATGATTGCACCATTTACCAGAAAGGTTTGGAGGATAAGCTCAAATCCTGTGCTTTTTTCCTGACTAATTTACTGGCCAGTTCCTATGGTAAGGACTTTGCATATGTTATTCAGTGATCAGTTTAAAACCATTGATCACAATCAGTGATCACAAAAACCCAACAAGGTATATGTTTCCTTACCCCAAAGTATAGATGTAAAAGCAGAGTCTCAAGAGGGCTGAAATAATTCACTTGCCCAAGATTAAACAGCAAATAAACTATGGAAATGTAGTTGACACTGCTTCCATCTGGCTGATAACCAATAGATGGACGAAAGCTTGTATTTCACTGTTCTTATTGATAAGGCCAGTCTGCAGAGAGAGATGTTTGAACAGCATGGGGATATGGCAAGTGTGGACAGGAAAGAGGCGCGGGCAGCTCTGGTGTGAACGAGTGGCGACACAAAGGGGCTGTATTCCCAAGAATGAGGTGCCCCCACTTGCCTCCTACGGACGAGATCTGAAGGCACGGCTCTGAGTAGAGAGACAAAGGTCTCAGTCTGGGCACCTCTACTTCCCAGTTCTGGGAATTTGGAAAGTCACTTCTCCTCCCAAACCTCAGGTTCCAAGGTGAGAATAACAGTCCACACATTGCAGGCTTGCTGAGAGGATAAAATGAAGTAGGAACACATGTGTGAAAACACCGAGAACAGTACTTATTATCAACTAGGATGGAAGCCAGGAGTCAGACTCCAGCCCAGTTAGCTTGGAAAGTTCTCTTTCACACTCACGTCCTGCTTCCTGCAGGGGATGGACGAGGTGCCTGACCCAGACGAGTAGACTGGAACAGCCCAAAGAAGGTGGAGGGGGTTCCAGCTGGCGAGGAGGCTCTAAACTCATGACCAGCCTTATCTACTCTTTTCTTCCAGCAGCTTTTAACCCTCACATATTTTCCATGCTTTGGCAATAAAGCCAAATGTGAGACGGACATAAAAAGCTTAAAGGTAAGGGTTGCTTCTTCTGTTACTTCCTTTTCTTCTTCTTTTTAACGCCATTCTTGTAGTTAAACACAGATCTTGAATAATGCAAACCTATAATTCATGCAAATTGATCCCTAATGAGATGGAAACCAGCCAAGTTTTAATTTGTTGAACTTGAGGGAGAGAGGATAATGAGCTGGAAAGAACAGATGCAAAAATGTGTCCCCCTTTCATCCACAATGAGCCCCAACATTTCCTTTCTGCCCTCAGCCTCAAACGGCTTTGAATGTCTTCAATACGACTTACAGTTTTTTTTGTTAAGGAGATGAAGATACCTCATAGGCATGTTGAGTTACCTTTGTGTCCATTTCATGGCGCTGTAGTTGCCCAGACTCTTCAGCGACCTCATGTTCTGAGACTTTTATGCCCTGGAAGAGAATGCAATGCATTAATGATCTGTAATTGACAGATGCTCTAAAATGTAACTTTACCCAAAGCCTCAAAAATGGTCAGTAATTAGTTCCAATGTGGGAAAGGGCACTCGCAGACTTGGTCCGGACGGGAAGGCTGAGAATGGTAGCCAACAGAAAGGAGCGTTTCTCCACTCTTTGAACCAAACATGGAAGAAACCAGTAGGACTTGCACATAACCTTTGCTGGGCAGTGAATAGTGCTGCTGTGCCTTGCTGTCACTCAGCCATGTCCAACGCTTTGCGACTCCATGGACTGTAAGCCACCAGGATCCTCTGTCCATGGGATGCTGGAGTGGGATTCAAGAATATGGGAGTGGGTTGCCATCCCCTCCTCCAAGGGATCTTCCTGACCTGGGGGTTGAACCCGTGTTTCCTGCATCTCCTGTATTGCAGGCAGATTCTTTACCCACTAAGCCAGCTGGGAAGCCCAGGTACTGAGTTAGGGCAGTGCCAAAAACTTGGTCCCTGCCTATGTGAAATCTGCACCTAAGCAGGCAGTGTTTCCACAGCAGCTCCACACGTTACATACCACACCTGCCAGAGGGCCCATGGTGGTCCCCACTCCTGTCAAGGGATGCTGGCTGCTGGGCCCGGTAACGCTACTTCCTGATGCCAAAACAGGGAAGGTAGTGGTTTTGTGGTGTTGCTAAAGCTGGGCTGGCTCAACATCACCTGTTGATCATCAGCTTTTCTACCACCTGTTTAACCAACTTGGGACATCTAATATCCTCTCTTTCAAATATTTGAAAAACTGTTGGTTTCCTAACTGGCCCTCATGCACAGGGGGGAAGGAGAGATGGAAGAGGCAGCCAGTCCAGATGGGAAGGATGAAAGCTGGATTAGCTGGGAGCTTACCTAAAAGGCCAGCCTTGGGCCTCGAGGTGGTAGATCTCTGCATTCACCCACCAGGATCTTCAAAGTTTATGGAGAGGCCTTAAGGGGGTGAGTCACTTACTTCATCCAGATGAAATCAACACCACACTGCCCTCTTAAGGCTGTGTCCTTGAACATGGTGCCCGCTGAGGGGACTGTGGGCCCAGCTTGTGTTCCAAGGACAGGGGAGGGGGCTGAGGAGAACAACCTCCTGGTTCCAGCTCATGGGTCAACCAGAGGTGACATCCTCTCAACCTCCTCCAACTCAGAATGGTGTCTGCTTTCCTGACTTTTATCCCAGTTGATGCAATGCCTTCCTGGCTTTTTGTAAAGTTACACATTTAATACACGGATGTATCGACTACAATGCCAGGTATCAAGTCACATGCAATCATGAATACTCTGCTTAGCAGTAAAGATCAGACTTCATGGATTTGAAGCTGTATGACCTTAAGCAAGCTATTTAAAAGTCTTTGCCTCATTTTCTGAATCTGCAAGATGAGGATAATGGTAACACCTACCCAAAAGATTGCTATGAGGGCTAATTTGTTTCACGTGAAGCATTTGGCTTAGTCCCAAGTACAATAGGTCCAATAAATGTGAGTTATTTTCAAGGGATTATCACTTAAAAAAAAAAAAAAGTCAGTTGATGAAATTCCAACAGAAAAGCAAATGAGAAATTAAAGTCTTTGAGCTCCCAGTTTGAGCTAGTTGGAATCTATCTTATGATTTCAAAAGCAAAACCACTTATCTTTCCAATTATCTCAAGAGGTAAGAGGTATTACCCTAAACAAACAGATACTCTCAAAACTGGACTCTCTCATCCCTTACAGGATTGAAGAGTGTGTATATATACACACATATGTCTATGTGTATATGTGTGTGTGTCTGTCTTTGTAGTTAGAAATGTGACTGTTGGGTTGTTCCTGGCTTGGCTGGTCATACAGCTTTGGTGGACAGAACACTAGATTTGGAGTTGAGAGTTAGCAGTTTGGATTTCTGGTTGCAATTGTACCATGTAACACTTATGACACTGACATTGAGCCACAAGCTCTCTGAATTTAATTAAACTTACCTGTAAAATGGGAATAGAATCTGCCTTAATCGTGTGTCATACAGTGAAGGAATTTTGCTTATACAATAACAGCAAATTATGAGATGGGTGCCAGGCGGTTGCCAATCTAAAGCAGAGGCTGAGCATCAGGACAGCACTGTTATATCTCTGTCCTGTGGGTTTTCTTCCATTTCTGTCCCCATTTTTCAGATAAAAGAACAGATTCATGGAGACAGCTTGTGAGCTGCAGAGCCTGGGTTTGAACCCCAAACGACTGGAACCAGAGCTCAGATCAGGAGCCATGACTTTGTCTGCCACCTCTAGGCAGGTGGGGTGATGGGCTGCATTTTCCCGCATCCTGCCTGAGGCAGGCATGTCACCCATGTCAAGTAAGAACCATCACAAAGGCAGCCCCGTGTAGGGTCGGAGAGCCCAGGGGAGGGAAAAACCTCTGAGTCCTTCATGAGATCACCCCCAGTGACTCCTCGGGCCCACAGGGAAGTTGTCAACAACACAAGTCTGAAGGGAACCTGTATTTATTGAGAAAGCTAGTGAAGGGCTGGAGTCTACATCCTAGCTCACTCAGAATAACTAATAACTAAGCCGATACAGACATGCGAAGATGGGCACAAAGGAGGTCACAAGGAAGTCACAGTAAGACCTGCCAGATAGGGCGAGCCTACCAGCCTGCCATGTTGGTGATTCAGGCCTTCAGGGAGGCCTCACACCCTGCCTGAACCCTGTAATTAGGCACCCAGAGAAACTACAGCAGTCTAGGAAGGGCCCTTCCATCAGGTACCAGGTGGCGCGCATCTTCACCCATCACTCTCTGTGCAGGTGCTTCGTGTGGAACAAGGAAACCTTACCTGTCACATCTATGGCAGGCCTGCACAACAGGGAGACAGGACAACTCAGAGTAACATTCCTTATTTCACGTGTTTGCAAACCGGTTTCAGATACACCTTCATACATGCATCTTACACCATCTGACCTTATTAATAAAAGTGATACTTATTGGAAATTTACAATAGACCAGGCATAATAGTAAGCCCTTTACCTGTGTTTTCTGATTTAATCCTCAAAAAACTCCATTTTATAGATGAGAAGCCTGAGACAAGAAAAGGTTAAGTAACTTATTAAAGGCCTCCCTTGTAATCGCTATTGGAACGCAGATCCCAACCCAGAAAGTCGGCCTCCAGAAACCCGGATGAGTGGGAGATTGTGGTTGTTCAGCCACTAACTCATCTCCGACTCTGTGACCCATGGACTGCAACATGCCAGGCTCCCCTGTCCTTCACTATCTCCCAGAGTTTGCTCAAATTCACATCCGTTGAGTTGGTAATGCCATCCAACCATCTCACTGTACATACACAAAATCAACTCGCTGATGAGAAAGTAGCACAAACACTTGGACGATTGGCGGAAAAATGACTTTGAAAAGAGCTGAGTGTTCAGCAAAGGGATCACTTTGATGCAAACACGGATCTCGTTGCCAGCGGCAAACGTCAAGTTCAGGTGCCAAGGTCTCCTCTGCAGCGTCCGGGCCAGATTGTGGCCCTTCTGGTGCGTCTGCAGTTGGCCGATCCGCCTGATGAGTACCATGCTGGAGCCAGGAAGCCGCTTCCTGAGAGCTCGAGAGCCCTCCCCTGCTCGGACCATGGACCAAATGGCAGATCCTCAGGCCCCTGCCTATTTGTTTGCATATCAGACATATCAGGCCTGCTCCTCTCTGAGTGTTTTCTGTTTGTCAGGGCAAGACAGATGCCTCTTGTTTAATTTATACCTTAATATTCCACCTTGAGGGCGTGCCTGGTGATGCGGATGGTAAAGAATTTGCCTGTAATGTTGTTCAATCCTGAGTTGGGAAGATCCCCTGGAGAAGGGAATGGCAGCCCACTCCAATCTTCTTGCCTGGAGAATTCCATGGATAGAGAAGCCTGGCAGGCTACAGTCCATGTGGTCTCAAAGAGCTGGACATGATTGGAGCGACTTAGCATGCATACATGCCTTCAGCCTTTAACCCCTAGTTACCACCTGAAGCTGGAATTTGGGAAGAGTCTAGATCTGGGTTTAGACAGACAGTGGAGACCTGCAGTATCTGCTTTATGAGATTGTCATGAAATAAATCAAGACAAGTAGGTGGACCCTGGGACCCACTTCAGCATTGCAGAGGATGGATGAATAAGGCGAGTCCCAGAGGCCTCCAGAACAGCTTTGTCAATGTATGTCTCTTTCTTGTCCAGGGGCTTATCTGCTCTAATGGAGTTAGCCCTGCTTCTACATACAAAATAGAGAGTGGAGCGACCTAACCCACGCCTTGCCAGAACCGCTCTTTGGAGTTCTGTGGCCTCACAGGGTTAGGAAGTGACCACAGCCTGGGCCAAGCACTTTTATGCATTTGCTTCCTGGATGCTGTCACTGTGCAGGCCCACTGCCGAAGCTGGTAGTTCTGGGAAAAATAACCCCAACTTCCCTGTGGTTAAGAATCCACCTTCCAAGGCAGGGGATCCAGGTTCAATGCCTGGTCTGGGAACTAAGATCCCACGTGCCGCAGAGAAGCTAAGCCCATGTGCCACCACGACAGAGCTTACGCACCACCACCACTGAGGCTGCACACTGCATTGAAGAGCCTCAACAGCCTGGAGTCTGCTCACTAACCTGAAGAGCATTGCAATGAAAGATCCCGCGTGCTATAACCAAGAGCTGATGCAGCCCAAAATAAAAATAAATATTAAAAAAAGTAGGATAACCCCAGTCTTCTGAAGCTGGCCACAGCCCTGCCCCCTCCCCAAGCCCGTCAGTTTACGCCCACCATCACCCCCTTTTCTCAGCACCAGCCCTTGGAGTCAGGTGCTGGGTAGGGGTTCTATCAGGTTTCCCGATAGGGCCTGTACTGTATCAGGACCCACCCTCCACACTCCCCCGAGACAGTGCTGCTCACACTGCAGAGTACACGTAATACAGATTCCAGGCCTGTTTTACTGCTACTTTCAGTAATAAAAGAACCATGTGAAAAGCTAAATCAGAACAAACGTTAGAATGAAGAGGATGCTGATGGAACTGGCAGGAGCTGGTCTTTGAGGGCAAACAGCTCCTATGTCACTAGAGTTATGAACCCTATAAAGTGGGTGGAAATATGGTTCTTGTTCCCAAACAACTTGGCAAGTGGCTGGTACTGTTTGAACATGATTATTTACATTATGGTGTATCTGCTTTCTTCCCTGTGTTCTAAAGAAAAATGTACCGGATACATGTTTATGTGTGGCTAAGTCCCTTTGCTGTCCACCTGAAATGACCATAATGTTGTTAATCTCCTGTACCCCAATATAAAAGCTTTTTTTTTAAAAGAACAATGTAATGCAAAGAACAGCATTTAAATTCCATGGTGGGGATGGAGACAAAGAGAGTCATCAGGAATGAAGTGTATTTGGGCCAAGTATTGAAGGCTGATAGAACTGAGACACCCCCCTGGAAAGAGAGTGGGGAACCAGAGGGTAGGAAGCACAGGGGAAGGGTTCTGAGCTGCCCTTGACCTTGGCAGGGGGTCAGGGAGGGATGAGTCAGCAGAGGGCAGATGGAAAGAGGAAGAAAGAGAGTGGGCAGGAATGGAAATGTAGTTTGCCGGAGCTCGGAATCCTCTCCAGGAAGTTTCAATTTGATTCCCCAAGGAATACAGCTTCCCACAGGGGTGGTGGCGGAGAAGTGGCCCAATTAGGGCTGGATTCGAAGAAATCGTGCAGTGGCTCTTTGTGTAGCTCATTAGCAGAAGAGCGACTGGAGGCAGCGGCAGCGTGAGGAGGGTCCCGGCAAAGACCCCACAGCACGAGCAGACAGAAAGCAGAGGAGAGGCCACTGGGAGAAAATCATCAGAACTCAATGTTCCCCAACTGGGCAACTTGAGCGCTTGTTATCTGCCTCTCCTGAATCAAGAGATGGGTTGGAGCGTGTGAATAACAGATGAAGTGCTGTGTAGATGATGTTGATTAGAATGAACAGTTTAACAATGTGCTTAAATGAAAATTTCAGGGCTGGAGACCCAATTAGGAGTCTCATTAGAGGCTCAGCACAAGGGGCGCCGGCTTTGTTCTCTGGGTGATTTTTAGGGAGCGATGCAGAACGTTTTAATGATGATGTCACAGTGGGGCGTGATTTCTGGAGGGTCCGGCAGGGCAGCCATCCGGAGACAGGCAGCTTCTGCTGCAGCAACAAGGATCTGAAGGCATGGTGTGATTCAACGTTCCTCCTGCACCTGTTTCTGGCAAAAATAATCATAATTAATTTTAGGGTCTGTTTTTGGATCCCCCTCAAAATAGAACTCACGCATCGGCATGATCATTTCCATTTCATAGGATCCCAAACAGACTCACCTCAGGAAATAAGACCCACATAATCAGCAAAGGCCTGGAATCTGCCCACCAATGCAGGAGACGCAAGAGACGTCATGGGGTTCGATCCCTGGGTGGGGAAGACCCCCAGGAGGAGGAAATGACAACCCACTCCAGTATTCTTGCCTGGAGAATCCCAGGGACAGAGGAGCCTGGAGTGCTGTAGTTCACGGGGCCGCAGAGTTGGATAGGACTGAGTGACAGAGCACACTAGTTTGAGCTCTGAAGCTTTCACTCTGCGTGCTCTTCTTAAGACACACAAAACCAGCCACGTTGCGATGGTAGTGAGCAGTCGACTGGAAATGAAACGTGAGTCTTCCACGAGAATGAAAGCATTGGAAATGTACGTTGTAAACTTGCTATCAAGCTAACTGTGTTCCATGTTATCTCCAGAAGTAGCACTGGTTCTATTTAGTAACAATGATTAGCATTTAGGAGCACCCACCAGAGTCAGGATCTGTGCCATGTGGTCTCCACAAGTTAATTAACTCTTACAACAGCCATTGAGGTAGATTCTATTATCTTCAAGTAACATACGAGGAAACTAAGGTGTGAAGTGGTGGACCCAGGGTTTCCAGGAACAAGCGGCAAGTGGGGAACTGACCTCCATTCCTTCCGACTCTTAAGACTTTGCAAGTACGTAGAGTGATGGCAACCCACTCCAGTATTCTTGCCTGGAGAATTCCACTGACAGAGGAGTCAGACAGGCTGCAGTTCATGCGATCACTAAGAGTCGGACACGACTGTGAGACTTTCCCTTTCAGGGTGTTGTAGCCCTAACAAAGACCTTTCACAAGCAGCAGTCTTTTTTTTTTTTTTTTTTTTTTACCGCTACAACACAAAGATGTCGCTGTCAATTAGTCTCTGCAGCCAAAGCAGCAGAGGCTCAAAGAGCGGAAAGTGACTCACGTAACAGTCATATGGCTCAAGAGTGGCTTGCTGGGGATTTCCAACAAGGTCTCCTGACTCCAGAATATGGGGGTGAGTCAGGTACAAAGCCCATCCCATTCTTGCTCCAAACCTATTTCTCTCCCTTTATTGAGTCCCTATTTTGGTCCACGGCATTGCCAAGTCACCCAGCTCAAATCCAGAACCATTCTTCACCCTGGCCTCCTTTCTCCCCATGCACACACACAGTCATCACAGCCTATTTCTCTCTTTCCTGAACTCCTGTCTCCTCCTCTCTGGTTTCATCTCCTCCAGCTTGAATAAAGCCTTCACCTGTGATGGTTCAGTGTCCTTTCCCCATGTTCTCCTAATTTTCCCCAGGGGGTACTCGAGCTTCAGTATACACAGGAGGTACCCAGAAAGCTTTTAAGGATGCAGATCGGAGATTCTGATTCAGAGGTCTGGGATGAGAGTCACAGATTTGTGTTTCTAACAAGTTCTCAGAGGAGGCTCCTGACACTGGTCTAAGGACCTCACTTTGAGAACCACTGTCCTACTCCATGACCACCGGAATGATCATTTCACTTCTTTGCATATGAACTCTCCATGGCTCTGGATAATCTGTTGCAGATAGACACCCAGTGTTTTAAAGCCTTTTGTCCCTGAAAGCCCAGGTGACCCAACATTGACCAGAATCAAAAGCTGGGAAAAGCCACTCTTGCTGATGGGACTAGTACGTGTGCTAGAATTTTCTTCAGCTCAAAGTAAGAAACTTAGCCCTGAGGACTGCAAGTCTGAGTGAGCAGGTCAGGGATAGCTGATCTCTGGTAAGGCATTTTTCCCAACCTCATTTTTGTGTGCTAAATCATTCATTCAAATTCTAGGCAACTAGAATACATCTTTCAACAAATGGAAAAACATCCTTGCTCTCTTTAGTTATTATGGCAGGCACCCCTGTTCCTAGATATTGGGGACACAGAAGAAAAAGAAAATGAGGGAGTATTCCCCCAGCCCCATAAGAAGGCGTACTCACTGCCAGGACCAGCAGTTGAGGTTTGGAGCCCCATCCACAGAGGCTTAAACATCTTGCTGATAAAACTACAGCCTGGACTATGGCTTATTAATCAATGGAATACACTATATTAACAGGTTAAAGAACAAAACCACATGGTGATCTCAATTAATGCAGGAAAAGTATTTGACAAAAATCAACTGTCCTTCCATAATGAAATCATTCCACAATCTAGGAATAAAAGGAGAATTCTCAGCCAGGTGGAAGTCCATCTATGAGAAACCCACAACTAACGTCCTTCTTAAGGGTGAAAGATGACGTTTTCCTCTAAGGTCAAGAACAGGACGAGGTCGTCTCTCCTTGCCGTTTCTATCCCACGTTTCATTGAAGCTTCTAGTTGGCACGATTAGGCAGGAAACGCTTTAAAAGGAAGACATAAAGCTATCTCTGTTTGCAGATGACATTATCATGTATATAGAAAATCTGGAGGAACCCATTAAAAAAACTGCTAAAGCTGATAAAAAGCTTCAGCAACATGGCAGCATACAAAATCAATGCGTAAACTTCAATTGTATTTCTACATACCAGCAGTGAAATTAAGGAAACAATTCTGTCTATAATAGCATTTATAAGATTAAAATATTTAAATACATTTTTAAAAAAGAAATGCAAGACTTCTACCTGGCAAGTATAAAATATCGTGCTCAGACACTTTACAACCCCATGGACTGTAGCCCACCAGGCTCCTCTGTCCATGGAATTTTCCAGGCAAGGATACTGGAGTGGGCTGCCATTTCCTTCTCCAGGGACCTTCCCAACCCAGGGATGGAACCCTCGTCTCTTTTGTCTCCTGCACTGGCAGGCAGATTCTTTATCACCAGCTCCACCTAGGAAGCCCACCAAGTAAAGGTCAATGTAAATGTAAGGAAAGCTGCTGTTTATGAATCAGAAAACCTAATATTGGTAAAGCAGCAATAATCCCTCAAGTAATCTACAGATTTTATGTAATCGCCTAAAATTCAAATGGAGTTTATTCTGCAGAAATTGTCGAGAAAATACTGAAATTTATTTGAAAGCTCAGGGATCAGAATAGCCAAAATAGTGTTGAAAAAGAGTAAAATTGGATGATTCACAATTGTAAAACTTACTGCAAAGATATAGTAATGAAGGTAATTAAAAGGTACAAACTACTGTTTAATTCAGATATATAGTGCAGCACGGGGAATATAGCCAAAATTTTATTATAGCTATAAATGGAGTATAACCTTTAGAAAATGTGAATCACTATATTGTATAGCTGAAACATACAATATTATACCTCAACTATACTTCAGTTTGGAGAAGGCAGTGGCACCCCACTCCAGTACTCTTGCCTGGAAAATCCCATGGACAGAGGAGCCTGATGGGCTGCAGTCCATAGCGTTGCTAAGAGTCAGACACAACTGAGCAACTTCACTCTCACTTTTCACTTTCATGCATTGGAGAAGGAAATGGCAACCCACTCCAGTGTTCTTGCCTGGAGAATCCCAGGGACGGGGGAGCCTGGTGGGCTGCCGTCTCTGGGGTCGCACAGAGTCAAACACGACTGAAGCAACTTAGCAGCAGCAACAGCATACTTCAGTTAAAAATATATACTAANTTCACTTTCATGCATTGGAGAAGGAAATGGCAACTCACTCCAGTGTTCTTGCCTGGAGAATCCCAGGGACGGGGGAGCCTGGTGGGCTGCCGTCTCTGGGGTCGCACAGAGTCAAACACGACTGAAGCAACTTAGCAGCAGCAACAGCATACTTCAGTTAAAAATATATACTAATTAAAAGAAGCCAGACACAAAAGGCCACATGCTGTATGATTCCACTTACATGGTGTGTCCAGGCAGGCAGATGTCTAGAGACAGAAAGTAGATTAGTTCCCTTTCCAGGGCACTGAAGGCCTGAAGGGAGCAAAGAGATGGGGAAAGACTGAATGGGTAGGTTTCTTTCCAGAGTGATGAAAACATTACAAAGTTAAATAGTGGTGATAATTATGTAACTCCATGAATATGCTAAAAAAAAAATTTGAAATGTACTCTTTAAATGGGGTTGATTTATGATCCATAAATTTTGTCATAATAAAATGATTTTATGGGACTTCCCTGGTGGTCCCGTGGTTAAGACTCCATGCTTCCAATGCAAGGGGCACACAGGTTCCCAACTAAGATTCTGAATGGTGTAGCTAAAGATGCATAAATAAAAAATAAGATGATTTTGTAATTCCATTAGGATAAACTCTTAACTGGATCCGGTTGAACAAATAGGTGGTGTGTGGAGAGAGAGACCTGAAGAAATTGCCCAAATGCAATGCATATGATACAGAACACAAAAGACATGGGAAGTAGCCCAGAGGCTACACAGGGAATCTCCAACATCGTGGAGTAATAATGCCGGAGCAGGAAATGAATGGATGCTGACGAAGGAGATAGTAGCCAAAAATATTCCAAAAGTGGAGATTTTTGACAGAGACTCTCACTTTAAGGATGATATTCTGAGCTCTAAGCAAAAGGCATGGATGTCTAGAGAGACTTTAAAACATAAAGAAAGAGGAGAAAATCCCAGAAGCTTTCCAAAAAGAATAGATCGCTTACCGAAAATCTGTTTCAGAACAGATTTCTCATCCACGAGAGGACTGATGCAGATGGGAATGAGATGATATCTTCGGGTGCCAAAGGAAAGTAATGTTCAACCCCAAATTTTAATCCTAACTAAGCTTGATGCATTTGCAGTGAAAAGTAGTGGCTAAATGTGTGACTCAGGAGCGAGAAGATGTGGATTTGAAACTCAGCTCGGCTACTTATTTATGTGGATTCCAGCCTCAGTTGTCGGGGAAGGCAATGGCACCCCACCCCAGTACTCTTGCCTGGAAAATCCAATGGACAGAGTAGCCTTGAGAGGACTGATGCAGATGGGAATGAGATGATATCTTCGGGTGCCAAAGGAAAGTAATGTTCAACCCCAAATTTTAATCCTAACTAAGCTTGATGCATTTGCAGTGAAAAGTAGTGGCTAAATGTGTGACTCAGGAGCGAGAAGATGTGGATTTGAAACTCAGCTCGGCTACTTATTTATGTGGATTCCAGCCTCAGTTGTCGGGGAAGGCAATGGCACCCCACCCCAGTACTCTTGCCTGGAAAATCCAATGGACAGAGTAGCCTGGTGGGCTGCAGTCCATGGGGTCGCTAACAGTCGGACAGACTGAGCGGCTTCACTTTCACTTTTCTCTTTCATGCATTGGAGAAGGAAATGGCAACCCACTCCAGTATTCTTGCCTAGAGAATCCCAGGGATGGGGGAGCCTGGTAGGCTGCCGTCTATGGGGTCACACAGAGTCGGACACGACTGAAGTGACTTAGCAGCAGCAGCAGCAGCAGCAGCAGCCTCAGTTGTCTGTCCTGTAACACAAAAATAACCACCTTATAGGGAGTTGTGAGAATTATATGAATTTGCATATGTAATCATGCTCAGAACAATACTTGACATATAGACGCACTGTTGAAGGGTTAGCTACTAACTCAAGACATTGCTGTTCAGTCGCTCAGTTGTGTCTGACTCTGCGACCCCGTGGACTGCAGCACGTCAGGCTTCCCAGTGCTTCACTATCTCCTTGAGTTTGCTCAGACTCATATCCACTGAGTCGGTGATGCCATCCAACCATCTCATCCTCTGTCATCCCCTTCTCCTCCTGCCTTCAATCTTTCCTAGTATCGGGGTCTTTTCTGATGAGTCGGCTTTTTGCATCAGGTGGCCAAAGTATTAGAGCTTCAGCTTCAGCATCAGTTCTTCCAATGAATATAAAGGATTAATTTCCTTTAGTATTGACTGGTTTGATCTCCTTACCATCCATGGAACTCTCAAGAGTCTTCTCCAACACCACAGTTTAAGATATATACTTAGATAATGAACTCAAGATATATACTTAGATATTCAATATAGGAAACAACCTTCCAGTTATATAACCAAGAAAGTTATTTTAGCAATGTTTAGTATTAAATTGGCCTTCCCAGATGGTGCTAGTGGTAAAGAGCCTGCCTGCCAATGCAGAAGATGCAAGAGATATGGGTTTGATCCCTGGGTCAGAAAGTTCCCCTGAGGAGGACATGGCAACTCGCTTCAGTATTCCTGCCTGGAGAATCCATAGAGGGAGGAGCCTGGTGGGCTACAGTCCACAGAGTCACAAAGAGTCAGAAACGTATTAGATTTAAAAAAAAGAATCAAGAGAAAAACATTGAAAGAGTAAAAGGATCCAGTCAATAGAAGGATAAACTACCCATCCAAAAGAGATCATCTGCAGGACCTTGCCTGCATCTTTCTGTACAAAACATAGTCTAAAAATATATAAAATAAAAATTAAAGAAAAAGTGACCATTCCTTGATTCATGGTGTATTTTAATGTAATGATTTAATGTAAAAGATTAGCAGTATTATGACTGAACAAATACATGCACACACATATTCCCCTCACAAACCTTGTAAAAATGTCTCAACACATTTCAGTGAATTGATGAACAGTTTACAATCTCTTGCCATACCGTAGTTAAAATAGAAACCAACAAAAAGTAGAATACAACCAGAAAAGCATAGCTTGGAATCACAGAAGGAAAACCAAGCAAGAAAGAGTAAATGGAAGCAAGTATTCAACCACCTACAAAAAAATAAAGGAATGGAGAAAATAATGAAGACATCTATGAAAAATTCAGAATTCACTAATGTTTTATTCTAAAATTCCCTTCCTAGTGGCTCTCATTGGTAAATAAAAAAAGTAACTTTTATTTGTACACAGACATTAAAATTGTGAGACACATACCATAAATAGAGTGCCTATGTGCATGTGTTAGTAATGCTTAATAGAGATGATAAATTCTAGGAGGAGAAGTATTATGATTTATTCACTACCATATCCCCATTCCATATAATAGTGCTTGGCATCTAGGAGACTGATAAATATTTATTGAATATTGTAGTTGAATATGAAGTAAAATGAGTCAGAAGCTAACCCTCAGAGGATTTTGCAGAGACAAACAGAACTGGATTATAATACTGGTTCTGGAACATTCTGAACTCTGGGAAAGTAGAATGTCTCCCAGCTACGATTTTCTACAACATAAAATGGAAATGACAATAGCTACTTTGCAAGGATCTTGCAGGACTTAAACATGAGGACCAAGCGCCAGCTACTAAATTATTAGGTCGTAGCCCTATACCCACCTTTCAAGTCCTCTGTTCTGCAATATTGGGTCTGGGACTGCAAACCACATTTCTGCTTGGCTCGCTGGTTCCAGGCTCAGTCTGGCAACAAGGACTCTGGGGTGGATGCTGGGGAGAGAGAAACTCCTTCTTGTTTGCACCCCAGGGAGGTCCCATCGACTTCCTGTTTCCAGGAGCCTCACAGCACAGTTTCTCCACCCTTGCATTGGCTCACTCCTTCCTCTGGGAGCCATGAAATCTAGCTTGTAGTTGTTGTTTTTTTCCCCCAACACTCACAGAACCAGCTTCTTCAGGGCACCTCAGACACCAGCACCAACAGAGCAGACCCTTTCTCAAAAGGATGGGTTTCAGCTCCATAACCCCTCCTCCAAATGTCTACATCTTAATACCTGTCTTTCTAGCCCTTTCTCTTTGATCCCCTAGCCCTGAAATTGCTACCTCTGTGATGAAAGTGAAAGTGTCAGTCACTCCGTCGTGTCCAACTCTTTGCCACCCCATGGACTGTACCCCACCAGGACCCTCTGTCCATGGAACTCTCCAGGCAATAATACTGGAGTGGGTTGCCATTCCCTTCTCTAGGGGAATCTTCCCAACTCAGGGATCCAGCCAGAGTCTCCCACATCACAGACAGATTCTTTACCTCCTAAGCCTCCAGGGAACTCCAACCTCTGTAATACTTTCTTTTATTACCCAACTAACAATTCTCTGCATTTTCTCTGTTAAAATAACTTACATGGCTTCTGCCTGGTGACTGGTCCCAGATTAAGAACTCAAAGCCCCAAACATGGCGGTTCCCATCACCATTCAGTTCAGTTGCTCAGTCGTGTCTGACTCTTTTCGACCCCATGGACTGCAGCACACCAGGCTTCCCTGTCCATCACCAACTCCTAGAGCTCACTTAAACTCATGTCCATCACGTCGGTAATGCCATCCAACTATCTCATCCTCTGCCATCCCCTTCTCCTCCTGCCTTTAATCTCCCAAACACCAAGGTCTTTTTCCAATGAGTGGCTCTTCGCAGCAGGTGGCCAAAGTATTGGAGCTTCAGCATTAGTCCTTCCAATGAATATTCAGGACTGATTTCCTTTAGGATTGACTGGTTTGATCTCTTTGCAGTCCAGAGTCTTCTCCAACATCACAGTTCAAAAGCATCAATTCTTTGGCATTCAGCTTTTCTTATGGCCCAACTCTCTCATCCATACATGACTACTGGAAAAACCATAACTTTGACTAGATGAACCTTTATCAGCAAAGTAGTGTCTCGGCTTTTTAATATGCTGTCTAGGTTTGTCATAGCTTTCCAGCATTTTTGCATGCATGATCACATCTGATCCTCAGAACAAAGCTGGAAAGGAATCACTATAGGTAACCACCCACCCCTGTATCAGGTAAGAAAAATAAGACTCAACCACATCCAGGCTATTTTCAAGATTCAACCATACCCTTTGTTTCTTCAAAAAATGTTGGCCAATATTTTAAGGAAACAATCTGAAATAAATATTGAATGAGTGGTCATTGACTTATTTCAGCAGAATATTGTGCTTATCAAAATCTTTCAGTTCTTTGAAATAGTTTCCACTAAATGAATTCTTAAAAGGATATAAACATTTGATAGATTGCAAATATTTGATGTGAAAGTGAAGGACAGAGACTTTAATTCAGCTAATTAACTCTCTGTCTTGGGAACCAAAGACCTGGAATCTGAGTCCGAGGACTCAAACTATCAGTCATGTAACCTTGCATAAGACACGTGAGCGCTGAACCTCAGTCTTCTCGTGTGTAAAATGGCCAAGGTCTTGCTGGGCTCTTTGAAGAACAAATGGCTTCTGTACAATTCCTGGTACATGTGTGTATGTGTTAGATACTCATGTCTGACTCTCTGTGACTACATGGACTGTAGCCCTAAAGACTCTCTGTCCATGGAATTCTCCAGGCAAGGATAGTAGAATGGGTCACCATGCCTTCCTCCCCCTCCAGGGGAATCTTCCCGACCCAGGGATGGAACCCAGGTCTCCTGCATTGTAGGCAGATTCTTTACTGCCTGAGCCACCAGGGAAATCTCCCTGGTACATAGACTGTCTTAAATAGAAACTGTGTCATAGGATACAAAGATAGGTCTAGTCAAAATAAAAACATAAGGACATCCATCACCTCACATAATATAGTATTCAGTCCAGAGATAACAGGCTTCAGTGCCTTCAAGATATCTGCAAAAACTGTTGTTCCTTTTTTAATCTGTCCATTCTGCCATCCTCACCCCCAAGGGTGAGGATTTTTTTTATTTCACCCCCAAGCCAGGAGGAAGATTGCTTATCATCATATAAGCTTCACATGTGATCCACTGACACCTTGTGGAAGAAAGGAGTGTCACTTCTTGGTTCTCTATCAGGATCAAGGACTGTTTTCCCACAAGGCTCATCAGGCCACAGCTGGTCACTCAGCAGCCAGAACGAGGCCCTGTGTTCCTTCCCAAGGAATGAACACACCCCCTGAAGTGGGAGTGAGACCCCTTTCTCTGCAGCACATTGCTTCCTGGAGAATGAGGGACACTAAAAAAAAAAAAAAAAAAAAACATTTCCAGTAGAAAGGAAGAGGTGGGACTCGAGAAAGAAATCCCCTTTCAAATAAATATTAGGAGACCACCGACCCCAATGACCTCGAAGCTTCTTGGTTATTCCCTCTATGGAGGATACCTGTGTATATTAGCTCCCTGTGTGTATTAGTCGTGTCCAACTCTTTGTGACCCCATGGATTGCAGTACCGAACCCTCTGTCCTTCACTATCTCCTGGAATTTGCTCAGATTCGTGTCTATTGAGTCGGTGATGCCATCCAACCATCTCATCCTCTGTCATCCCCTTCTCCTCTTGCCCTCAATCTTTCCCAGCATCAGGGTCTTTTCCAGTGAGTCGGCTCTTCACATCAGGTGGCCCAAGGGATTGGAGCTTTAGTTTCCTAGCACTGTTGTATTAAATTATCATGATTTTGTGGCTCTAAACAGTAGACATTTATTTGATCATAGTTCCAGAGGCCAGAGTCAAAAATCAAGGTGTCTGCAGAGCTCTGCTTCCTCCAAAGGTTCTAGGGGAGAATCCACTCCTTGCCTCTTCCAGCTTCTGGTGGCTCCAGGTATGCCTGAGCTGGTGGCTGCAGCCCTGGAGTCTCTGCCTCATTAGTCATCTGGCCTCCTCTATTCTGTGTGTCAGCTCTCCCTCTGCTTTGCTCTCAGAAGGACACTTCACATTGGATTTAGGGCCCACTTGGATAATCGAAAAGAGCCAGACACGACTAAGAGACTGAACTGAACTGGATAATCCAGGTGATCTCATAACCCAAGATGCTAAACTTAATTATATCTGCAAGGACCATTTTCCAAATAAGATGTTCAGTTTCAGGCGATCAGCATGTGGTTGTAATTGGGGCGGGGGATTGATCCCCATTCAGCCCACTACACTTAACCACAGGGTTGTTGTGAACAATGGGTTTAAAAGCTCTGGCAGGGACTTCCCTGGTGGTCCAGTGGCTAAGACTCCTCGCTGACAATGCAGGTGGCCCCTGTTCGATCCGTGATCAGGGAACTAGACCCCACATGCCACAACCAAGAGTTCACACGCTGCAACTAAGATCCGGAGAAGGCAGTGGCACCCCACTCCAGTACTCTTGCCTGGAAAATCCCAGGGACGGGGGGCCCTGGTGGGCTGCAGTCCATGGGGTCGCTACGACTGAGTGACTTCACTTTCACTTTCCATTTTCATGCATTGGAGAAGGAAATGGCACCCACTCCAGTGTTTTTGCCTGGAGAATCCCAGGGATGGGAGAGCTTGGTGGGCTGCAGTCCATGGGGTCGCTACGACTGAGTGACTTCACTTTCACTTTCCATTTTCATGCATTGGAGAAGGAAATGGCACCCACTCCAGTGTTTTTGCCTGGAGAATCCCAGGGATGGGAGAGCTTGGTGGGCTGCAGTCCATGGGGTCGCTACGACTGAGTGACTTCACTTTCTCTTTCCATTTTCATGCATTGGAGAAGGAAATGGCACCCACTCCAGTGTTTTTGCCTGGAGAATCCCAGGGACGGGGGAGCTTGGTGGGACAGGGGAGCTTGGTGGGCTGCCGTCTCTGGGGTCGCACAGAGTCAGACATGACTGAAGCGACTTAGCAGCAGCAACTAGGATCAAAGATCCCGCATGCAGCAACTAAGACCCAGTACAGCCAAATAAATAAGTAAATAAGTAAAAGCTCTGGCAGAGGGCTGGCACCCAGTGAGCATGTGATAAATATTGGTTGAGTCTAAATCCATTTATACATCTCTGCAACCTCAGCTGGCATTTTACTTACTCCCTATGCCATGACTTCTGGGGTTCTTGGCAAAAGACAGCCTTCCCTTGGCGTGAACAAGAAGAATGTGAGCCAGCAGGATGGAGGGAATGACTGCAGGATGGAGAGTCAAACGCAGGGCGAGCAGGTTGACCCAGATGGCAAGGAGAGGGGACAGGAAGGCCACGGCCACGGGGAGCCTGGGGAGGCCAAGGTGCGTGTCTTGGACAGTGCAGGCGGGATGCTGGTCCCTCTCTCACTGCTTTTCTGAGTCCTGGCAGGGACTACAAATACCTTCTCTGCCTCAAGTCAAGCAATAACCCTGAGAGTACGTAGCTTCTTCCTCTTGAAAAATTCACAATTTCATAAAGGGTACACTTTACAGACCTTACATCCAAGTTTATTTTTCTTCTGGGCAAACATATCAATCTTCCAAAGCCCTCATTTGCAAATAATGAGCCAAAGCCATTCTCTCATCCCTGTTTTCCATCTTGCAAAGAAAGGTGATGCTGAAAATTCATACTTAAATTTCATGCTCAGACGGTTTCCCTGCTGGAATGAAGGCACCTTAAGGATCATCTGTCTTAGCCCTGCATCACAGAGAAGGAGTCTGGGACCAGGAGATGTTAGGTTAACTTGCTTAAAGTCACAGTCAGGGGTTGGAAGGAAAGGATGAACCATCAGAAAGAACAGCTGGAGCCAAATCCCAGATGGGAAAAAGATCCTGGAGTTCTAGGTAGGCAAGCAGGACTGGAGAGGAGAGTGGCGACCTTGTCATTTTCTTGGGTCACCAACTATAGTTGAAAATTACAGTGCTTTGTCCCTTAAATTGTCCCTAAGATTCTTTATGTAATCTCATTCAGCAAATAAAGGTTAGACACTTAAACTGTCAAAGGGTCATTAGTCATGTTCTGGAGACTCCGAGCAGGTGAAGTGAATCCAAAGTATGAAATAAGAAGATCTATAACTTTGCCATGAATTGCATTCAATGTGTCATTTATCACCATCCACTGATGCACAGTTACCATCCTCAAATCAGTCCATGTTACACTCATCATTTTAAGAATGCATTTTTGTTGTTGTTGCTTGGGACAGACTGACATGATGGATGAAAGAGGTCATGAAAGAAAAGAGTAACTTTGAACCAAGCAGATGACGTGGCAAAACTGCACCTCATTCCCCACTTCTGTCTTCTCAAGGGCTCTGGCCCAGGGATGGTTCAGCCAACACTGATGCTGCCCACGAGGAAAGACAGGTCTGGAGAACTGAAGTGACCATGGGAACTTCCATCTCTTGACAACGGTGCTTTCCACAACTCCACGTTGTTAAATCAGCAACCTAGAGGATAACTTTTTCTAACAGAAAAGCATCTGCTCAAAGGCTTTGAGAAAATTGAAAGTAGAGTAATTGATTTGGCAACAGCAACAGAGTAATTGTATTAGTCAAGGCTCAATTAGAGAAATAGACCCTGTGTGTGAAATAGACCCTATGGGTGTGTGTGTGTGTGTGTGTGTGTGTGTGTGTGTGTGTGTATAGGAGGGAAAGGGGACAGAGGGGGTGACTCGGACTGATTTATTGGATTATACAGCTGCAGGAGGTGGTCATGCAAGTCTGAAGGGTGTAGGACAGGCCATCAGGAAGGGAAGAGCAGAACATACAAGAATCCAACGGACTTGTGGTCCAAAGGCAGGAGCCTCTCTCTCTCCCCAGGAAAACCATAAATGATGTTCCAACTGATTAACTGAGACCCACTCAAAGAATTCCCCTAATTTAAAGTCAACTAAGTATGAGCTTTTACCATATCTAGAAAATTCATTTACAGAAGCATCTAGGTTAATGTTGTTATTGAGTAACTGATGACTTGTCCAACCTAGCCCAGTTAACAAGAAGTTTTCCTCAAATTCATTTTGATACCTAGTAACCAAATTTCCAGCAGAGTGGAAAAGTCAGGAAGAGAAGAAATAATCTTGGGTGAGAAAATGCTCGAAGTCCATGATGACATTTCAAATTTTATTTATAACGTAAGAACAGTTTCAAGAGATGTCAAGCTTCCAGATATATTATTGGCTACAAGTAGCTATATCGCTGGATTAGTTTGCTAGTGTTTGTTAAGGATTTTACATTTATATTCATGAGAAACAGTATCCACTAGTTGTTTTTTTTTTTCTTATAATGTCTTTCTTGGGTTTCATTATTAAGATTATGCTGTCAAAAGTTGGACGGCAGCTACTGTTAGGTGGGGATAGAGACTTTCAGAAGATACAAGAGGACTTGTCTGCCCTCTGGTAGTTTTCCTGTTGACCTGTGTGCTGCTTACATGGAGGTATTCAACATGCAAATACTTATTCATTTGTACACTGATGAAGTATGCACTTTTCCATCTCTAGGTTCAACTGTCCAGGCCCTTCAGGAAACAGACGCTCAGAAGGAATACAAGCGACTTCCACGGTGGTGCAGTGGTTAAGACGTCACCTTCTAACACAGGGATGCAGGTTCAATTCCTAGTCACAGCCAGAAAACCAAAACACGTAAAACAGAAACACTGTTTTAATGAATTCAATGAAGACTTTAAAAATGGTCCACATCAAAAAAAAAAAAAAAAAAAGAAAAGAAAAGAAAAAAAACCTAGGGATGCAAGAGAAGGGAAGAGATCGGTTACAAAGTGACCACAGCTACACAACATTGTAAATCACTGTACTTCAAAATTTTTTAAAAGTTCTTATTGATTTAATAAACATTATTACTTGAGTATTAAAACAAACAAACAAAAAAAAGGTGACCACAGCATAGTCTTGAGAATTCACCTTCAGGCCAACAGAGTACAGCAGAGCAAGGACCAGTCGTGAAAGGAGTCTGCACTGGACAAAAACGCCCCAGCCCCAGTGTTCCCACTTTGCTCTCCATCACTGGGTGAGCTGGGAGAGCCGGTCCCAGACATGCAGAAGCTGGGGGCCGCCCGCTCATACGCTCCCCAGGGCAGGCTCTCTTCTGAAGGGAGGTCTGAGCCGGGCACGCCCATTCCTGACTTGGAGGGAGTTGGGGAAAGAGGGCATTCTGAGAACTCCTTGTTCACCAGTGAGAAAAGTGTGGCTTGGATGAATTCAGCCCACACAGGCACATCTGAGGAATGCAGGGTTCAGCTGAGACCTCGGGGTTCTCCAGTCTCCCTTCCTCCCCATTACACCACATTTCCGTGCAACGAATTCTGCACAGACTCCAAATCAAGACTCCTTTGTCACTGTCATCCCACAGTAGTGAGAAGCAACATCCTTTAAAACGCGCCTCTGTGCTATGCAGCTAAGGAAACCTGAGGAAATGGTGTGTTGAAGGAGATCAGTTCCTCTTAGATAATTCTGCGGACAATCCTCCTGGGAAATTAGTGATCGTTAGTATTCTGGCTGCTTCTCTAAAGATGGATTCTTCTGCAGTGAAGCAGTCCAGCTCCATAGTACCTGAGGCAGAAATAATGTGTGCCACAAACACAGGGGATGGTCAAACAGCCACCGCAAGGTCTCCACTTAGAAACCTGAAATCAACCCGGAAGACAACAGAGCGGGCCATCCAGAGGGATCTGAGATACCACAGAGCCAGAGAGCCCAGGGGAGCGTCTGGGGCAGGCAAGGGCTGCAGCTTAGCTAGCCTGTTGCTGGGGTGGGGGTGGGGGTGCCTCTGGGATCAGAAGAGAGCAGGGAGGCTCTTCCCTGAGGCAAGGTCCGAGGGAGCGGGGCAGAAGGCAGCCCTGAGCCTGAGTCCATGCTTCTTCTTCCCCTCAGATGGGAAAAGCCACTCTGAGAGGGTTTTCTCCGGGCTCTGTTTCCTATTACAACACGTTACTCCAAACGCTGTGGCTGAACACAATGCATGTTGATGCTCTGACGGTTCTGGAGTCAGAAGTCCTGATGTGCCTTCCTTCTGTAGGCTCCAGGCGAGAATCTGTTTCCCTTAACTTGTCCAGTTTCTAGAGACTGCCCACTTTCCTTGGCTTTCAGCCGCGGCACTGTAATCTCCAGACTTTGGGGGCAAATCCACAAATTTGTGTCCTTGCCTCTTGCAGTTCCGAAAGGACATCCACATTCCTTGGCTTGCGGCTTCTTCCTCCACCTTCAAAGCCATCAGCACGCACAGAGGTCTGGGGTGTTACTCTGGCCAGGCAAAGAACACCTCAGTGGGTCATCGGTAGCTTCTCGAACAGTGGTTCTCAAACTTCAGTGTGCATCGAATCGTCCAGAGGTAGGGTTGACAGGTTGACAAGTAAAAGTATAGGACGCCCAGTTTAATTTGAATTTTAGATAAGCACTTTTTCTCGTATGAGCATGCAATATTACATGAGACTTTGTTATACTAAAAATATTTTCACTGTTTATCAAATGTACTCAGACGTAACTTGGGAAGTCTGTGGTTCATCTCTTCCCTGGAGGACTTGGTGAAACCCAGTTTGCTGCTGCCCTGATTCATGAGGTCTGGGGTGGGGGCTGGGAATGTGCCTTAAATCAACCCAGAATACTCATTGGAAGGACTGATGCTGAAGCTCCAATCCTTTGGCCATCTGATGCGAAGAGCTGACTCATTGGAAAAGACCCTGGTGCTGGGAAAGATTGAAGGCAGAGACGAAAGAGGATGAGATGGCTGGATGGCATCACCAACAATGGACGTGAGTTTGAGCAAACTCTGGGAGAGAGTGAAGGTCAGGGAAGCCTGGTGTGCTGCAATCCATGGGGTCACAAAGAGTCAGACACAACTAAGCGATTGAACAACAACAAAGCCCCAGGTCAGCTGATTCTGCTGCCCTAGGGTCTACCCATATGCTGAAAACCACGGTTGCAGTAAAGTACATACATACTTTGAGAATGTAAGTCAGATTAAATTATTTAGGGCTTTCCCAAGTCCCATAAAGGACAAGCCAAAGTTATGACAAAATCTTTCAAGGGCCCAGGTGCCCTGGCAATTACCTCCCTCGCCTCGCTCCCTAAGCCCCTCCCCACTGTCAAGAAGCTCTGGCGGCACAGTTGCTTCTGGAACAAACCAGGCACAGTCCCACCTGAGGGCCTTCGCACAAGTAGCTCCCCCAGTTAAATGAGTCTCCCCTAGACAGGGACAGGGGCTCCTTCGCTTAACTCTGCCTTTTCACCTGATTTTAAATGGTACCCCAACCCCACCAATCCACCTGATATGATGATTTCTGCCATAGTCTCCACCTGACATGCAAGAAGTATCATTGCTTATTATCGACCTACTCCCACTAAAACTCAGGTTCCACGAATACTGGGTTTGTGTTGATTAGATTCACTGCTATTCACAGCAGTGATGGTGTTTCCCAAGATGTAAGAGATGCTCAACAAATGCACAGAATATGTGTTTAAAGAACAGGGATGCCCTAAACTGTTTGTCTGTGCTGTGGATACAGGTGTTAAGTTACCCTGCAGACAGGGGTATAAAGAACCATTTGCAGGAACTTCCCTGGCAGTCCAGTGGTTAAGATTTTGCCTTCCAAGGCAGGAGATGTTGGTTTGAAAGTGAAAGAGGAGAGCGAAAAAGTTGGCTTAAAGCTCAACATTCAGAAAACGAAGATCATGACATCCGGTCCCATCACTTCATGGGAAATAGATGGGGAAACGGTGGAAACAGTGTCAGACTTTATCTTTTTGGGCTCCAAAATCACTGCAGATGGTGATTGCAGCCATGAAATTAAAAGACGCTTACTTCTTGGAAGAAAAGTTATGACCAACCTAGATAGTATATTCAAAAGCAGAGACATTACTTTGCCGACTAAGGTCCGTCTAGTCAAGGCTATGGTTTTTCCTGTGGTCATGTATGCATGTGAGAGTTGGACTGTGAAGAAGGCTGAGTGCCGAAGAATTGATGCTTTTGAACTGTGGTGTTGGAGAAGACTCCTGAGAGTCCCTTGGACTGCAAGGAGATCCAACCAGTTCATTCTGAAGGAGATCAACCCTGAGAATTCTTTGGAAGGAATGATGCTAAAGCTGAAACTCCAGTACTTTGGCCACCTCATGAGAAGAGTTGACTCATTGGAAAAGACTCTGATGCTGGGAGGGATTGGGGGCAGGAGGAGAAGGGGACGACCAAGGATGAGATGGCTGGATGGCATCACGGACTCGATGGACGTGAGTCTGAGTGAACTCTGGGAGATGGTGATGGACAGGGAGGCCTGGCGTGCTGCTATTCATGGGGTTGCAAAGAGTCAGACATGACTGAGCGACTGAACTGAACTGAACTGAATGGCAACCCACTCCAGTGTTCTTGCCTGGAGAATCCCAGGGACGGGGGAGCCTGGTGGGCTACTGTCTATGGGGTCGCATAGAGTTGGACACGACTGAAGCGACTTAGCAGCAGCAGCAGTCTATATCCTAGGGGCCTTCTGTTAACTTTGAAGTAACTTAAATGAGATGCTACATCTGGAGGAGACTACCAAATACCCCTCCACTGCTAAGGGACATTAGAAGTAATTTCTCTTTGGTACAGTAAGCATTGGCCAAGCCATGTGGCTACCTTGAAAGCTGCATGAATGCCAGCACCTTGGGTGCACAGGGTCTAAGGGACCCAGCAGCGTGTCAGCCCAGCACCTTCTCTTATACCCCAGATTAAGACCAACTTGCGGCGTTGCAAAAATCCTTGAAGAGATGAATGCTTTGACCTGTTCTTGTAGATATCAGTGCATTTGCCCCAGAGGAACATTTTCACCCTGTTTTTGGAACACTTGGGGACAAAGTGTAAGGAACCCTCTGAACTTCTAGAACTACCTGATCGCATGGGGCTTGACTGCTAGTGAATGCTTCAGAATGGGCTCTAAACCTTACCTTGGTTGTGATACACTGTCTGGTTCTAGGGTTTTGGATGGGTCGATGCTTCCCACCTGCCTCTGTTGCCTGAGGCCTGGCGTGCTGCAATTCATGGGGTCGCAAAGAGTCAGACACGACTGAGTGACTGAACTGAACATTAGAAAGGAAAACAAGAAAGTAATTGTTTCTAAGAATGGACATCCCCTGATATTTCTCTGCTTTCCTATAAGAAGAACGAAGGGAAAATGGAGAAGATAAAGACATAGAGGAGAGAAGCAGGCCTGAAGTGCCAGAGGGCACAGGACCCCAGAAGAGAGGCTGGACTTGGAGAGGAGGAGGGACACCCACCCCCACACGCTAGGCAGAACAAGGTGAGGCGGTCTGTGACACGTATACACTTACCCCAAATATAAAGCGAAAGTCGCTCAGTTGCGTCCGACTCTTTGCGACCCCATGGAGTATACATTCCAAGGAATTCTCCAGGCCAGAATACTGGAGTCAGTAGCCTTTCCCTTCTCCAGGGGATCTTCCCAACCCATGGATCAAACCCAGGTCTCCCGAATTGCAGGCAGATTCTTTACCAGCTGAGCCACCAGGGAGACCCATATATGTGAGTAGATCAGCCCAAATGGCCTCTGTGTGAGTGCTAAGTCGCTTCAGTCGTGTCCGAGTCTCTGCAACCTGTGCCTGTCCATGGGATTCTCCAGGTTAAAAATACTGGAGTGGGGTGCCAGGCCCTTCTCCAGGGGATCTTCCCGACCCAGGGATCAAACCTGCATCTCTTGCATCCCCTGCATTAGCAGGCAGGTTCTTGACCACTAGCGCCACTTGCTGCTGCTGCTAAGTCACTTCAGTCGTGTCCGACTCTGTGTGACCCCAAAGACAGCAGCCCACCAGGCTCCCCCGTCCCTGGGATTCTCCAGGCAAGAGCACTGGAGTGGGCTGCCATCGCCTTCTCCACCTGGGAAGCTCAAGATGGCCTCTATTTACTCATTAACGTAAAGGGTGAGGTTGACTGCTGAGAGTCAAGAGGTGAGATTGTCCGGGGGCCCTGACCAATGGTTATGTTTTAGCATCCTTGATGATTGACAGATGGGAGAGGAAGCTGAATAAGAAAAGAATGACTCAGCAGGCTGGTGAGAGACGGGTCCTGACAGAAAGCAAACAGCACGTTCCGGTGGGGTAACTGAGGAGAGTCTGGGGAAGGGAGTACTTACCAAGCTGTGAGCAGGGTTGGGGGGAGGTGTAAAGAGTAGTGAAGTCCACAGGGCCTCGCAAGAGAGGGAGCCTTGTGAGGTGAGAGGAGAGAGTGTTGCAGCAAAAGCAGAGGTGAATGAATGGCCCTGAGCACATATCAGACAGACAGGCCGACAAGAGTTAAGCAATCTTGGTTCCTCTTTGCCTGTCGCCACTCTAGCCGTAGCTGAACTTGTCCTTCACAAAGTTGTTGTTGGTGTCGTTTAGCCGCGAAGTTGTGTCTGACTCTTTGTAAGTCCATGGACCTTAGCTTGCCAGGCTCCTCTGTCCATGGGATTTCCCAGGCAAGAATACTGAAGTGAGTTGCCATTTCCTTCTCCAGGTTCGGACGTCAGGTAACTCCTCTCGGCTGCGCTTAGTGCGCTGGCTCGCAGCCGCCCGTGCTTAGTTCTTGTTTATTTCTAGTGCTTACAAATATTTGACTTTTCTGTATGTGACTTTGCTAAACTTACTAATTCTAGTAGTACCTTATATAGATTATTTTAGAGTTTTCTATTTAAAATACCATGTCTGTTTCAGCAACCCCACTTCCGAGTTTATATTTAAAAAAAAAACAAAACTGAATACAGGGTCCCAAACAGTGTGTGCATACTCGTGTTCATTGTGACTTAATTCATAATAGTCAAAAGATGGAAGCAACTTACATATCAAGCAACAGATAGATGAATAAACAAATATTTTATATACATACAATTTAATATTATTCAACCTTTATAAAAGAAGAAACCATCATTTGCAACAATATGGATGAACTTGACAACATGCTAAGTGAAATAAGACAAACAGAAAATCAAATATTATAGTATACCAACTCTACAAGGAATATAAAATAGTCAAACTCATAGAAGAAGAGCAAAGAATGGTTGTTACTTTCATTAGACAGAGGCCAAAGAGGTGTTAGTCAATGGGTATAAAATTTCAGTTACACAAAATATATCTGTCCTAGAGATCTATTACATAGAGAGTCTATAGTTAACAGTACCACATTGCATACTTAAGTTTGCCAAGAGAGCAGATTTTACATTTAAGTATTATCATAAATATATAATAATAATAATGAAGATGAGAACATTTTAGAAGTTATGAATATGTTTATGGCAGAGATTACAGTGATAGTGTCACTGGCATATACTTATTCTCAACTCATCAAGTTGTATACACTTAATATGTGCAGCTTTTTGTATTTTAATCAAATCACAATAGGTAGTTTAAAAAAATAAAGACAAGTAGCTATCATTTTTAAAGATTCCTAATGTAAATTGAATGTAAAAGGAATCATCCTGATTCATTTTCTTAATGCTATCCTTTCTAACTGAATCTAATGTAATCATTTCTACCTAATTTTAGATAGTTAGCTTTTATCAGATTAAAAACTGATAACTATTAAGAATGTTATAATTTCTCCTCTCCATCTGAAAAATAACCTCATATGCTCATTTTTCTTTTTGCTTTATTTTCCTAAATGTTAATGGCAAGAATGACTAGGATTTTAGTTGCCAACAAGCAGAGTAATAGCCATCACTTTACTGAGTGAGTGAAGTCGCTCAGTCGTGTCCGACTCTTTGCGACCCCGTGGACTGTAGCCCACCAGGCTCCTCCATCCATGGGATTCTCCAGGCAAGAATACTGGAGTGGGTTGCCATTTCCCTCTCCAGGGGATCTTCCTGAGCCAGGGATCGAACCCAGGTCTCCCGCATTGCAGGCAGACGCTTTAACCTCTGAGCCACCAGGGAAGCCTATTGGTGAAATATTTTTAATAGCTTCTTGAATGGCTTGAGTGTTATTGTACACAGTTCCTAAAACAGTGTAAAAAAAACTAGCCTACATTCATTTAGTTTGTCTCTGGTGAACAAATGTAATAATTTCATTTACTTCATTGACTTTACTGTGAGATAAATATACATTATTCTGTATGAGTCAATTTTAGTCTCCAAATTTTATCTTTAAAAGTGTTTCCTCAGGGAAGCTGTTCAAAACTCTAGAGTCTAAGCTATATTTCACAGTGATTTGTTCTTATTGCATTTTGAACTGGGAACACTTTGCACACTTGCAAATTTTAAAAGCACTTCAGCAAATACTAGTTACACAATCAAATTCAGGAGCACAAATTCAGGTTGATTTGTTCACCACATATGTGAATGACTAGTAAATTTTAAAAACTATTTTTGGACTCACAGACTAATGGAAGATTGCATTTATGGTCAAGCACTCTCTCTGAGAATCTACCTATCTCTTTGTTTCAGGCTTCATAATGATTGAATAATAAAAACTCAAACACTGAATTTTCTAACGCCCATGACTATGCCAAGGTGCTTTGCTTTTAGGGACTTCACCCTATGATAGCACTGAAAACAAAGGTTAGATGCTCATGACCTTGACTACCTCAAATATTAATTCTTGGGTAAGTGAAAACAATTGGATTTCCAGTCTGTACAATTAAACACTTAGGTAAGGAAAGAGTAGAGTGAGAAAAAGCCTCTCTAGCTAGTCGATCTTATAGTTGTGGTTCAAGTGTATGGTGTATTCAGTTCAATTCAGTTCAGTCCCTTAGTTGTGTCTGACTCTTTGCAACATAGTGGATTACAGCACACCAGGCTTCCCTGTCCAACACCAACTCCAGGAGCTTACTCAAACTCATGTGCATTGACTCACTGATGCCATCCAACCATCTCATCCTCTGTCGTCCCCTTCTCCTCCCACTTTCAACCTTCCCAGAATCAGGACTTTTTCCAATTAGTCAGTTCTTCACCTCAGGTGCCAAAGTATTGGAGTTTCAGCTTAAGCATAGTCCTTCCAAAGAATATTCAGGACTGATTTTCTCTAAGATTAACTGGTTGATTCTCCTTGCAGTCCAAGGGACTCCCAAGAGTCTTCTCCAACACCACAGTTCAAAAGCATCAATTCTTCGGCACTCAGCTTTCTTTATGGTCCAACTCTCACATCCATACATGACTACTGGAAAAACCATAGCTTTAACTAGACAGACCTTTGTTGGCAAAGTAACATCTCTGCTTTTTCATGTTGTCTAGGATGGTCATAGCTTTTATCCAAGAAGTAAAGGTCTTTTAATTTCATGGCTGTAGTCACTATCTGCCATGATTTGGGATTCCCCAAAAATTAGGTCTCTCACTNGTAACATCTCTGCTTTTTCATGTTGTCTAGGATGGTCATAGCTTTTATCCAAGAAGTAAAGGTCTTTTAATTTCATGGCTGTAGTCACTATCTGCCATGATTTGGGATTCCCCAAAAATTAGGTCTCTCACTGTTTTCATTGTTTCTCCATTTACTTGCCATGAAGTGATGGAACTAGATACCATGATCTTCGTTTTCTGAATCTTGAGCTTTAAGCCAACTTTTTCACTCTCCTCCTTCACTTTCATCAAGAGGCTTTTTAGCTCCTCCTCACTTTCTGCCATAAGGGTGGTGTCATCAGCATATCTGAGGTTATTGATATTTCTCCCAGCAATCTTGATTCCAGCTTGTGTTTCTTCCATTCCAGCGTTTCTCATGATGTACTCTGCATATAAGTTAAATAAGCAGGGTGACAATATACAGCCTTGACGTACTCCTTTTCCTGTTTGGAACCAGTCTGTTGTTCCATGTCCAGTTCTAACTGTTGCTTCCTGACCTGCATACAGATTTCTCAAGAGGCAGGTTAGGTGGTCTGGTATTCCCATCTCTTTAAGAATTTTCCACAGTTTATTGTGATTCAAATAGCTTATGGTGTTTATTCCAGAATATTTTAATTAACTACATGTAAACAATGAAATAAGAGCCTTCGTATGTACACATACATAACATTTAAGATGTGTTTGCTAAGATCAATATATACCCATTAAAGAAAAACTTTACAAAGGAAGTCATTTCAAGATGCTTTAACATTTCAAAGCTGGCAATGAAACAAAACCCATTTAATTCATTAAACTCACTGGATTTCCCAGTCCTGAGGATAAATACAATGAAACCAACAACCACTGCAGAGTCAAAATTCCAAATTCTTAACTCTAGCTGTTTACATTGGAGAAGACCCTGATGCTGGGAAAGACTGAAGGCGGGAGGGAGAAAGGGACGACAGAGGTTGAGATGGTTGGATGGCATCACCGACTCGATGGACATGAGTTTGAGTAAACTCCGGGAGTTGATGATGGACAGGGAGGCCTGGTATGCTGCAGTCCATGGGGTCGCAAAGAGTCAGACATGACTGAGCGACTGAACTGACTGACTGAGCTGCTTACATTCTGTTTGTAGGGTCAGAATAAGCATCTTTGGAATGAGCATCTTTCACGTGGACTGAACCCTAAGGCTAAAAACCTGACATTTAATGCCTCAAATGGGGGATAATCAAAGTTCTTTTTTAAAAACATCTCTCCATCCAAAATTGTTGTTCGTAACTAATATACAGAAATATGCATTTAACAAAGCTCACAGAACTTTTAACCTTTTCTATCAAAAATTAAAACAATTTGAATTACGAGCATTAGGGAAGGTTTCCTGGGTTTAAACTGGCAGAGTTGAGAGAGGTCTGAGGTTGTTCATAAATCTAGGTAGTGAAGGAAAAAACACAAAAACAGTTCATTAAAGCAGAATGCTTCTTACAGCTCTCAGTCGCACCCCTGCCAGTTGTGGGGGGCCAAGGCAGGCACCCCTGCCCAGTGGAGTTTTGCTCCAAAACCCAGGGGAAGTCACATCTTCTGGTCTGCCCAGGGCTGCAGGGTCTCCCAGGATACAGGACTTTCAGAGCTAACATGGAGATGGTCCCAGGCAGCAAGAACAAGCTGTTCACCCCACCTGGACCCTTAGCTCATCTGCAAGAAGGCTCCCTCCCCCACGGCTGCCCCCTAGGCCGGGAGGAGGCCCATGAGAGGCTTCTAACCTCTGCCCTCCTTGGCTGTGCTCACCGACTGGGCCCTTGGAGGCCCAGCTGCCCCTCCTCAGCCCCCGAATCTGACAGGAATCTGATGGGTGGGCAGGTGAGGGGCTGCGGGCACAGGTGGTTGGAGCCGGGCTGAGTGGGGGGCAGTGAGAACGCGGCGCATAAAGAGGAGGGTTGCACCCCCTCTGCCCCTCTTAGATGAGGGCGCCTGACCACCCTGAGCTGCACGGGGGGCTCTGCTGCTCCCTGACGGGTGGGGTTGCTGGGGGCTGTTTTTGATAGGGCCCACATAGGGTCTCATTGATAAGATGGCTTGTTTTGTCAACCTCGGAAAAACGAAGAATAAAATCACAGTGATCTGTGAGACTGACCAAATGGCATCCTGTTATCTCACTGGCATTTATCTTCTCAAAGCTGTGAGACCACCAGATTTCCAGGCCTCCAGCTACGTGACCATCCCTTCATGGAATTTTTCATCCGTGGGGTATAAGAAGGACGCTGTCAGAAAGGGAAGATGCTGGTTCTCCTTAAGAGCCAGTCACCCTCTCTTTTCCATTTAGTAAATTTCCTCTTCTTGCCTGACTGCCTAGCTCGCTCTCTTTTTCTCTGCACTCGCCTTACAGTTTTCAAGCTTGCAAATTCACCTCTTTCTCTGGGTTCAGCTCTCTCACCTGAAGATGCTCCTGCCTCTTTCTTTCTCCTGTTAAAGTGTAAAGAGGCTGCAACCAACAAAAGTCCATCTTGGCAACTCTACTGCTGCTGTCTGCAGCCGCCTCTTTGCACAAAGAGCCTCTTCTGTTTATGGGCCTTTCCTTTCTCCTTAAAAGAGGATGGGGACAGCACGTCCTTGGTCCAGGGTGTTATAGGCAAAGCTCAGATAGTTTATCTAGAAGAACAGGACAGGAAGGAGCTGGCCAGGCCCCTAACGACTCAGTCTCAGAGGAAACAGAAGAGCAGGGTTTCAAAAGCTTCCCCCTCCCAGCATCTCCACGGAAACTAATGTTAGGGTGAGAGCCAGGCCAGGGCCTCTGCAAAACCTGGGAATTGGAAGTCAAGAAACTTGAGGGGCTGGGGCTATCGCTGTCTGCCTTCCACAAGAATCAGGCCAGCCTAACTGTGCTACAACCATCACGTCGAAGAAACACACGTGGAGAAATGAGAGAGACCTAAGCTGAGCTGCAGGCCTCCCTCCATGCAGGCTGCTTTCCCCCGGTAAACGGAGCCAGCGACTGCCAATGCATGCCCCTGAGCACTGGGCTCTGTCCTCTAGGGGCCGCTTCATCAGGTCCTCTTGGAGTTGGGGGAGGGCTCAAGCGGCTCCTCAGTCCTGAACTGAGAGCCACAGACTTCCAGCCCACTCCCTCCGCATCTGGGCCAGCCGTTTGGGGAGGCGGGGAAGCACACAGCATAGGTAAGGAGGAGCGTGGACCTGGGATAGGCAGGGATCTGGCAGCTGTTCTCCCGAAGTTGAGGATGCTGGCTCCTCTTCTAGGAAGTGGGTGCCTAAAATAGCAGCTCTGGTCCTTAGGCCCCTTTAATAATTAGGTCAGACTCGAATGCTCCTGGGATGGGAGGGCTGAGAAGTAGTAGCAGGTCATTCTCGGCATAGCTGACCACTAGAAACCCTCTTGGACCACACGCCCTAACTTATGAAGCATGGGGCATCTTGCCTCCTGTTGCCAAAGTGCTACCTGGGTAATAGGCTGTCAGCAAGTTACAAGCTGTGGAACTTGAATTTGTGCCAGTTTAACTGTCCCCTCTAGGACTGGGACAGTTCATGAACTAAACTGAGCCCAGTCTTTTTTTTCCTTAACCTGGGCAGGGGTTAACAGTCCTTGTCAGTTGGCTCACTTCTCTGGTCAGCCTTCATATTCCAAGAGGAAGAGGCCCTGACCCCAGTTTCCAGCATCTCATGACATGCTTCCACGCTTGGGTCTAATGTGCCACAGGGCATATCCTCTCCTATGTTAGGAAATACCTTAAGTGAACTCGGGTCTAGCCAGGCTTCTTTCCATAGTAGATAGGCTTTCTAGGCTGCTTTGATGCCTGGCATCCTACCTAGTAAGACAAGGTGGGTAGGTAAGAGCTTCTGAGGCATTCACAGGCACCCTCACAGTGTGACAGAGGCCCAAAGCTGGGGGACAAGGACTGAACCACTGAGTGCCGGAGCGGAAAGTCAGCTGGCCGTGAAGTGCTAACTAGATTGCTCGAGGCAGTCCCCGAACGCTGCCTCAAATAGCCATCAGCTACATTTCAGACGCAGGTGAGGTCAGGGCTCCTCGTGGAGAACGCGGAGATGCACGGGACTAGCAATTGTCTCTAACCGTCATCCTGGGGAGGAGACTTACAATGCAGGGTGTTGCCTAGCTGCTATACTCTGCTGTAAATACTACTGCATTTTAAACTTCTTTATGGTGAAGAAAATACCAAAATCCACAGTTGATGTGCTTCATTAGAAGAAGCCATTAAACTCATTTTGTGTTGATCACAAGCCTGGCTTCTCACTCTAGCTTCTACAAGCTGCCCTGCCCTCTGTTACGGCTGAGAGAAGTCCCCTTGAGGGTTTTTCCAGTCATTTAGCTGTTCCCGAACAATAAGGGTTTGTGTTGGTGGGTGACGGTTTATAATTCTCAGAGAAGTAACAATATTAAAGACTGTTATAAAACTGGGCCTTGAATGGCTGCAGTCGATGTACCTGAGGTGTAAGTGTTCAGAAGCTCATCAGGTTAGACTGTGCAGTGGGCAGGGTCCCATCACTGGGGGCCTGACACTGTCCCATGATGTCTGTGCTGGGGCCACTTAGATGCAGGCGTGCAGGGCACTAGTGAGCTGAGGTGGCCCCCGTGGTGGACACTGGGAGGCTCCAGGTGCCCAGAGGACAGACTCATTACTCCCCAGGGGCAGTGCTGCCTGTAACACCTGATTCAGAAGTCTGAGAGCGCAGGCTCCAATGGAGACCAAGTCTCGTGGCTGTCATCGCCAGTGTTCTCCCGTGAGCCTCATTTCTCCATTCCCTACTGAGAGACTCGTCAGGATATAGGAGTTAAGAGCAAAAAAGCAAAGTCTTTCCAAAACCTCACTTGATAGGTATTAGGTATAAACGTCAGGTCGGTAAGAACGCTCGGAGCATCCCAGAGTCCCGAGCAAGAAAGGCGAGTCTTCGTTGGGAGAAAGCTTGGCTCCAGCCTCTGCTCATAGGATTAAGGAATAGTGGTTGCTTCTAAGACCAGAGGTGGGAAGATCCCCTGCAGAAAGGGAAAGACTGTCCACTCCAGTTCTCTGGCCTGGAGAATTCCATGGGCTGTACAGTCCATGGGGTCACAAAGAGTTGGACATGACTGAGTGACTTTTACTACCCAAGACCAGAATCCATCATGACCTCAGGTCCTGGTAGAACAAAACACAAATGGACCACGGGCCTGCAAAGGGTCTGATGGCCTCACTCTGGATCCAAGGGGGAGCTGAGTGGATTGACCTGACCCACCTTGCACTCGAAGCAGGCCCTTAGGCCTGGCTCAGATTCCCTATGATTTGGAGGTTTGCTAGGGTTCACATTCAGCTATTAGCAATTTGCCCTCCTCTTCCCCATGGCCTCTGTCTTTTTAAAGTGACAGACTAAGACATTCACAGACTCCTTAGAGCTGTGTTTCTTCTGCTTCATAGTTTTCTGCTTGAGTCTAGCTTGGGAGCTAATAAGGATTTTGTTTGTCAAAGGAGCTTTCAAGTAACCTAACGCTCAAGTAACTTAAACAAAACACCAAAAGTTGGCCCAAATATCACCAAGCATTGCCCACAGGCTGGAAGTAAGCAGGGGATCCAAAGTGAACTGTTCTGCAGAAAGGTTGTCAGTGTCTGGCCTACAGGATGAGTCCTACAAGGAGGGGACTGTGGAGAAACCTCCAGCCAGGACCTTCTTTGTTAAATCTGACTCCTGAGTTGTTGGAGTTTGGCAACTGGGTTTGAAGTGTAATGAAGGACTCTGACCTTGACGCTTCACCAGGCTGGTCCTTGCTGAGCCTCACCTCCACCTGGTGCCGTGTAGGTGGGGTTACTTCAATTACCTGTGAGCAGATCTGCTGTCGGTCTTGGTCCTTGTCTAGTGAGGTTGACTGGAGTTAGTGACTCATGTTGCTGATAAGGGGCATGGTTCCACCATCCACACCGAGACCCTCTCGGGAGGGAGGGGGAATCGCCTCTGTTCCTGAATTGAGGATTAGCACACCACCAGTGCAGACAACTGCGCTTCCCAGGTGGCTCAGTGGTAAAGAACCCACCTGCCGATGCAGGAGATGCAGGTTCAATCCCTGGGTAAGGAAGATCCCCTGGAGGGGAGGGCATGGCAACCCACTCCAGTATTCTTGCCTGGGAAATCCCACGGACAGAGAAGCCTGGTGGGCTACAGTCTGTGGGGTCACAAGAGAGTTGGACATGACTTAGCAACTAACAGCAATGCAGACAAACGCGGTGCTGGTGTGAAAGGCCAGGCATTCGCTAAACCGGATGATCTGCGGGCCAGCTGCCCCTGGGTCAGCTTGTGTCCCAGGCAGGCAACTGTCTGCTTAAAGTAAACCAAAAAAAACTGATGAACTCCCAGTCCTGGGCTGCTCTCCCTCTGAGACGGGGCGTCTTGGGAGCATATTCTCAGAAGCGGCGTCGTTAGACCTGAACCAGAAGCCTGTCTTCCAGCTGCAGCACAAAGACTTTGTCACCATGATGGGAGGCCTGGCAGATCAACCACATGAAAGGCGGGTACCAGCTGTGCTTCCGAAAGAGGCACTCAGTCAATACGTACGTGGGGGCAGAAGGTCCCCCTGGGGCAGTTAGTCTGGGTCACTGATGACATGGCGTCCAGCGGAGAGCATCCCTCTGGCTGGGTCTGGGGGAATGACTACACCTCCCTCTGCAGCTTGTTTGCAAGAGCACATATGGGCACCTGCCGGTAGATCCCCAGCCATCACAGGGCAGCTCTGGGAATGCAGCTCCTTCATGAGCACAATATCTGCCTACCCAGTACTGGAGGGCACCTTTGGGGTGGGCCACGGATGACGGGAGTGACCTTTAAAAGGAACAGTCCTGGGACTTCCCTGGAGGTCTAGTGATTAGAACTTTGCCTTCCAGTGTAGGGGTTGTAGGTTCAATCCCTGGTCCAGGAACTAAGATCCCACTTCAGTTCAGTCACTCAATTGTGTCCAACTCTTTGCAACCCCATGAACCGCAGCATGCCACGCCTCCCTGTCCATCACCAACTCCCAGAGTTCACCCAAACCCTTGTCCATCGAGTCGGTGATGCCATCCAATCATCTCATCCTCTGCCGTCCCCTTCTCCTGCCCTCAATCTTTCCCAGCATCAGGATCTTTTCCAATGAGTCAGCTCTTCCCATCAGGTGGCCAAAGTATTGGAGTTTCAGCTTCAACACCAATCCTTCCAATGAACACCCAGGACTGATCTCCTTTAGGATGGACTGGTTGGATCTCCTTGCGGTCCAAGGGACTCTCAAGAGTCTTCTCCAACACCACAGTTCAAAAGCATCAGTTCTTTGGCGCTCTGCCTTCTTCACAGTCCAACTCTCACATCCATACATGACCACAGGAAAAACCATAGCCTTGACTAGACGGACCTTTGTTGGCAAAGTAATGTCTCTGCTTTTGAATATGCTGTCTAGGTTGGTCATAACTTTCTTTCCAAAGTCTGGGGCCAAAAAGCTAAAATATAAAACAGAAGCAACATTGTAACAAATGCAACCAAGACTTTAAAAATGGTCCTCATCAAAAGTCTTTTAAAAATCTTTGTTGAAGTCCCCACCCTGTTCTGATAACTGACTTCCAGAGCTGTCCACCCTACATGAGAACTGTTGAGATTTAAGGTGCTCAGTTGTTTCGTTTGGTCATGGGGGTGGGTGTCTGCTCAGGGTTTTGTTTTCCCAAAAACAAAACATTCTGTTGTATGAAACCAACTGTTTGAGAGTTCATGTACACCCATGACAGATTCATGTCAATGTATGCCAAAACCAATACAGTACTATAAAGTAAAATTAAAAAAATAATAATAATAATAATAAATAAATTAAAATAAATAAATTAAAAAATAAAGGGAGATGCATGTAAAGTAAGTTACAGACATCAGTACAGGTCACCCTCAAACGCTTCAGCATGCATACTGTTAGCTAGAACTCCAAAAGCGAACCACCGGATAAGCTGAGGTTTGGTAAATGCATTAAAGTGCTCAGTTCTTAAGTCTGTAACAAAACCAAACTCCCGATGGTCAGGGGGGAGAAACGATCTCCGAGATTAGCCTGCTTTTGTCCTGAGAACTGAGTCATGGTAGGCCCCAGTGTGAGAGGGGCCTCCAGGGTAGGTGGTCTCACTAGCATGGCTGGAAGTACCGTCTTGAGTTTCTGTGCCCCTGGTGGTGATGAAAGCCCCAAAACTAGGGGTTTGGGGGGAAACCAGGTCATGAAAGAAGCTTTTTCAAGAAGTAGATGTGCCAGTTTTGACTGAGTCCCCCATCCCCAGCATGGGTGGTGAAAGTACAACTCTTGGCCTCGGTTGAGAGACACAGATGGGTTCAGATTTGCTGTGCTTTTTCAAAGAGTGGATTATTATTGCTATGAATTGATAGTAGACAACCTCAAGGAGCCCAAGGCAGAATATATGTTGTATACCAGTTTACTCAAGAGTTTTTAAAATTCTATGGCAGTGAATGAGGAACCAGAAAGTTTCAAATGTCCCTGATACGACTCAGCACTTGAGTCTTTGCAAGTAACGTTGAGCCCATGACACTCTAACACAAATCAAATCTCAGCTCCTCCTGCCTTTCATAACTGAGGACTTAGATCATAACCTGAAATAACCAGAAGGATCAGGCTCCTGGAGAAGTCCTCTCTGAAGGCAACCTGCCTTCAGGTAGTGTAGTGAGGATTTGGGCTTAAAATGTGGCAGAATGGGGCTGTTGCCTTGTGCCTAAGCCCTAGATTCCGCATCCTTCTCCATGAAAGGAAAACTGGGCACTTCTGCCCATGTGGCCTTCATCTATTACAGAGGCAAAACTTGGGTCAGTCTCTATCCTGTGGCATGAGGTTAAAGGCTGAGTTCTCAGGGCAGGGGGGTTCCTCAATGGTTCCTGTAGGAATCCTAGTCTTTCCACCAGACACTAGGAGATGAGACTGGCCTGGTGTGGTCTGAAAGCCCAGGAATGTTTCTGGATCTTGATATGACTGTGCAATTTGGGGCTGTTCTTAGGCTTCTGAATATTTTTAGACTGATTCCTACTGATCTTTTGTTTTAGCAGGTGGTCAAAACCCATTTGCTCAGAAAGCATAGCACACTTAGAAGCTGTAGATCAAATGTCAGTTCAGCTGATAAAGCTCCTGCTATGCTGTTCTGGTCGATCCCACTGGTGTTACCCCAGGGTCTCAGTGCAGGAAGGAGAGCTGCCATCCCCAGGAGGGAAGGGGGGTGGACATGGGCATTGTGCCCACAGGCTCTGGGGGAGAGAGCCTCCTCCTCACTCTGCATGAGTGGAAAAAAAGGTTCTCCATGAACTCTGCCGCAGCCCTGATCACTAGGGTGGGGGAAGAGCTTGACTCTTTCCAACTAAAGAACAGGCAGATGTGGACTTCCTGGTGGTCCAGTGGTGAAGACTCCGCCTTCCCATGTAGGTGCTATAGGTTCGATCCCTGGTCAGAGATTCCCACATAACCACAGGGCTTAGTTGGGGCTACTGAGCCTGGGCACAGCAAATACTAAGCCCACACACTCTAGAGCCTCAAGAGAAGACTGCACACTGCAATGAAGACCCACTGCAGCCAGGATTTTTAAAAAGTGACTCCTTTACTTCCATACTAGGTGGTGATCAATTTAAAAAAAAAACAGAAAAGTGTGATTAAGGGGCTCCTGCCACGTTGGGCATCCTTTCCCCAGGCAACATAGGATGGACTTTTCTTGGGGCTGTTTCTCATCTGTGTCCACTGGCATTTTCTGACTTCTGATCTCCCTGGTGCCCAGGCAAGGGTGTATAGAAGGTCAGACAGAAACCAAGGCAGCTCACTGCCAGGCGGTTCTCACGTCCCAGGGTCCCTAGCCTGGAGGCCGCCTTCTCTCCTACTTCCAGAACTTCCTAGAAGGTGACTCCTGCAGAGAGGAGACAGCTTCCAGCCCCAAAGTGTCAAACTGAGCTGCTGACTGTGGGGAGTTATTGCTTCTCTCCAGACAGTGAATTAAGACTGGCTTTCTGACTTCCCCAGCATCTCTTTATTCCCTTGACATCTACTAATCTTGCCCACTGCTTACTGACGCAACCTAGCAGCCACCTGAACGTGTCTCTGCACGCTCATATAGACCCTCCTATTTCTGATTCCTTATGTTCATCCTCTGACACTTAAGCCAAAACAAAGACACTGTGCGTGTTCCTTCTCGGACTACGGTACTGCTGGGCATTGTTTTAATCACCGCACCCCCACCCACACACACACCATGGTGATACTGCCGGACAGATAAGAGTCACAGAAGATTGCTTGTCACGTATACTCGGAGCCTAGGAGAGGACACTGTCCCACAGGGCCCCTTGGGAACAGAGAGAACAAGGGTCATTACTAGACTTCCAGACTTAAAACTGCCCCCCATCAGCTGCTCTACAACACAGGGAGCTCAGCTTGGTGCTCTGTGACAGTCTAGAGGAACAGGAAGGTGATGGGTGGGAGGGAGGCTCAAGAGAGGGGAGAGATGTGCACTATGGCTGATTCACACTGGTGTGGACCAGAGGCCAACACGACACTGTAAAGCAATTATCCTCCAACAAAAATGTTTTTCAGAAAAGAAACCACTTCCCATCCGGTGGACTGTTTCTCTTTAACAATGCCCAGAAACCTCCAAAATTAGTGACTGTGGCTACATAGAGTTTTTGGTAGCTCACTGTTCACACAGGCTGTGCAAGCTAGGATTCCTGCAGTGTAGGGATAATACAAATGGAAAGTGGTCAGTGATGTCTCTCGCCCTGGACAAGCTCTTCTCTGGAGACCCGGCAATCCAGTTTAAATTCATCAGCCATAGTTGTGATGAACAGTCACGTACTGCTTGAATTTTTTTTTTTCTTTCACTTTTTTCTGCTCTCTGAGCAAGGAGGAATTTGGGCTAGCACAAACACTTCTTGCTGGAGCTACATATAGTACATTCAGTCAGGTACAAAGCTTTATAACTAGACTAAAAAGCCACCTGGCTTCTCACAGTAAGACCCAGCTGGATTTGGAGGCATGTTCTTATGTTTTCCTAATCAGAACCTAGTCCTGTTTATGAGCACTATTTTGCTGCTACATTGGGCTGGATCCTATGCAGACTTTTCAGAGGTACAGTACGTGTGTGAAGTCAGATATTCCTATAACTTACCAGGCAGTGAAAAGAGTATACATAACTCTACAAGATTAGTCTCAAGCCTCTAACTGGAATCACTGTGCTGGTTAGGATCCGAATGATCTGCCTTCTGCCTTTGGCCGAAGGCCATGAGAGAGATGGGTGGGAAGTGTTTTGATAGCTTTCAGCAGGTAGTGGGACCACACTTAGTTTCACAGAAGACCAGCATTTAGTGTTGCTTCCTGCCAGTGATGGAACAAGGCATTAACAAGACCTCCTCTGCAGCTATCTGAAGATGGACAAAAAGAACAAATACAAAATGCCAAATGACCAAATGTCCTTCGTCCTCCTCCCTGACTTTGGTGGTTTTCCTCCAAATCTCGTATTTCTGTTCTTTCTTGGGTTGTCTTCTCCACGAGCAGATGTTGAGAAATGGTCCTATAGAAAGGGTGCCTATTTTATGTATAAAGTAACTGACAAGAACCTACTATTCAGCACAGGGAACTCTACTCAGTGCCCTGTAGTGACTTAAATGGGCTGTTGTCTTAGTTGCTCAGTCAGGTCCAACTCTTTTGTGACCCCGTGGACTGTAGCCCTCCAATATCCTCTGCCCATGGGATTCTCCAGGCAAGAACACTGGAGCGGGTTGCCATTTCCTTCTCCAGAGGATCTTTCTGACCCAGGGATCAAACCCACATCTCCTGCTTTGGCAAGTGGATTCTTTTATTTTTTTTAAACCACTGAGCCTTTAGAGAAGCCTTAAATGGGAAAGAAAAAATTTTTTTTAAAGGAGGGATATATGTATACTTACAGCTGATTCACTTTGGGGCTGTACAGTAGAACCATTCTAAAGCAAGTCCAGTAAAGTTTTTAAAGAAAAAACGATGTGTACTCAGCCCAGAACCTGGGTCAAGAAGAGGGAAGACATGGGATCAGGCAGAGGAAATACTGAACTTGAATTGAGATCCAAATCCTTGGATCAGAACAACCAGACCCTTGCACCGCCACCTTCTTGGTCATTGGCTGTTGATGCCCTGAGAAGGGTGTGATTGCAGGAAGAGCAGCTTCACACGAGGCAGCCCTGAAGGAGCTGAATCTGAAAGTGGCTTGTTAGCCTCACTCGCCACAGCTGGGCAGCAAGAATCTTCTAGCTATTCACTGCCTCCTCAGACTTTCATGGATACAGAAAGCATATGAGAACTTGGGTATTATGTCTCCATGGTCAACAGAACTCATAGTACCACCCGGGAGCTGTAATGGATTTTACACTCTTCTTTGAAACCAGCAATGAGTTCCTAGGTTCATTAAGTTCTCTGATCCCTGTCGGTTTTCCAGTTTGGGGAAAAAAAAAAAAAAAGGTGGCTGGAAGATAAGCCATTCATGGAAGATTTAAATAAGACTCTCTATTAACCCAAAGAAAGCAGGCTGATCATTTGGGAATAAGGGCAGCCTTAGCAAGTTTATGAAACTTGCTAAGTTTGCCAAGTTTCTAGTTTATGAAACTAGAAATCCCTCCACTCTTGATGCAAAAAAGATAAGCTAAGAGTCATGTCCACGCTAACTTAGGCTTTTAGACCTACGTTGTTGTTCAGCCTCCAGCTCACGTCCAACTCTTTGCCTCCCCGTGCCCTGCAGCACACCAGGCTTCCCTGTCCTTCACTATCTCTTGGAGTTTGCTATATGCCACAGTCTAGTCTAATCATGACCTACATGCCATAGTCTAATCCAGAAAGGTGCCGTGCCCATCCCCAGAGGGAAGATCATGTCCACTTGCACAACTCGAATAAGTGGGTTCTAACTGATGTCGTGAAAATCCATGGTTTGAGATGTATGACTTACCCCCCCACCCCAGCTCTGTCCTCATGGGAATTCTTTGTTCCTTGGATGTTATGACCTTCTTATAACTTTCACTTAACTAAGTTGTATACTCAGATGCAATTATCTGTTCTTGATGACATAATATTAGAAGAGACACACCTCTCTAAAATAGCTATCTGAAGAACTAGATAAAAGGACTGTTCTATGTGAAATATCCAACAAAAAGCCTAAATGTGAGCTTCCTGGCTATCTGAATAAACAAATGGAACCTGGGTATGAATGTGTTGGTTTGAATTTACTCTGGGAATTTTCCTAACCCTTTGGGTTTCTTGATTTCAGCTCCACATTCATAGACTACCCCTCTCTGTAACCATGGTTGCCATAAACACAAGAGGGTGTCCAGATGAGGTAGGTAGCTATTTCGTGGCTTTAGACACTAAAGGAGTTTAAATGATGGTGTTAGATCATGTGCTCAATTACAGTACAGCTTACTATAACTAAACCTCAAAAGGATACAAAGAACTTAAAACCTCTACACAGTCTATTTGCAAGGACACTTGACTCTTAAAATACCTCTTCTATGAAGGAAATCTCAGGTAGCTTGGCCTTATTTTTTAAGCCACTCTTTTCCTTTGCTTTTACATGAAGAATATAGAGATGTTAAAAAAACTTAATCCCTTTTCCTACATCTTGCAATGCNAGAAAAAACGATGTGTACTCAGCCCAGAACCTGGGTCAAGAAGAGGGAAGACATGGGATCAGGCAGAGGAAATACTGAACTTGAATTGAGATCCAAATCCTTGGATCAGAACAACCAGACCCTTGCACCGCCACCTTCTTGGTCATTGGCTGTTGATGCCCTGAGAAGGGTGTGATTGCAGGAAGAGCAGCTTCACACGAGGCAGCCCTGAAGGAGCTGAATCTGAAAGTGGCTTGTTAGCCTCACTCGCCACAGCTGGGCAGCAAGAATCTTCTAGCTATTCACTGCCTCCTCAGACTTTCATGGATACAGAAAGCATATGAGAACTTGGGTATTATGTCTCCATGGTCAACAGAACTCATAGTACCACCCGGGAGCTGTAATGGATTTTACACTCTTCTTTGAAACCAGCAATGAGTTCCTAGGTTCATTAAGTTCTCTGATCCCTGTCGGTTTTCCAGTTTGGGGAAAAAAAAAAAAAAAGGTGGCTGGAAGATAAGCCATTCATGGAAGATTTAAATAAGACTCTCTATTAACCCAAAGAAAGCAGGCTGATCATTTGGGAATAAGGGCAGCCTTAGCAAGTTTATGAAACTTGCTAAGTTTGCCAAGTTTCTAGTTTATGAAACTAGAAATCCCTCCACTCTTGATGCAAAAAAGATAAGCTAAGAGTCATGTCCACGCTAACTTAGGCTTTTAGACCTACGTTGTTGTTCAGCCTCCAGCTCACGTCCAACTCTTTGCCTCCCCGTGCCCTGCAGCACACCAGGCTTCCCTGTCCTTCACTATCTCTTGGAGTTTGCTATATGCCACAGTCTAGTCTAATCATGACCTACATGCCATAGTCTAATCCAGAAAGGTGCCGTGCCCATCCCCAGAGGGAAGATCATGTCCACTTGCACAACTCGAATAAGTGGGTTCTAACTGATGTCGTGAAAATCCATGGTTTGAGATGTATGACTTACCCCCCCACCCCAGCTCTGTCCTCATGGGAATTCTTTGTTCCTTGGATGTTATGACCTTCTTATAACTTTCACTTAACTAAGTTGTATACTCAGATGCAATTATCTGTTCTTGATGACATAATATTAGAAGAGACACACCTCTCTAAAATAGCTATCTGAAGAACTAGATAAAAGGACTGTTCTATGTGAAATATCCAACAAAAAGCCTAAATGTGAGCTTCCTGGCTATCTGAATAAACAAATGGAACCTGGGTATGAATGTGTTGGTTTGAATTTACTCTGGGAATTTTCCTAACCCTTTGGGTTTCTTGATTTCAGCTCCACATTCATAGACTACCCCTCTCTGTAACCATGGTTGCCATAAACACAAGAGGGTGTCCAGATGAGGTAGGTAGCTATTTCGTGGCTTTAGACACTAAAGGAGTTTAAATGATGGTGTTAGATCATGTGCTCAATTACAGTACAGCTTACTATAACTAAACCTCAAAAGGATACAAAGAACTTAAAACCTCTACACAGTCTATTTGCAAGGACACTTGACTCTTAAAATACCTCTTCTATGAAGGAAATCTCAGGTAGCTTGGCCTTATTTTTTAAGCCACTCTTTTCCTTTGCTTTTACATGAAGAATATAGAGATGTTAAAAAAACTTAATCCCTTTTCCTACATCTTGCAATGCAAATTTTTAGGGGAAAATGAACTTCTAGAGATGCAAGAAGGGTACAAGTTGAGACAACTGCCAGAGATGCTAGGGGCTGAATTGAGGGAAATTACCCAAGAAGGGAGACACCTTTCTCTTGAGGAACTCCCATCTTCCTATAGTCTTCCCAAATGCTGCTTATCAATGAGATTGGAAACTTGTGTTCATTAGCACCCAGAACTATATCCACTGGCCACCCAGTGGAAGAATTGCCATAAAATGTGATTATTCAGCTGTACGTCTTTGTGATATAGCAGCTACAACCTTTGGACACATGGTGAATATCAGGGAAGACGAACCGGGGCCCTCTTGGGTGCTTCTGGCTATCTACGGTTGCAAGGTGAGACGTTCTAATCAATGACTCTCATTGATCTCAGGTATATGGTCTTGAGTTTCAAAATGGTTCCTTCCGTAGCAAGCTCAATGGTATTGTTGATGCTAGGAAGACAAAACTTACTCTTATTTGGAAGTTCAATCCCCTCAACAAGGCATGGCATCCTCTGTGTTAATTGGTTATGTGGAAAGAATAGGTTATAGAGCCCAGTGGTATCTCAGCTGCCTTCGAGGAGGTGGAGGCTATCTTGAAGAGGGACAGCAGAAGGAACCCTCATCTCTACCCCTTCCTCTGATGGCCCTAAACACCTGAGGCAACAGAAAACCCATTGCAGTGGCCCCTTGCTCAGCCAGTTTCCCCAGGTTTCTAACTGAAATGTTTGAGCTGCCCTGGCAGACAGCAGAGAGGGATGGAAGGGGCCTGGGAAAGTCAGCATGCTAGGGAGTGACACACAATCATGTGAGACCAGAAGATGATGCCCTTGCGAAGGCCTGGATGACATGGCTTCAGAAATCACCAGCGATGCTCTGAGAAGGGCACAGCATCATTGAGTGCCATGGCGGCTCCCCTGCGGACAGGGCCAATGGCAGCTGCACTCATGGAGCTCAGGTCACCGATTAGCAGTGGGGATTGCTCCACACCCCAACTCAGAGGCAGCACCTACCCACTGATGGTTGGAAAGGCCACTGTTGCCAGCCAAGAGGCCATGACCTTCAAAGGACAGTAGAGATGACTCAATAGAACCTGTGAGATACTAAGCTGTATCCTACATGGATGCATATCTAGTTTAGCCTACGGATATGATCAAAAGGAAATGAGAATTATAAACAGGAGACAGAGCAATTATAGGTTAAAATATCTCACAATTCCTAGACCTAAGATGGCTTTTAGACCCAGGACCTATAGACTAAAGAAGTGGTCAGATACCCAAAGAATCCACAACACAAATATATTTTCTTGGAATTTGACTAGGTCTTTCCCAAGAAGACCTATGGCCATTTACTCCAAACAATACTGTGAGGAAAAGAGGAACTCGGCCACTTCAAGGATTGTTTTAGAGTCAAAACTCTTTGATACCCAAAACCCTCTAGCCACCTTCATTGTGACTTCTGATTAAAGGACATTTGGGGCCAAGTTTTAAATGGGCACTTGGCCAAAGCCCAGCTTTCTTTAGGTCCACTATGTCTGAAGACACACCTCATTGCCTTATCTCTAGACCCTGGACCCACAACTGGAAATGTGACATCCTTGATGTGGAATGACGCATGTTGTTCTTTGCTGTGAAACAAGCTATTATTGTAGGCAAGGCCAAGTGGAAGCGGCTTAAGCTGTCTTTTCTCCCAGCAAAAATAACTCCTTAACAATAATGTATCCCAGGGTAATGGCCAAGATCCAGACTATCATTAAGGATGCTCAAGATGCAGGAGTGGCTGTCTTCATTACACCCCCAGGTTATTCATTTCCCACGACAGAAATTGGAGAGATTCTGCAGGATGGCAATAGACCACCGTAAGCCTGAAGTCCTGATCCTAGCTGCTGTGCAGGCACAGCATCCTTGATAGGGCAGAGGCTACTCAGGAGCGTCAGCTGTGTTCTGTATGCTCATTGGCTTGGCAGATGCATTAACTTACATCTCAGCAGGGCAATAGGATCAGAGCACTTTGCCAGTCAGAGCTTTCAACAATATGCATCCAGTTTTCTCCCAGGACTTCATAAACTTCCCCATCTTATTATATTTTATTTCAAATGACTGAAATGGCCAAGCATCCTGAAGAAGAAGAATCCTATTACATCAACACTATGCTCAGCATGCATCATGAATTAGAGGGGCTGGCATGTAGGAGGACTCAGTAAGACACTGTACCTCAGAAGGTGGGAGAGAAATTCCCTGAGAATTTGGGGAGCTTGCTTTTTCAGTAAGGACGCTTAGAACCAAGAGGTCAAGACATCCTAGGACATCTCTGCAAAGGAAAAAGACAAATCGTATCTTGCGTCTAGAACAGTAAAGAACCACTGTGCCTCTACGCTTGTCGGGGTTCTAGAAGCCACTCTCCAAGTCTAGATCGATTGTCCCACCAGATGACATAAGAGAGGTCACCAGCTTTGTGTGAGGCTGAGAGCAGGGATGGGCTCTGTGAAGGGTCTGGGCTGTGGGGCGTGAGCCCTGACACTTGGGCCACACCAAACAGTTGGGCAGACCCTAGGGTGTGGGAGATGTGACCAGTGGGGAAGGGGGCATCGTGGAGCTCATGGTAAACCACCATGAGAGAAAATCACACTGCAGGTTCCCAGGGTAATAAACCACGGCAGGCCATCTGCTTACAGCACCCCAGAATTGTCCCAATTAAGCAATGACCTGCTGTCTGTGTCACCAGAACATGAACTCGGGCAGGGCTCTGTGAGGATGTGTGCCATCCTTAGGATTCAGAATTCAGATCAAGTAGAACTCTCTGTGGCGCTGCCTCCCAATAGGAAGAACCCATGAGTCCAGTAACCATGGGGCAGAAGGGGGTGTGGCCTCACCATCAATTTAGACTCCTTCAGGGGACTTTGTGCTTAACCACCTCCAGTTCAGCTCTGAAGGAGTGGAGGCCCTACTCAACAGGATGGAGGCTTGGAGAGGGTAGGGGTACGGGGACATTCTTGCCGGGAGCACAGTGTGGAGTCCTTGAAGGAAAAGGTGTTGCACAGTGTGTATTGGTGTTTCTTGGTGGGTGATGGGAGGACCAGGAGAGGCACTTCCCCTGAGCATTCTCAGTGGCTGCAGCACCAGGAATGATGAAGTGACCTAATTCTGGAGGGTTAGGTGCTCGGAGCAAAGTCAAATAGATTCACCCTCCCAGACTTGATGTGAGTTCCCGTCCTGACATCCCAGAATTGAGGAGAGGCTTTCCCGTGGCATCTCATCGGAGGCATCAAATGTAGAAACTGCAAATGAGTCCCTATTCTCATGGTGACATTGATCTAAGGAAGTGGTTCCCTAAGCGCCATTACCGTTCCTGTCTCTTACCAGTGCTGAAAGTGACCGAGCCTGCAGAGACGAGAGTAAGCCTCAGCATGCACACCGGCTCTCACAGTGGAAGGGAGAGTCCTCAGTGATGGTGGCACTGAAGACCCTTTGCGGGGAACGGGTGCTCAGTGATTCACCTGCAACCAGAGTGGGGCGGGACTTCCCAACACTCGTCCTAGAACACGGTCTTCATGTCCTGGAACAGTCCTTACCCCAGACTCTCTGAACTTGGTCGAGAGAAGAGCCCAGTGCCTGTGGGCTAAGTTGCTTTGATCTTGTTCAACTCTTTGCAACCCTATGGAGTGTGGTCTGCCAGGCTCCTCTGTCCATGGGCTTCTCCCAACAAGAACGTTGGAGTGGGTTGCCCAGAAGGTACTACAAATAAGTTCAGGGTCAAAGACCTGCAGGCAGAGAGAGACCAGTGGAAGCCGAAACTGAGACCGCTCAAGAGAAACAAAAGAGGCGGTGTAGGGGGAGCACAGGGTTTTTAGGGCAGCGAAAACACCATGTGTGACCCTGAAAATACCATCTCTGACCACGACAGGTATACATCATCATACGGCTGTTGGAACACACAGAATAAAGAAGAGTAAACCTAAGGTCAGCTCTGGACAGTGATGTGTCAGTTCACCAGACATTACAAGTGTTAACATCCCTACAGTGGTGTGAGCTGTGGATAATACGGGAGTCTGTGCGTGGGGGCGGGGAGAGGCACATGGGATGTCTGTGCCTTCCTCTCAACTTTGCTGTGTACCTAAAGACGTTAGTTCTTTTAAAGGAGTTTTTATAACAACAACAACAACAACCTTGGCCTGAACACTCCTCATCTATGTATGGAGCGGGATCCATGGCCTGATACTCTGTGCTCCCCTCTGGGTCAGGGTCCTGTCCCCCTGTGTCTCTGACTGAAGCATCTCTTGGAGTTGGTCTCTGCGTGCCACCTTTGTGGCCACCCCAGGAGCGTTTCAGAGTCCCCTCTGCCGGGGCGTGCCAGCTGTTTGGTGCTAACCCCGGGGCTGCCTGCAGGTGTGCTGTGGGCCCACCGGTTGGGTGCTGTGGGAAGTGGAAGCTGCTCCGTGTTGATTCTGGTCTGTGTGTGTCTCACCATGCAGCCTTGATGCACAGGTTGTGCTATAATAGACCGTGTGGGCTGGGGAGCGGGTCAGATGTTATCCCGTATGGACAGCACCCAGGAAGAGTGTTTCCTGCATCTTAAGGGTGCGGTTTCCATACAGCTGCAACAAAAGAAACCTCTTACCTTACAGTCTGGGGCTGTGGAGGGGGTAGGATCTGAGTGGCGTGTGTGCTGTGCAGGCCTAAGTCGCCTCAGGCGTGTCCGACCCTGTGTGGCCCCAAGGACTGTAGCCCCCTCCAGGCTCCTGTGTCCACGGGACCCCCCAGGCGAGAGTCCTGGAGTGGGCTGCGTGCCCTCCTCCAGGGGGCCCTCCTGACCCGGGGATCGCTCTAGGCTCCTCTGCCTCCCGCATTGGCAGCGGGCTGTTTGTCACTAGCGTCACCTGGGAAAGCCCGGGTTGTGCACGGTTTCTCGTGGCCCTGGCTTCTACGGGATGGGTCTGGCATGGCTGGTGTGACTTGTGTCCTGATCACATGGCCTCTGGGCCACTGCCCACCACACTTGCCTTAAGTGCCCGTCTCCTTCGCAGACCTCTTCTGCCACCAGCCCCTGTTAGAAATGGACCAGTGTCTGCCTCTGCCGTGACCTTGACTACAGGAACCTCAGAGGAAATCTTAGACGCAAACCCAAAATAGCTCACAGTATCTTTAAATTGTCCACCAAACAGCAACTCTTCATCTGGAAAATGACCCACTCATAACTCGAGCATCAGACACACAAGTCAGGTGACCAAGGCCTTGCAGAGGAAGATTCTAAGACAGTCCTGTCTGCTGGGGAAGCTGCTGGGCTGGAGAACTTCTGAACGTGCTAAGAGGGGTCGAGATCCCTTCATCGCCAGCAGTGCCACTGCCCTGCTGCTTGGCTTTTGTCCTGTTATCTGGAGACCCCTTGGACCCAGAGCGCCATGTTGCCCCAGAGCTCATTTTGTTTGGCCTCTGATGTCACTCCCCACCCTACCACAGATTCTATGCTTGTGTTTGATGGCAGTTTCGAGCAAGAGGTGCCTTTTTTTCCATGTCATAACAAGCACAGAAGGCCCACTGAGTTGGCTTCCTTCTCAGTTGGAACCTTCTCCCAAAATAAATCACACCGCATCTGTGACCTCAGCCCATGTTAGGTGGTCTCCAAGGACAAAATGTCACCATGAAAGAACCTTGATTTGTCCCTCAAAAAGCAACGAATGGCAATTATTCTTCAGTGCCACCTGATGTCCAGAGGTGAAAAGGCTTTCGGAGTTTCCAGTTGCAGTCTTCATATAGCAGGCCAGAGGAACCTGTTCCAGGTCACAAACAGCACTCAGCATCCCCAGGACGGTCCAGGGTGTTTGTGTGGAGTCTTGTGTGGATGCTGACGCAGAGGGTTCAGATTCTGTTAACATGGCGTGAAACATAATGTGGTCCGTGGGAAGCTGCCCCCTCTAAAGGGCCATGTTCTACCTGATTCTCCCCCAGAGGGCAAGCTCCGGGGCCATCTGGCCACTGACCTGAAAGTGAGGTGGGGCGGGAGTGGGCAGTCTGGTGTGGAGGCAAGTGTCACCCTTGGGACTGGGCACTTAGGAGGTTACAGACCCCTTGAATTGAGGCTGACCTGCCTCTCTCTGTTCCTTCTCCTCTGTGCACCTCCTATGTAGGGAGCAAAGTCGGGGAGGGGACCCCAGGAGCCTTCTGAGCTGAGTGAGGCTGGTTGTCTCTTCCTATGTGGTCTTGAAATTGACACTAAACCATCTTCCTTGATGGAAGTTGAAGGGGAAATAAAAGATAGTCACAAAGAGACTGAAAGACAGGCGCGTGGTTTCTCCTTCAATCACTTCCCACCTGCTTTCAGACTCTGATGGATTCCTTTGTGCTGATGTGGGTGTAGGAGAAGGGTGTATCCTCTGTAACACAATAGACCAAATGATATCCCATTTATTTTAAATTAGTGTTTTCTTTCAATGTGTTTGACGTTACAATTCCTGATACAATTATTATATCATAGACTATGAGAACTACTATTTATTTCAAGTACATAATAACTCTTCTAATAACAGAACAAAACTATTAAAGTGTTCCCAGTGTTCTCACTGTAACCATCTCATGAACTGCCAGCGGAAGATGGACCACAGTCTGGAAGCCCAGGGTCACCAGAGCAGCAGGCACATCCTGCTTCCTCCTTCATTACTTGTCCTTCACTGCCCTCAGGTCCCCAACCCCGGGAAAGCTGGAGAGGCAGGGAGGCAACACTGAGGATGAGTTCCGCCTCAAAGCCATCCCTGCTCATGTCGTTCTCCTCCAAGGAGAAAGAGAGAGAGACACACTGGGGCACGGGGAAAGTGTTTCTCAGATGTGGCTAGACACCGGAGACAGGACAGCCCGATCAAAGCCCTCAAGGTGCTGGGGAGGGGGGCGGGGGAGTCTTTATCTGGAATGTCGCTGATTTCTTTCCCAATTTTTGGTTGATCTGGGTTTTCGTAGTTATGCACAGGCTCTCTCCAGGTGCGGTGTGCAGGCTTCTCACTGCGATAGCCTCTCTTGTTGCAGAGCCCAAGCTCTAGGCTTCAGTAGCTGTGGCTCCCAGGTCCTAGAGCACATGCCCAGTAGCTGTGGTGTGCAGACTTAGTTGTTCTGCAGCATATGGGATCTTCCTAAATCGGGGATCAAACCCGCATCTCCTGCATTGGCAGGCGGATTCTTTCCCACTGAGCCACCAGGAAGCGCTCTTTGCCAATTTTTAAAAGATGGTACTGGACTCAAGGGTTATTAAGGCACAGAGTGGGGTGCTGTAGAGACCCAGCTCCCAGCTTTCCACAAGTATAGCTGGCTAGAGCCACAATGATAGCCTACTCCTGCATTGGCAGGCGGATTCTTTCCCACTGAGCCACCAGGAAGCGCTCTTTGCCAATTTTTAAAAGATGGTACTGGACTCAAGGGTTATTAAGGCACAGAGTGGGGTGCTGTAGAGACCCAGCTCCCAGCTTTCCACAAGTATAGCTGGCTAGAGCCACAATGATAGCCTGGTTGGCCACTGAGTCCAGCTACAGTGCCTATGTGGTTGGGGCCCAGCCCAGCCATGCTCCAGAGCCTTGGAGTTCTGATGGGGAGTATTCCAGGAAACCATTGGTATCTCGATTGCTTGCTGAGGACTCTAGTTCAAGGCCAGGGGAAGACTCTTGGGTTATCACTAGGAATGAAGGTGGAGGCCTGTATCTTGGTTTCTAGGCTGGACACTGCAGACAACGCCCACATCAAGTCCCTTGGCTGGTGCTGGTCGGATGCATGGACGACCTTCTCATGGGTGGGTACACGTTAAGTGCCCACACAAGTCGTAATTACACTACACTGAATTCTGATGTTAATGAGGATAAACATGGTATCAGTTCAGTTCAGTCACTCAGTCGCAGTCATGTCCAACTCTTTGTGACCCCATGAACTGCAGCACACCAGGCCTCCCTGTCCATCACCAATTCCCGGAGTCCACCCAAACCCATGTCCATCGAGTTGGTGATGCCATCCAACTGTCTCATCCTCTGTCGTCCCCTTCTCCTCCTGCC
>SJYX01023581.1:82959-188958 GCA_006410675.1 Oreotragus oreotragus | reverse complement strand
AAAAAAAAAGAAAGAAAATTCATTTCCTAGTTACTATTTCTTCTAACAGTTAACTTAGAAAATTTCTCTAACCTCTGAGCTCTTGAAATCTGCACATTATCTTAAAAAGATATTTTTAGCACAAAATGTAATATAAATTCAATGCAGAAAATTCAGAAAATGCAAATAAAATTTGTAAAAAATAAAATAATATGTAGTCCTTCCATGCAGAAAAACTTAGTTGAAATTTTGATGTATAGCCTTCTAAAGTTTTTTAAAGTACATTATGCTGTTCTTTCTACAGAATATATCCATACTCTGTATACTATTTAAAAGTGATTAAAATAAGAAAAATATATTTAATATTTCCCTTAATTATTTCCTTTCCAGCCTATTTACTGTGCGTGTATCCTAATTTCCATTTGATATAATCCTTCTACTCAAAGAACTTTCTTTACTATTTCTTATAGCACAGTTTTATTGGCAATAAATTCTCAACTTTAGTTTGTCTGGAGGTCTTTATTTTACTTCCATCTTTGAAAGGTATTTTTACTGAACATAAAACTCTGGATTAACACAATGTTAAAGCAGACTTTCAGAACAATAAGATGTCAGTCTTGCCTTGTATAGCATCTGAGAAGTCTGCTGGAATTCTTGGCATTATTCCTGATCTAGTTCCTTGACCAGGGTTGAATCTGAGCCGCTTGCACTGGGAGGGCAGAGTGCTAGTGATTGGACCACGAGAGGTCCATAAGCAAGATCCAGTGTCAGTCACTCAGTTGTGTGTGACTCTTTGTGATCCCATAGATTTTAGCCCTCCAGGCTCCTCTGTCCACTGAATTCTCCAGGCAAGAATCTGGAATGGATTGCCATTTCCTTTTCCAGGGGATCTTCCTGACCCAGGAGTCAAATCCCTGTCTCCTGTATTGCAGGCAAATTCTTTACCTTCTGACCCAGGTCCTCGTGTAATGTTTTTCTTGCTGCCTTCAAGATATTTTTGTCTTTGGTTTTAAGCAGTTTGCCTCTGCTGTGTCTAGATTTTTTTTTTTTTTTTTTTTTTTTGAGTAAGGGCAGAGCAAGAGAGTGCTATCCTGCTCGAGAGTCTTTGAGCTTCCTGGAAATGTGGCTTGTTGTCTTTCATTAACTTTTTTAAATTCATTTTTTATTGAAGTATATTTGAATCACAATACTGTTTATTATAGGATACTGAGTATAGTTTCCTGTGCTACACAGTGGGACCTTGTTGTTTATCCCTTCCATATATACCAGTTTGCATCTGCTAATCCCAGATTCCCACTCCTACCCTCTTTCATCCCCCCAAGCCCTTGGCAACCACTGTTCTCTCTGTCCCCTAATTCTCTTTCTGTTTCATAGATGGGTTTATTCGTGTCATATTTTAGATTCCACATGTAAGTGATACTGTTTGATATTTGTCTTTCTCTTTCTGACTTACTTCATTAGTGTAATAATCTCTAGTTGCATCCATGTTGCTGCAAATAGCATTATTTTTCTACTTTCTTATGGCTGAATGTGAAATGTATATACATACCACATCTTCTTAATCCAGTCACCTGTTGATGGACATTAGTTTCCATGTCTTGGCTATAGTGAATAGTGCTGCTGTGAACATAGGGGTGCAAGTATTGTTTTGAATTATTGTCTGGATATATGCCTAGCAGTGGAACTCCTGAATCATATGGTAATTCTATTTTTAGTTCTTTCTGAGGAACCTCCATACTGTTTTCCACAGTGGCGGCACCAATTTACGTTCCCACCAACTGTGTAGAAGGGCTCCCTTTCTTTCACGAGATGAGATGGCTGGATGGCATCACTGACTCAATGGACATGGGTTTGGGTGAACCCTGGGAGTTGGTGATAGACAGGGAGGCCTGGCGTGCCGCAATTCATGGGGCCACAGAGTCAGACATGACTGAGCAACTGAACTGAACTGAACTGAATAATTTAAGATGTTGAGCATCTTTTCATGTGCCTGTTGGCCATCTGTATTTCTTCTTTTGGAGAAATGTCTCTTTATGTCTTCTGCCCATTTTTCAATTGGGTTGTTTTTTGTTGATGTTGAGTTGTATGAGCTGTTTGTATATTATTTCATTAATTTTTGAAAATTCTTGGTCATTATATCTTCAGATTATTTCTGACCTTGTTTTCTATCTTTGTTTTTTTCTAGGACTCTAATTACACAGATGTCTTACTGTTTCATGTTCCACAAGTCTTGAAAGTGCTGTCCTGTTTAATTCACTCTTTTTTATCTTTATATTTCAGTTTGAATAATTTCTGTTGGCATATCTTCAAGTTCATGAATTCTTTTCTCATCTATGCCCTAACAATGTGCCCATCAAAGAAATTCATCTCTGATACTGGTTTTTTATGTACAACATTTGCATTTGACACTTTTGTACTTTCTAGCTCTTTGCTGAAATTTCCCATCTGTTCATACATATTGTCAATCTTTTCCACTAGATCCCTTTAACATGTTAATTATAGTTATCTTAAAGTCCCTATCTGATTGATACAACATCTGGGTCATCCTTGAGTCCAGTTCTATTTATTACTTATTGTCTTGATAATTTTTTTTCTTGTGCTTTTGCGTGATCCAGAGTTTTAATTATATGCTAGACATCGTGCCTGGAAGAACAGAGAGACTGAAGTAAATACCCTTTCTTACTGAGAATTGGCATACTTGTTCTTTCAAGGCATCAGTGTTGGAGGTGTGTGGCAGAGGGTGGAGGCTGAGTCAGTGAATCAAGAGATGAGCTGGATTTGGGTTTCACTGTTGCTATGGTTACAGTGAGTGCACCACAGATTTCAATGGATGGTTGCTGTTACTGTGTGTGTGTGTGGAGTGGAACCTGGGGTGCGAGAGGAGTTTTCTAAGCATTTTTTCTTTACCCTCAGCTTTCAGCTGTCTCTGCGCACCTGCACACAGAGTGGATCTCTCTCATACTCTTGTCCTCACCCCAATGATTGGAGGAGAGGTGCACTCACTCTGTTGTTTGTTTCTCTGGGCATGGCTTGTTGTAGGGGTAATGGGGTTTCTTTGTTGTCCTGGCCTTGTATCAGTCTTAGGCAAGCCTGAACCTTGGGGTTAAGGCTTTCTAAGCATTCCTGCCTTTCTCTGCAGTGAGAGACCTGCTTTGGAGCAGTGCGTAAGCCAGTGGACAGAAGATTTTTGCTTCCACCCTTCGCTAAGCTGCAGTGGCTCTTTGCTTTTGTCTGGGGGAGAGAGACTCCTACTCCTCCCTTAGAGAAAAGCAAGTTTTGCTTTTATTCTTCTCCCAGAAGCAATGGACTTCTGCCTGGTCCTAGAGGCCAGAGGGTTTTCTGCCTTCCCCACTGGAGCTTGAGATTTTTGCTTTTCAAGAGAAGGCTCTGGGAAAGAAGATAAAGCTAGCGTGTCTCCCAGCAGCAGCTGCTTGTCTGTGTCACCTCCTGAATGTCTGTTAAGTGGAGGGGGCCTCGCATCAGTTTCCTCCTCTGCCTCTAACCTTGCTTATGAACACCCAGTGGAGGTCTGTAGCAAAGAGCTTGAGAGTAAATGCGAGCTCCCTCTTGTCTGAGACTCTAAGCTATTCCACATTGACACTCTAACCCACCCTGGGCCTTTAAGTACACGTTGAACGTTTAGCTAATTACATGGTGACCCCCCCTCCTGTGCTTGTGCTCAGCCAAGAGTGAGGCAGTTCCTGGATGGACCGCTCATTCTTTGAAATTCAGTTTACTTGATTGCCTTGTGACCTCAACTCTCTGATGGGCTCAAGAAAATTTATTATTTTGTAAGTTACTCAGCTTTTTCTCATCATTCAGATGGAAACAACGTTCTCTTAGAACTTTCCACACTGTAAGTAGAAGCAGAACTCAGCAGCCTACTTTATAATCTGCAGTTTTCTCTTAACAGAATACTGTGAAGTCTTTCCAGTTTTAATTTTTTTAATTTATTTTTTAAATTGGAGTATAATTGCTTTACAATGTTTTGTCAGTTTCTGCTGTACAACAGCGTGAATCAACCATAGGTATACATGTATCCCCTCCCTCTTGGGCCTCCCTCCCACCCCCCATCCCACTGCTCTAGGTCATCACAGAGCACCGAGTTGAGCTCCCTGTGCTATGCAGCAGATTCCCACCAGCTATCGACTTTATACATGACAGTGTATTTATGTTAATGCTCTTCTTTCCTTCATTCCACCCTCTTTCCCACCCTGTGTCCACAAGTCTGGTCTCTACATCTGCATCTCTATTCCTGCCCAGCAGATAAGTTCATCAGTACCATTTTTCTGGATTCCATATATATGTGTTAGTATGTGATATTTGTTTTTCTCTTTCTAACTTACTTTGCTTTGTATGACAGATTCGAGGGTCATCCACATCACTACAAATGACCCCAATTTTGTTTCTTTTAATGGCTGAGTAATATTCCATTGTGTATATACACTATATCTTCCTTATCCATTCATTTGTCGACAGACATTTAGGTTGCTTCCATGTCCTGGCTATTTTAAAGTGCTGCAATGAACACTGGGGCGCATCCGTCTTTTTCAATTCTGTTTTTTTCAGGGTATCCCAGTAGTAGAATTGCTGATATAACACTGCTGCTGCTGCTGCTAAGTCACTTCAGTCGTGTCCAACTCTGTGAGACCCCACAGACTGCAGGCCACCAGGATCCTCCGTCCCTGGGATTCTCCAGGCAAGAATACTGGAGTGGGATATACACACTTCAGTCGTGTCCGACTCTGTTAGACCNCGAGGCTGCAAATTAAAATGAAACTTATTAAAAGGACAATGTGCCATTGTTTTCAGGATAATGGGACAGAGTGAAAACAGCATTTGGACGAGGAGTCAGGAGTCCTATGTTGTCTAAGTTAAGTTGTACCTTTAATTTGCCAAGTTACTTCTCGAGTCTCAGTTTCCTCACCTGTCAAACAGGATATTGGAATGGATGGTTCTCAAAGGTCATGTCCATCTCCAAGATTCCATGGTCTTGAGACTGAAAACGTGTAAGGAATCAAACTCTGGGAAACGTGATCCTGTTGTATTTCATTCTTTTTTCTTCTTGTAGAACTTCTGTTTTATCCTGTAGCTTTCTTATTAGTTGATGTATGCTCTGAGAATATACAACTCACGTAGTTTCTGGTAAAGCCCTATTGTTCTCTTATCCCTCACTGGACACATTTATATGACAATAAAAGAAGAAAATATATCTACAAGGATAGTTTTATGTTGGACTCCACTCCCATTCAGTTATTCAGTTCTAAACCTTTTTATTCTAAATAATATCACTAAGAATTTTTCAAGAATGTATACTGTGTTAGTGTGTATGTGATAAGTTGCCTCAGTCATGTCTGACTCTGTGTGACTCTGTGGACTGGACTCTGTGGACTGCCAGGCTTTTCTATTCATGGGATTTTCCTGGCAAGAATACTGGAGTGGGTTGCCACGCCTTCCCCCATGTCTCCTTCATTGGCGGGCAGGTTCTTTAACACTAACACCACCTGGGAAGCCCCATTATGTGTTAGTACTTAATTTTAGTAAACATATTAGGTTCTTGGAGTTGGGTTATTTGAGATGAGGAGAAGTTTGGAGTCAGCAAGATTACTATATATTATAATGGAAAACTTTTAAGAGTATTTTCTTGAATAAACAAGCCTAGACAGCTTATTCAAAAGCAGACACATTACTCTGCCAAAAAAAGTCCATATAGTCAAAGGTATGGTTTTTCCAGTGGTGATGTGTGGAGGTGAGAGTTGAACCATAAAGAAGGCTGAATGCCAAAGAATTGATGCTTTTGAACTGTGGCGTTGGGGAAGACGCTTGAGGGTCCCTTGGACAGCAAGGAGATCGATCCAGTAAATCCTAAACAAAATCAACCCTGAATATTCATTGGAAGGACTGATGATGAAATTGAAGCTCCGGCTACCTGATGCAAGGAGCCAACTCATTGAAAAAGACTCTTATGTTGGGAAAGATTGAGGGCAACAGGAGAAGGGGATGACAGAGGATGAGATGGTTGGATGTCATCACTGACTCAATGGACATGAGTTTGANAAGGCTATGGTTTTTCCAGTGGTCATGTATGGATGTGAGAGTTGGACTGTGAAGAAAGCTGAGCACTGAAGAACTGATGCTTTTGAACTCTGGTGTTGGAGAAGACTCTTGAGAGTCCCTTGGACTGCAAGGAGATCCAACCAGTCCATTCTAAAGGGGATCAGTCCTGGGATTTCTTTGGAAGGACTGATGCTAAAGCTGAAACTCCCAATACTTTGGCCACCTCATATGAAGAGTTGACTCATTGGAAAAGACTCTGATCCTGGGATGGATTGGGGGCAGGAGGAGAAGGGGACGACAGAGGATGAGATGGCTGGATGGCATCACTGACTCAATGGACATGGGTTTGGGTGAACCCTGGGAGTTGGTGATAGACAGGGAGGCCTGGCGTGCCGCAGTTCATGGGGTCACAGAGTCAGACATGACTGAGCAACTGAACTGAACTGAACTGAATAATTTAAGATGTTGAGCATCTTTTCATGTGCCTGTTGGCCATCTGTATTTCTTCTTTTGGAGAAATGTCTCTTTATGTCTTCTGCCCATTTTTCAATTGGGTTGTTTTTTGTTGATGTTGAGTTGTATGAGCTGTTTGTATATTATTTCATTAATTTTTGAAAATTCTTGGTCATTATATCTTCAGATTATTTCTGACCTTGTTTTCTATCTTTGTTTTTTTCTAGGACTCTAATTACACAGATGTCTTACTGTTTCATGTTCCACAAGTCTTGAAAGTGCTGTCCTGTTTAATTCACTCTTTTTTATCTTTATATTTCAGTTTGAATAATTTCTGTTGGCATATCTTCAAGTTCATGAATTCTTTTCTCATCTATGCCCTAACAATGTGCCCATCAAAGAAATTCATCTCTGATACTGGTTTTTTATGTACAACATTTGCATTTGACACTTTTGTACTTTCTAGCTCTTTGCTGAAATTTCCCATCTGTTCATACATATTGTCAATCTTTTCCACTAGATCCCTTTAACATGTTAATTATAGTTATCTTAAAGTCCCTATCTGATTGATACAACATCTGGGTCATCCTTGAGTCCAGTTCTATTTATTACTTATTGTCTTGATAATTTTTTTTCTTGTGCTTTTGCGTGATCCAGAGTTTTAATTATATGCTAGACATCGTGCCTGGAAGAACAGAGAGACTGAAGTAAATACCCTTTCTTACTGAGAATTGGCATACTTGTTCTTTCAAGGCATCAGTGTTGGAGGTGTGTGGCAGAGGGTGGAGGCTGAGTCAGTGAATCAAGAGATGAGCTGGATTTGGGTTTCACTGTTGCTATGGTTACAGTGAGTGCACCACAGATTTCAATGGATGGTTGCTGTTACTGTGTGTGTGTGTGGAGTGGAACCTGGGGTGCGAGAGGAGTTTTCTAAGCATTTTTTCTTTACCCTCAGCTTTCAGCTGTCTCTGCGCACCTGCACACAGAGTGGATCTCTCTCATACTCTTGTCCTCACCCCAATGATTGGAGGAGAGGTGCACTCACTCTGTTGTTTGTTTCTCTGGGCATGGCTTGTTGTAGGGGTAATGGGGTTTCTTTGTTGTCCTGGCCTTGTATCAGTCTTAGGCAAGCCTGAACCTTGGGGTTAAGGCTTTCTAAGCATTCCTGCCTTTCTCTGCAGTGAGAGACCTGCTTTGGAGCAGTGCGTAAGCCAGTGGACAGAAGATTTTTGCTTCCACCCTTCGCTAAGCTGCAGTGGCTCTTTGCTTATGTCTGGGGGAGAGAGACTCCTACTCCTCCCTTAGAGAAAAGCAAGTTTTGCTTTTATTCTTCTCCCAGAAGCAATGGACTTCTGCCTGGTCCTAGAGGCCAGAGGGTTTTCTGCCTTCCCCACTGGAGCTTGAGATTTTTGCTTTTCAAGAGAAGGCTCTGGGAAAGAAGATAAAGCTAGCGTGTCTCCCAGCAGCGGCTGCTTGTCTGTGTCACCTCCTGAATGTCTGTGAAGTGGAGGGGGCCTCGCATCAGTTTCCTCCTCTGCCTCTAACCTTGCTTATGAACAGCCAGTGGAGGTCTGTAGCAAAGAGCTTGAGAGTAAATGCGAGCTCCCTCTTGTCTGAGACTCTAAGCTATTCCACATCGACACTCTAACCCACCCTGGGCCTTTAAGTACACGTTGAACGTTTAGCTAATTACATGGTGACCCCCCCTCCTGTGCTTGTGCTCAGCCAAGAGTGAGGCAGTTCCTGGATGGACCGCTCATTCTTTGAAATTCAGTTTACTTGATTGCCTTGTGACCTCAACTCTCTGATGGGCTCAAGAAAATTTATTATTTTGTAAGTTACTCAGCTTTTTCTCATCATTCAGATGGAAACAACGTTCTCTTAGGACTTTCCACACTGTAAGTAGAAGCAGAACTCAGCAGCCTACTTTATAATCTGCAGTTTTCTCTTAACAGAATACTGTGAAGTCTTTCCAGTTTTAATTTTTTTAATTTATTTTTTAAATTGGAGTATAATTGCTTTACAATGTTTTGTCAGTTTCTGCTGTACAACAGCGTGAATCAACCATAGGTATACATGTATCCCCTCCCTCTTGGGCCTCCCTCCCACCCCCCATCCCACTGCTCTAGGTCATCACAGAGCACTGAGTTGAGCTCCCTGTGCTATGCAGCAGATTCCCACCAGCTATCGACTTTATACATGACAGTGTATTTATGTTAATGCTCTTCTTTCCTTCATTCCACCCTCTTTCCCACCCTGTGTCCACAAGTCTGGTCTCTACATCTGCATCTCTATTCCTGCCCAGCAGATAAGTTCATCAGTACCATTTTTCTGGATTCCATATATATGTGTTAGTATGTGATATTTGTTTTTCTCTTTCTAACTTACTTTGCTTTGTATGACAGATTCGAGGGTCATCCACATCACTACAAATGACCCCAATTTTGTTTCTTTTAATGGCTGAGTAATATTCCATTGTGTATGTGTTCCATATCTTCTTCATCATTCCTCTGTTGGTGGACGTTTAGGTTGCTTGCATGTCCTGGCTGTTGTAAACAGTGCTGTGATGAACATTGGGGGTAGTCTTTCCAGTTGTAATCCCTACTTAGTATCTCATTGTGAAGATGTATTATAATTATTTCTGATGAATAATGAGGGATTTCCACCCCTTTAAATTCCCACCATGCTCCACAGCCAGAGAACTGAGCCGGTAACCCACAGCTAGAGAAGTCTGCCTGGCGCAGTGAGGACCCAGCAGAGCCAAAAAGTAAATAAACTGCAAATGCAAGAATTTCTTTTTTTTTTTTTTTTAAAGAGAGACTGTCTCTTCATCTCTCTTCCTTTCTTTTTGTTGTTAAAGAGAGATATCTGAGAAAGTGAGGTGACAATGCCTACTTCTTTCTTAATGATTTTATCTATTTGTGGCCGTGTGGGATGCTCGTTGCTGGCTGGGCTTTTCTCGGGCTGCTCTCTGGTTGTGGTGAGAGCGGCACAGGCTTCTCCCTGTGGTGGCTTCTCTTGCGGCAGAGCATGGGCTTTGTGCCCACAGACTGCAGGAGCTGCAGCTCCCGGGCCCTAGAGCACGGGCTCAGTAGTGGCCGCACGGGCTTAGCTGCTCTGTGCCGTGTGGGATCTTCCCGGGATGGAACTCGCATCTCCTGCCTTGGAAAGTAAGGATCCTGTACCACTGAGACACCAGGAAAGCCCTCAGGAATATTTTAGATTCTAGTTGTCCACACTCGTATCTGGTGAGAGAGGCCAGGATGAAGAGGCCTGGGAGCTGGGAGTCTTCAGCCATAGTTCTGGCTCTGCCATTAAAAGCTCTGGGGCCTCTGCAGAGTGCCTGCTGCTTCCTCAGTCATGTCCAACTCTTTGCGAGCCCATGGACTGGACCCCCCCAGGCTCCTCTGTCCATGGAATTTCCCAGACAAGACTGCTGGAGCTGGTTACCATTTCCTTCTCCAAAGCCAACTTGTTCTTAATCCAGAATCCTTCCTATCATGGGACAAGAAGGTAGAACAGTCACATGTGAGTCTGATGTCTAGATAGGCAAATTCACCCATGGGGTATGTTACACGTGTCTTGTTTATCCTCCCTTCAGTGGTCTCAGCTGGGATATGTTAACACAGGTAATTCATGCAAGATTCTCTCCTGTTCCAGCTCCTCTCCACATCTATCTGGAGAGAACTACTAAGCTAGAAAGAGAGCGACAAAGAAGAAGATGTTTAAACAGAAGCATCTGAAACCACCAGTGCAAACACTTAAAGAGACTGGTTAACCGGAAACAGATCCATTACTTATCATACAACCATAATTCTTGCTGTGAAAGGATTTGCAAAGTTTATGTCATTGTGACAGCTGTTTTGTGAAAATTTTGAGTGAGGCTGACTCTGTTTTTGAAACTGAAAGAGTGTGATGCCTACGTATTTGTGAAATTCAAGTATGGTTCGCTCTCTTACTGATGCAGACTGCTGATTGGTAATGTGTTATGGAGCTCCCTTGTCCATTGACAGTTGAAGCGAAAATATTGCCTTAAGTAATGAATTTATTGGTAGCTGTTCCATTATCCAAAATGAATGTTTACATTACTCATGAGAGTCTGTCATGTCAGAGCTACCTGGGAGCTTTTCCTGTGACACAATTTATTCTAATTCTTAAGTCCCTGTCTCACCATGTTACAGCCTGTTAAACGTGTCATGGAATGATTAGGTAGAGAGATATGAGGTTTTGTTATTAATGCAATTTACACAGGAGCACTGCAGAAATGAAACCCCTGCTGAACAAACTTGGGTGAACTCTCAGCCATTTCCTGTTTTTATCAGTACAAAGGATGTCCAGAGGCAAATCAGGATTCTCAACCATGAGGATACAAGGCGAGGTGCTCTGTGAATTGCATCAAGGATGCATACTGAAAAGTAACCCTCATGGCTTTATCATGACTTCTTGAAACCACTCCAAACAGTGCTTCTCGATGCCCCCTCCCATGCCCCTTCTAACATCCCTGGAGGTATTTTGAAGGTCAGAAGAGAGACAGAATATGGGACTTGTAGCATTACATAATATAACATTGGTGGCACATATATTACATTTATTGACAACATTATATGCAACAACAGATGTGCATTCAGAAACCAAGCCATTTTAAAACTATGTGAAGCATAGAGAGAATTATGATCTGTGTTAGCACTGAGCCATTCATTCATTCATTTAGTTGACCCAAAGAGGTAGTTTTGGAGAGGTTAAATACAGTCTTGGAATCAAAAGATCTGACCTTTACACTCTCTGAGATTCTGTTTCTTCCACATCCATTAAATGATGATAGTGATATCTACCTGACAAAGTTTTTGGGTGAATAAATTAATTTATATGAAAATGCGAGGAGATATTCAGTTAACATTTGTGTAGTTAATCACACATCCAGCACTCCATGAAAGCCATACTGTTTGTGAAGACCTTAGGGTTTTTTTTTTTAGTATTCTAGTTATTTTGTTGTTTATTCATTTATTGGCTGCTCTGGGTCTTCATTGCTGTACATGAGCTTTCTCTGGTTGGGCCGAGTTGAGGTTACTCTCTAATTACAGTACATGGGCTTCTCATTGCGGTGGAGTGAAAGCTCTAGGCACGTGGGTTCAGCATTTGCAGTCCTTGGGCTCAGTAGCTGTGGCACATGGGAGAACTGCTCCGCAGCAAGGGGATTCTTAACCTCTGAACCATCAGGGAAGTCCAAAACCTTAGGTTTTAAAAGCCTGTACATTTGCCCAGTTTTCATATAAATCCAAAGTGACTGAGGTTTTATATCTCCATAAATAAAAACATAAGTGGATCCTTTACCTTCAAAGCTTTAAAACCAGAGTACACGTCTCTTTCATGCACTCGATCCAACATTTCCCCCCAGATGTGGACCTCCCAGAGCTTGCTCAAACTTATGTCCATTGAGTTGGTGATGCCATCCAACCATCTCATCCTCTGTCATCCCCTTCTCCTCCTGCCTTCAGTCTTTCCCAGCATCAGGATCTTTTCCCCCCAGATGTGGACCTTATTTTTTGGGCTCCAAAATCACTGCAGATGGTGACTGCAGCTATGAAATTAAAAGATGCTTGCTCCTTGGAAAAAAAGCTGTGACCAACTTAGACAGCATATTAAAAAGCAGACATTACTTTGCCAACAAAGGTCCATCTAGTCAAAGCTATAGTTTTTCCAGTAGTCATGTATGGACATGAGAGTTGGACTATAAAGAAAGCTGAGTGGGAAGAATTGATGCTTTTGAACTGTGGTACTGGAGAAGACTCTTAACAGTCTCTTGGACTGCAAGGAGATCTAACCAGTCTATCCTAAAGGAAATCAGTCCTGAATATGCATTGGAAGGACTGAAGCTGAAGCTGAAACTCCAATACTTTGGTCACCTGATGTGAAAAGCCGACTCATTGGAAAAGACCCTGATGCTGGGAAAGACTGAAGGCAGGAGGAGAAGGGGATGACAGAGGATGAGATGGTTGGATGGCATCACTGACTCGATGGACATGAGTTTGAGAAAACTCCGGGGGTTGGTGATGAACAGGGAGGCCTGGCGTGCTACAGTCCTTGGGGTTGCAAAGATTTGGACAAGATTGAACGGCTGAACTGAACCGAACTGATCTGAACTGAAAAGAGATGGTCCTTGTTTTTATTTATCTTATCATTTAAGTAGAGAAGACTCTTCAGAGTCCCTTGGACAACAAGGAGATCAAACCAGTCCATCTTAAAGGAAATCAACTCCGAATATTCATTAGAAGGACTGATGCTGAAGCTGAAGCTCTAATACTTTGGCCACCTGATGTGAAGAGCTGACATATTAGAAAAGATCCTGATGCTGGGAAAGCTTGAGGGCAGGAGGAGACGGGGATGACAGTGGATGAAATGGTTGAATAGTATCACTGATTCAATGGACATGAGTTTGAGCAAACTTTGGGAGATAGTGAAGGACAGGGAAGCCTGGTGTACTGCAGTCCTTGGGATCTCAAAGAGTTGGATAGGACTTGGTGACTGAACAACAAAATCATTTAATTGAGAAGACACTCATGAAATCGCCAGACACCTCTAAGTCCATGTATAAAAGTAACACTAGTAGATGATTATATCATGAACTGAGAAAATCCACAGTAAAGTAGGGAGGAAAGAACAGGGTTCTTGAAGTCTGCAGGAAAATGATGGTTCTTTTTGGGGTAAAGGCATTCTCCTGAATCTCTTTGTCCAGGAACAGAGTTGATCCCTTTGTCATACTGTCCTTCAGTAAATGTTCATAGTTTTCTAAATACAGATCTTGTGTGTTTCTTGTTTGGTTCATTCCTAGGCATTCTATAATTTTTGTTATTGTTAACAGCATCGCTGAATTTGTATCCCAGGGATAGGCAGTGGATGCCCAGACCTTAACTTATTGCCCTAGGTATCTCAGGTAAATGACAGGAACTGGTGAGTTATTAGGAAATGGTGAGTTACCTGGACTTTTCACAAAACACCTCTGAGGCTCATACCTGTAAAGAATGTGGAGGTTGTTGCCCCAAGGGGTGCTGGCAGGAGGCGTGCGTGGATGCTCAGTCATTGCAGCCTCATGCACTGTAGCCCGCCAGACTCTTCTCTCCATGGGATTATCCCAGGCAAAATTACTAGAGTGGGTTGCCATTTGCTTCTCCAGGGGGTCTTCCCGACCCAGGGATCGAACGTGCGTCTTTTGCATCTCATACATTGACAGGCAGATTCTTTACCACTGAGCCACCTGAGAAGCCCCTCTGGCTAGAGGCAGAGGGCACCAACCCAGAACCACCATCAAGACAGGAAGGGTAGCTTCCCCAGCTTTAGAAATTAAAAATTCACCCTCCTTCCCTCTTTGCTTTCTTTCAAGAGATGCTTTTGTGGATTCAGAGAGTCTTGAAATGAGTGAATGCAGACTTCCCTGGTGGTCCTGGGACTAAGACTCTGGGTTCCAAATGCAGGGGGCCCAGGCTCAATCCCTGGTCAAGGAACTGTATCTCACTTGCCACAACTAAGACCTGTTGAAGCCAAATAATTAAGAATTAAAATAATAAAATAAATAAAGTAAAATAAAGCACAGGCTAATTCTCCCTTTGTGGGAAGTTCTAAGAGCTTATGGCAAGGATGTTCTAAGAGCCAGGTTCTTCTCGTAGAATACGGAAATCACAAAGATTAAGAAAGATGAATTCCCAGTGATTAGAAAGACCCAGGAAATCACCATCAGCCCCCCAGCTGAGGAAAGCCTTGTCAGAAATCGGCTTTGAACGTCTCCCTGTCCAGGTCACTTATTTCTCCTCACACCGCCTATTTTCATATAAAACAATAACAAATCACTCACACGGATACAGAGACTTAGCTCTGGGATAATGTGGTTTGTCCAGACATGCTCACTGACGACTCAGATGAAGTGAGCTATCTCTTCTGACATTTGGTTTTCTCTCATAAACATCCTCTTATCTTGCCTTTCCTTTCAAAGTAAAGAAAAACAATTCCTCAGATGTCCTAACTATCAAGAGATTTAGGCAAACCCCATATATGTCTTTTCTTCAAGATAAATTAATAGGCTTTCAAATTCTGCCCAACTAAGAATCTGTTTTTAGAGTAATGAAAACTTTCATTTACGGTCAGATGGCCAACGGTTGCTCTAATGGAGTGAGAAAGCAACACCTCATATGTGACTTCAATAACTCACACTTCAAGCCAAGAATGAGGTGTTAAGAGTCTCAGAATCCCAGGTGGTGCCAAGGGAATTTCTGGATTCTGCAAGCCAAGCGTTACAGAGAAAGAGGACTAGAAAGACCTACTGTGAGTGCTCAGGCAGAAAGAGCCCTTTTAAACCTGTGGTGGCTGTATTTCATATGCATAAATTTTTCCTCTGTGCCCTTGTATCTTTGCCCATTATTATCTGCCATTATAACCACCAGGAAACTAGAAGGAGGGGGAAAAATCTAAGATTTAAACCCTTCAACTTTTGTATTGGAACTTTGGGTCTAAGTTGTATTAAAAAAATAATTAACTTGAGGCCTGAGGTCCTTCTCTTCCGATTGCCACCAGCATCTAATGTCTCTCTCCTTTTCCATTATTTTTAATTTGATTTGATTTTTTTTTTTTCCAGCCACATCTTGAGGCATGCAGAACTTCCCAGATCAGAGGTCGAACCCATGTCCCCTGCAGTAGGAACGCAGATTCTTAACCCCTGGACCACCAGGGAAGTGCACCTCCTCCATTACTGAGGATGACTATGGGCTGACACTGCCTGGCACATCAGTAGGAAAACCTTTACTTCTAGGTGATTCCCCTCTGTTCTTCATTCTGAATGTTTTTGCTCTTGAAAAAACCAAAACCCTTAAGCTCCATTGTCTTGTTTCATGCTTTCTTCTAATGTTAAAATAACAGCAATAACTTCCAGTTTTTATTTTTTTTATTATCTCTATAACATTCTTTATTGTGTTCATTTCAGTGTTTTGAGTACCTACTATGCACCAGACTCATTCTCTGTGCATGTAATTCATTATCTCTTTACACGGCATGGGACCTGAAGCTCTGAAACGTTGACTAGGTAGCATTTTGATCTTAGCCAAAAGGCCGAGAAGCGATTCGGTAACATTTTGAAGAGGGAAAAGTTGGAATTTAGACAAACTCAATCCTCATCCAAAGCACATGTTCTTCCCAATAAACTCTGTTGTAATAATATCCACGGAGAATATTATCTTCCTCCACTTTATCCTTTTCATGCTTACTTTGCTCATATGTTTTGTGTTTAGTGCAGTTCTGAGTTATTTGTTGTCGTTCAGTTGCCAAGTTGCGACCCCATGGACTGCAGCATGCCAGGCTTCCCTGTCCTTCACCATCTCCCGGAGTTTGTTTAAACTCAGGTCCATTGAGTCAGTGAAGCCATCCAACCATCTCATCCCTGATACTTCGTGTGAGCCAGACTTGTCTCCTGCCTAAGACGTTTTCTTGGCTTCCCCTTGGGAAAAGTTCCCACTGTCATCCCTGAGACCAGGCCTGCTTCCCTTATCTCCGGAACCACCCGCCTTGTACTCTTCTCTCTAGTCATGCCATTCCCTCGCACTTTAGCCTGCTCCCTGACACTTTGCCTTCAATTCCTGCTTTTTCTCTGGCTTAGATTTATGCTACTTAGATTTATGCGGTTCTGGGGACCAGCAGCATCAGTATCACTTGGGAGCTTGTTTGAAAAGCAGAATTCCAGCCTCACCCTCAGATCCCAGGTAATTAGGATGTGCAGTGATTGTTTGGGAAGCACAGACCTAGAACTGGAGGAGGGCACGGCAACCCACTCCAGTATTCTTGCCTGGAGAATCCCATGGACAGAGGAGCCTGGTGGGCTACAGTCCATGGGGTTGCACAGAGTCAGACACAAGTGAAGCGACTTAGCACGCGCACATGACTAGAATGTTCTTGTCTTGTCATGTTTTTTACCTTGACAACTCTCACTTATTCTTCACAACTTACCTTTGGAGAGCTGAGGTCAGTTTTCAAGGTCCCTCTGGGTGAGATGTCCCCAAGCGTACAAGTTTTGTATGTAGCATATAAGCTCTTGCCTTTTCAGGAGCAGGGAGGGCGTGGTGGGGGGGGGCGGTGTCTGTGAGGTTCTCCTGTTTCTACACACAGAGCTGTGTAAGGCAGCTTTTCTTCAGAGTCATCAAACAAAACAGTATATTACAGAAGACTTACTGCAGGCACAGATATGTCAATCCAGCTGCCTCTATTAAGCCAGACGTTAAAGAGAGTTGCAATTATGTAAAATGAGGCCATTCTTCACACTAAAACTCTTTTTTTGTTTTGGAAAATAGTTATTTTTCATCAACATATGTTATTTATGCTAACATATAATAGGTTTATTGTTATTTTAATGAACTGATCAATTTAATATTCCTGTATGACATGAACAAACACATTTATTTACTTTATATGTAATCTTGTATTATTGATATATATTAACATTTAGTATTTATTCAATCAAGGAGATATTTTTATTTTAATTTCCCTTATAGTTAATGTTGGGCTTCCCAAGTGGCTCAGTCTGCCTGCCAATGCAGGAGACAAAAGAGACGTGGGTCCTGTCCCTCAGTCGGGAAGATCCCCTGGAGAAGGAAATGGCTAACTGGCAACCGGTTCCAGTGTTCTTGCCTGGCCCACTGGTATAGTTCTGTCTTAGATCACAAGCTTCTTGAGGACTATGACTATGACCAATTCATCTCTCTTATTTATTGAGACTAAAAAAAAATCTAGCATCCTCCCCGAATACTTTGGGGACTAAGGAGGAGTATGTTTACTCTCCAGTTTATAGAGAGAGCCCTGGACAGCCTATACCCGAGAACCGGCTTCAGGGGTGATGATTTGTGTAGGATGCTCTAACCCTCAGTTGCTAAAGTGAGTGACACATGGACATCACCACCAGCCCCGGGGGTACTCTGCTCCATGTTTCAGCTGCCTGGAGTCCCACCTCCCGCGGGAGGCGGGGGAGTTCCATGAGCAGCAGCGCCCGTTTGTGCCCGGTATCATCACACCAGCACTCATCTTCCCCTGCGTCCACGGTTCTCTGACCCATAAAGGTACAGTGAGAGGGCTAGGACTACAGAAACATAGATAGTGCCACAGGAGACTCATTTGGCCATGTGTGCTGGGAACTGACTTTGGCCAACTCCAGTGTGAGAAGAGGAAGAAGCCCATGGGAATAGAATCCCACATCATACTAAATTCTACCACTGTTAGGACAAAAACGGCCACGTACCACATCTGCAAGCTTCATGAATCCCTGATTCCTACCCTTAAAAAACTTTTTTAAAATTTTGTATTGGAGTATAGCTGATTAACAATGTTGTGATAGTTTCAGGTGGACAGCAAAGGGACACACCCATACATATGCATGTATCCATTCTCTCTGCAAACTCCTCTCCCATCCAGGCCGCCACATAAGCAGAGTTCCCCGTGCTATACACTAGGTCCTTGTTGGCTATCCATTTAAAATATAACAGTGTGTAGATGTCATCCCAAACTCCTTAACTATCCCTTTCCCCTATCCTTCCCCGCCGCACCCCCAGGGCAACCGTAAGTCTGTGGGTCTGTTTGTTTTGAAAGTAAGTTCATTTGTATTTCTTTTTAGAGTCTGCGTAGAATGTATGTCATTTGCTATTTCCCCTCCTCTGTCTGGCTTGCTTCACTCAGCATGACAATCTCTAGACCCATCCATGTTGCTGCAAATGACTTTATTTCACTCTTTTTAAAAACCCTGCTTCCTGCCCTTTTGAATGCCACAAGCCCCTTGCATGGAAGCCATGATGCAGTCGTATCCTCTTCCTGTTGGAATCCAGCAACAGAATTCTGTCAGTGGCTGGGCACAGGGTGGAACAAAAGCTTAGGTGATACCACTCTGATCCTGCTGAGAGAGGTACCTACCTAGTATTTCTAGCCAACCCACGTGTTTTGACCACTCATTTTATCAGTGAAAATTTATTTTCCTTATCCTAAGTACAAACTCTTTAGGGCTGGTTGGAGATAACAGTAGTTGAACTCTATAACAGACCTCGAGAGTTTGTCAAATGCTAACTAATGAAGTGCGAGTTCCTGATGAGGGTATTTCAGATGTTAATGGACATCCCCTAGGGTGAAGAATTGGGGAAGGCAATGGCACGCCACCCAAGTACTCTTGCCTGGAAAATCCAATGGACGGAGGAGCCTGGTGGGCTGCAGTCCATGGGGTCGCTAACAGTCGGACAGACTGAGCGACTTCACTTTCACTTTTCTCTTTCATGCATTGGAGAAGGAAATGGCAACCCACTCCAGTATTCTTGCCTGGAGAATCCCAGGGATGGGGGAGCCTGGTGGGCTGCCGTCTATGAGGTCACACAGAGTCGGACACGACTGAAGTGACTTAGCAGCAGCAGCAGCAGCAGGGTGAAGACTAAAGTGTGCGCGTGCGTGTGCACACACACACACACACACACACACAAACACATACCCCTGTCTCACACTGTTTATGCTGAAGTATCTTCAAGTAAGTCACAGGCAGTATAACAATATCATTAGTTCAAATACACACAGTATAGTGAAAACTAAATGTGGTAGAGTCTCATTTATCTGAAATTCAGCTATGCCATCATTTCATTTAACTGGAATAAAGCCAAGAACCTGTGAATAAACAGAGAGAATCATCACAGTAGATGCTCAGTACCAGATTCACCATATTTCATGAAATCCTCTAACCTCCATAGAAAGAGATCTTTGAATAAACATCACACTCCTAGTAATTCTGTGTTTTCAGTCTCAGCCCCGGTTCCCCTCTTTGGTCCTGACCCAGAGCCTGTGTGTTCTCCATCTGCATGCAAATTCAAGTTCAGCTCTCTAGTGTTTTCTGACCCTTCGCAGATTAAGAGGAGCAAGTTAGAAGGAGATAGGGAAGCTGCTGCAGGTGGGAAAACTCACAAACGGAAGTGGCAGCTTTTCAGTGTACCTGAAAATAAAGGCAGAATCGGCAAAATTTAATAAGTAAATATAAGAACTCAGTTCTTGTAATGACTGAGTCATATAATAAGTCAGTTACTTGAGGCCAAGAGTGCTTCATCCTTAACAGACCCTGTGGGCGAAACAGAGTCTAAGGCTCACGCTCATTGTATCAGACACCTGTTAGGCAACATTACAGACGTCTGGACCGCCTCTATCCTGAGGCGGAGGCCCCTCATTCTCAGCAGTTCTCTGTGCTGCAGCTGATTTCTGGCAGGCTCATCCTGACAGCACTATCCTTATGCCCGAGCCTCCTGCACTGGGGCATCTCTATTGGTGCTGGAGCCTGTGACACCTCTCAGCATCCATGTTGACAATCCAGAAGTTTCCGTGTGGTGGTAGTGGGGATGTGGGTGATGTAGGGCGGCTGGTAGATGCACTCTTCCCCCCTCTTCCTCCCAGAAGGGTTGTTCCAAGTCTCCATCACCCATCTGGCCTCTTGGAAGATGGAGCCCCCAGGCTGAGGGGTCAAGCAGTGGCCAGCTCAGGTCAGCCACTGACTTTCCCTGCTGCCCACATTCTGTCTGCCCGGGACTGAGCCCTCCATATAGAGTAATTCATAGAAGCTTTGGCTTAGACTTGCCTTTTGAGAAACCCAGGCCAAAATACTCATCACCATCATGGAAGGTCAAGTTATTTCAAAAAATTGATGGTGAAGAATCCGCCTGCAGTCAGGAAGACCTGGGTTCGATCCCTGGGTTGGGAAGACCCGGAGAAGGGAAGAGCTACCCACTCCAGTATTCTTGCCTGGAGAATCCCATGGACAGAGAAGCCTGGCAGGCTACAGTCCATGGGGTCGCAAAGAGTCGGACATGACTGAGCAACTTTCACTGATTAAGAAGGACCAAAAACTGGGCACTGATTTCCACAGACTATTTATTTGGTACATAGAAATTCCCATTAAAATTTTTTATTGTTTATTTTATTTATTTTTCGTTGCACTGGGTCTTGGTGGTTTTACTCAGGCTTTCTCTAGTTGTGGCAAACAGGGATTACTCTCTTTTTTAAATTAATTCATTTTAATTGGAGTCTAATTACTTTACAATATTGTAGTGGTTTTTGCCATACATTGATGTGAATCAGCCATGGGTGTGCATGTGTTCCCCATCCTGAATCCCCCTCCTACCTCCCTTCCCATCCCACCCCTCAGGGTCATCCCAGTGCACCAGCCCTGAGCACCCTGTCTCATGCATTGAACCTGGACTGGCGATCTTTTTCACATATGATAATATACATGTTTCAGTGCTATTCTCTCAGATCATCCCACCCTCGCCTTCTCCCACAGAGTCCAAAAGACTGTTCTATACATCTGTGTCTCTTATGCTGTCTCACATATAGGATTATCATTACCATCTTTCTAAATTCCATATATATGCATTAGTATAATGTATTGGTGTTTTTCTTTCTGACTTACTTCACTCTGTATAATAGGCTCCAGTTTCATCTACCTCATTAGAATTGATTCAAATGTATTCTTTTTAATGGCTGAGTAATATTCCATTGCAGCCATGAAATTAAAAGACACTTACTCCTTGGAAGGAAAGTTATGACCAACCTAGAGAGTATATTCAAAAGCAGAGACATTACTTTGCCAACTAAGGTCCATCTAGTCAAGACTATGGTTTTTCCTGTGGTCACGTATGGATGTGAGAGTTGGACTGTGAAGAAAGGTGAGTGCCGAAGAATCGATGCTTTTGAGCTGTGGTGTTGGAGAAGACTCTTGAGAGTCCCTTGAACTGCAAGGAGATCCAACCAGTCCATTCTGAAGGGGATCAGCCCTGGGTGTTCTTTGGAAGGAATGATGCTGAAGCTGAAACTCCAGTACTTTGGCCACCTCGTGAGAAAAGTTGACTCATTGGAAAAGACTCTGATGCTGGGAGGCATTGGGGGCAGGAGGAGAAGGGGACAACCGAGGATGAGATGGCTGGATGGCATCAACAACTCGATGGACGTGAGTTAGAGTGAACTCCGGGAGTTGGTGATGGACAGGGAGGCCTTGCGATTCATGGAGTCGCAAAGAGTCGGACACGAATGAACGGAACTGAACGGAACGGAATATTCCATTGTGTCTATGTACCGCAGCTTTCTTACCCATTCGTCTGCTGATGGACATCTAGGGTGCTTCCATGTCCTGGCTGGGCTTACTCTTCATTGCAGTATTCCGGCTTCTCGTTGGGGTGGCTTCTCTCATTTTGGATCATGGGCTCTCGGGCTCAGGCGCAGCTGTCATGGCGCACAGGCTTAGGTGCTCCGTGAGCTTAGGTGCTCCACGGGTTTGTCCGCTCCACAGCATATGGAATCTTTCTGAACCAGGGATCGAACCCATGCCCCCTGCATTGGCAGGTGGATTTTTAACCCACTCTGCCACCAGGGAAGTCTAGAAATAGCCATCTTTAATGAGGAATAATTGACATAACATTATATTAGTTTCAGGTGAACAACAACATGCTTTGTTATTTGTAAATAATACAGAATGATCACCACAGTAAGTCCAGTTAACATGCCTCACCATACAGAGTTACAAATCTTTATCTCATGATAAGAACTTTCAAGATCCATTCCCCTAGGTACTTTCGGGCATACAACACAGGTATGTAACACAGTTTTGTTAACTGTAGTCACCATGCACATCATAGACCTGCTGCTGCTGCCAAGCTGCTTCAGTCGTGTCTGACTCTGTGTGACCCCATAGACAGCAGCCCACCAGGCTCCCCGTCCCTGGGGTTCTCCAGGCAAAAACACAGGAGTGGGTTGCCATTTCCTTCTCCAATGCATGAAAGTGAAAAGTGAAAGTGAAGTCGCTCAGTCGTGTCCCACCCTTAGTGACCCCATGGACTGCAGCCCACCAGGCTCCTCCATCCATGGGATTTTCCAGGCAAGAGTACTGGAGTGGGATGCCATTGCCTTCTCCACATTATAGACCTAGGACTTACTAATTATAACTGAAAATTTGTGTCTTTTGGCCCCTCTCATGTAGAAATTTCCATTTTGATTCAGATTCCATCGGCTGGAATTCCATCTTATCCTTTGCCACAAACAATTTAAAAGAAAGTAGGGAGAAGGAAATGGCAACCCACTCCAGTGTTCTTGCCTGGAGAATCCCAGGGATCACACAGAGTCGGACACGACTAAAGTGACTTAGCAGCAGCAGCAGCAGGGATAATTAAACATTTATACCTTCAGCTAGCAAGAAAACTCAGCTGTCTAAAGTAGTTGTCTTCTTGAGTCTTGACAGCACAGTTGTACTGAGGGGTGTTGGAAAATGCAATCAGCAGAGCTGGGAGGAGGTTTACCAGAATAGGCTTTTTTTTATTTATTTACTTTTGGCTGCATTGGGTCTTAGTTGCGGCTGGCAGGCTTGGTTACCCCACAGCTTGTGGGTTCTTAGTTCCTCGAACAGGAATCGAATTGGCATCCCCTGCACTGGAAGGTGGTTTCTTAACCCCTGGACCACCAGGGAAGTCCCAGGAGAGGCTTTCTGAAGGAAATCAGACTTCAGCTGAGTTCTGAAGGCCTGGAGACCTTTGGAAGGATGGTGCAGCTTGAGTTTAGGAATGGAAACCACAGGCTAGAAAGCATGCATTGTACGCAAGGGTGATACTTCTTCCACGTGAAATGGAAAAAACCGTGTTTTGTCAGCCTGTTCATTTTTGTGCACAACAAGGAACATAGTCAGCCCACCTAAATCAGTTCATCTGTAGCAGTTGATACTGATCATGCAAATAGCCAAAATTACTCCAGTGGCTTCTTTCTTGTGCAGAAACCAGCTACTGGTGTGTAACTTATCACAGATAAGAGTTTGGGAATCAACCTTACTCCCTTGGGTGGGGCAAGAGGATTGTACTCTTGTCACTTGGCTATTATCCTTTCAGCACAAGATCCACATGTGAGCGCGCGCACACACACACACACAGAATGCTATCTACTGTCACTAATTCTATAAAAAGTTTTACTGTTAAATGGAGAAGGGAGGACAATCTCATATTTTAAAGGACCACTCTTTAAAAAAAATTTAAATAGATCAAAGGACCACTCTTTAAAATGAATTAAAATTTTCTTACTTAAATCTTAGGCCAGATCCTAAAGGAAACAGAAAAAAAGACTTGAACAACAACAGCACAATCAAAGCAGAAAGTAGTAACCTAACATATTGGGCTTTCATTCTTTTGGGAATTGAATATCTCTTTGAGAATTTGATGAAAGCTGTAGACTTCGAACCCCAGAAAATTGGGAATACAAAAAAAAAGTTTGCATATAATTTCATGGGTCCCAGGTTAAAGAAAACGATTATGTTTTCCCCCATGATGTTCAGTTTATCCCAGATAGCAAGAGCCGAGGTGGAATGCAGTTTTAAGGGTGCAGTCTTACGAGAGAAAGTAGATGTGCACTGACTTTGTTTTAAAGTTATTTTGTAAATAATTGTAATTGTTCATCTTTAGTCATCGTATTCTGTTACCATCGGGAGTTAATCTGTCATTCTTATAATTTATTGAGAACGATTGGTAACTAATTAGGAAGGGAGGGAGGAGAGTGGGGGAAAGGAAGGACAAAGATGAAAAATCCTCAAGAGAGACACAGATTGACATAGTGTCTAATCAACTTAAATTTCTAGAAGAGACTGGAGAAATCCTAAATATCAAACAATTGAGGGTGGACTGACTTAATATTTTTTGGCAAAAGACAGGTGGATTCCTGTCATGCAAGTCAGTAATTCAGCTACTTATTGGGCACCTGCTGTGTTAACCAGCATTTTGTGTTCAAGGAACTACGAATGATGTGAATTAGATCAAGGCAAAGCCTAACCTCAAAGAATTTGTCCTGCGCTCATTATAATGGAATCAAAGCTTTGAAAAGGGAAAAAGTCCTTTTAACCTTCCTTCCATGGTCTTAGCAATCAATATGTCTGGGCAGTTTTCTTCAAGTCCTTCATTGTTAATGAGGTAGGGATAGTGCTCTTTTGTGTTAAAATTCTGCAGTGATGGTGTTTATCTTTTGAAACACTGCTTAGTGAGCTCATGCAAGCTGTTTGTACAAAGACAAATTAAAATCAATTAGATGGATGCAACTAGCCTCCCCATTCAGACCTCAAAAGCAAATAAAGCTGAAGTCGGAGAGAAAATAAAAATATGTCTTTTTTTCCCACACGTTGCAAGTTTCCGACAGAGAGGCTTTCATGGAGAGGCTGGTTGCTGTCTCTGGTTCCTCCATGGGAGGAATTATCCAGGATATGGGAATTATGCATCTAGGTAGTCTAGTTAAAGGTTTTCTTCTAAAGTGAAAGAGTCTAGTAAAAGGTTTTCTTCTAAGAGAATGCTTATTGTGAAGTAGCACAGGGAAAGTGATGTCAAGACTAACTGAGGGTCAGAAACAAATCTGGAGTGATTAAAACTTTCTGAGAACACTTCAAATGCAGCCATCATGAAACACTCTAACTTAAAGACACTGACGCATCCAAGAAGCAGGCTCCAGGGTACAGTGGTGAAGCCTCTTTTCAACTTAATTCAGAGAGTCTGGAAGATTTTCTGAAGCCCATCAATGGGCTTCTGTCTTCAGATCTGCCTCCAAACAAATCACATATTCCACCTCCTGGTGGTCGATAACAGAGGAGGCAAAGGAAGGAGGGAATGGTCCATTCATTTAACCAGCTGCCAGGGCAGATCATCTGTCCTCAAAATAAATGTTTATTGTAAGCACCCAGATGATTTTGCCTGGTCCCCTACAAGATGCGAAAATTGCAGGGAAGATGAATTTCTGACTTGGCCGTAAGTGGAATCACAAAAGCAAACATGTTTAATCAAGATGCCAGTGACGGCTCATCCCTCATCATTACGATACATTTGAGGACTGTGATTTCTCTCTCACCAGTTATATTTGCTTCTTTTCACATTTCCTGAGCTGACTCTGTTTGGAAGTCAGCAGGTCATTTCCCCTTCTTTCATGCTCTAATAGATTTCACTCTCAAGATCTCACACCCCAGCAGCACCGGACTGCTGTGCAAGGGTTAGTCAAGCAACAAGACATGCTTGCAGACAGAGAACAGCAATTTCTTTTTCATCTGAAGAAAAATGAGAGTCTTACGATGCTTATCACACCCAGATTTTAATATATATATATATGAAATCCCTGATTCTTCTCCATAGAAAAAACTTTTGGTCTCAAGGCCTTTAATGTTTCCATTCTTATTGTGATCCAGTTTATTGGCATAAGGATATTCTTCAAAGCATTGAAAGGTTAGGGCCTGTGTCAATATCTATGTCCTGTAATCAAAGCCTACTTGGACGGGGCTGTTGTGGCGTGATGGCATTTGATGTGTGAAAATGGACTGCACGTGCGTGCTTGGTTACTTCAGTTGTGTCTGACTCTGCAACTCCATGGACTGTAGCCCACCAGGCTCCTCTGTCCATGGGATTCTCCAGGCAAGAATACTGGAGTGGGTTGCCATGCCCTCCTCTAGGGGATCTGACCCACCCAGGGATCGAAACTGCACCTCTTAAAGTCTCCTGCATTAGCAGGTGAGTTTTTTGTTGCTGTTTTTTACCACTAATGCCCCCTGGAAAGCCCAATGGACTGCATACCTTGGAATGCTGAAAACCATCTTCCCACTTTGATATTGGTGTCATGAGCAACTGTGAGATGGGAACTGAAAGGCTTCCAACGTCTATTGTGGGTCTCCTCTTATAAGCTGTCACTTTAAAGCTCTGGGACATGCCTCCTGAGTTACTGTAAGGTGAGCTTGAGTGTTGACTTCTGTGATTTTGGCTTAAACGGGTGAGTCTCTGGGTTCAGCTACTCTTCCTTGGGTCATTCTCAGATTTCTACCGCCCTTTCTCTCTTCACCCCTTTCTGTTTCTTTCTCCCTTGATGATTTTAGAAGGCTTCTCCTATCTCCTTTCTTTTCCTATCAGATAACTCCCATCTGAGTGTTCACAGAAAGACAGAGAGGAAGTCACTCACATTCCGAGAAAAGACCAAACCTGTTAGACTGGCTGTTAATCTTAAATGTTGCCGAAAATGTAGCATATTTGGCAGCTCAGAGAATTACCTAGAAGCTCATGCTCAGAAATCACTCATTAAACTGGAGGTAGGATGTAAGATATAGTTCGGGCCGAGTCAGAAAAGAAGGAGAGACGACCTCAGTGGAGGTAGGTTACCTGTATTCAGGGAAGGAGGGGCAACAGCCAGCCTAACAACCAGGCTGAGCACAAGAGGGATCCGGGAGGCTTCATATTTAAAGGGAAGTTTGTGGAAGCGATAAGGGAAGCGTTAGTCAGGCGGGACATTTTGGGTAATCTTTAGTTGAGGTGGCATTTGTAGTTGAACAAGGGGTGGGAGGTTTTGGGCAGGGGGTGATAAGTCCCCTGGGCAGGGGGCAGTAATTCCTGGGCAGATGTAGGGGATGGGAGGTTTCTGGGCAGAGGGCGATAAGTTCCAGGTAGATGCAACCGGCCCGGAGCATCAGGGCAGGACTTAAAGTTCAGTTTTGTTTTCCCCAAAGTTAGATGATTCAGCAAGGGCCTTTAAGACCGTTGTTTTCTTTTCCAGGACCAAGGACTCCTCCATAGGAAGCCTCACAGTGAAACCTGTTGGTGGAAGCTAGGGGTTGAGTCTCAGGGAACACAAATGTCTTGCATCGAGTTGTTGGCTTCATATACACAATCTTGTGTTGGCACAAGTCCAAGAGATGAACATCTAATGAGGAACCCAAAAGCAGGCTGAACATTCATTGTGCAGTTTGTGGGGTTTTTCGAAAACCTTGGCATCTTATCTGTCATACTCTGAACAGCCCTGCTGAAGTCCCATGAGTGTTTTATTTTTCTGAGAACTCATCACTGACTAACCGTTCCTGTAAACATATTTAGGAGTGCCTGCTCTGTGCAGGCCTCTGTGCTAGACTCTGCAGAGTCTGACTTTATGCCTCACTCCACAGGCCCAGCAGTCTAGCCTTGTGGCAAGAGAGGTTACCCCGAGGTTGCCTTTGAGATGGATATTATTGCATTGTAGTTTCCTGGGGAGGGTTATTGGGGTCAACCCCTGTGGAAGAAGGGACAGAAACAGGATTGAGGAAGGGAAGAAACTGGGCCTTGACTGGTCTCAATGGAGGCTTCAGCCAGCCCTGCAGGTGGTTTATTCTTCAGAGTTATGGTGAGCTGGAGCGGTGGTACTCCACCTGGGTAATGGACTTCTGCCCTTTTAGGTCAGTCACTGGATGGGGTTGTTGGGAAAAGGTGTGACTTAGGGCAAGATGACTCCGTTGGGCAGAGATAGCATTGCCATCACCTGGGAGATGAAGTCCTCTGATCCTAAGAGGAATCTGGATGCCTCACCGTAGTGTCCACTACATTATGCTAGAAGGCTTTTGGCTACTCCACAGAACCTCTTGACTCACCTGTCTTATCCCAGAGTAATACCTCAGGGATAAAGCCACTCTAGGGTCGGTTAGTTTGGTGGCTCAGCAGCACATTCAAGAGCCTTTCCATCTTTCTGCTCCGTCAACCGAAGAGGTCTCCTTTTTTTCCTGATCCTCCTTCCTGTCACCGTCACAAGGGTAATGACAGGGAAGCAGGTCCAGGAGACACTATGAAAAAAAGAGACGCCATCTTTCCCTCTGAGCCCTTTCTGTTATCAAGGAAAATGTTCCCTCATCACTCTCTTTTTTTATTGAGGTAAAGCATACACAGCACACTATTTATTATTTTAGCCATTCATAAGTGTATAATTCTGTAGCATTAAGTATATTCACAGTGTTGTATGTGTGCTTCCCAGGTGGCGCTAGTGGTAAAGAATCCGCCTGCCAATGCAGGAGACCCAGGTTCGATCCCTGGGTCTGGAAGATCCCCTGGAGAAGGGCATGGCAACCCAATCCAATAGAATTCCCATGCCTATAGAATCCCCATGGACAGAGGAGCCTGGTGGGCTACAGTCCACAGAGTCACAAAGAGTCAGACGCAACTGAAGTGACTTAGCACATGGCACAGTGTTGTATACCTATTCTCACTTTTATACTCAAATATTTTTCATCACTCTCAAAAAAAAAAAAACTTATACCTATGAAGCAATAGGTATTGCTTTTCCTTTCCTCTTCCTTCCCAGTTCCTAGTGATCTCCATTCTACTTTCTTTATGAATTGCCTTTTCTAGGTTCCTTGTATAAGTGGAATCGTAACCATATTTGTCCTTCTATGCCTGGTTTATTTCATATTTTCAAGTTTCATCCATGTTGTGACTTGTCTCAAAAGTTTGTTCCCTTTTATGGCTGAATAGTATTCCGTAGTATGGATGGACAACATTTTGCCCACCTGTTTCTATCAACATTGGAGCTCTAATGCCTGTTCAAGTCCCTGCTTTCCAACCTTCTGAATAGATACATAGATTTGGAATGGGTGGATCATATGATAATTTGATATTTAACCTTTTGAGAAGCTTTTATTTTTTGCAGCAGCAGCAGCTTCACCACTTTCCATTCCCATCAGTGATGCATAAGGGTTCCAGTTTCTCTACATTGTCATTAACACTTGTTATTTCCCTTTCAAAAGTTATAGCCATCCTTTCTCTCTGAGAAGTACAATAACCTGGGGCTTCCTACCTGGTCCAAGGGGGCTATAGAAATCCTCTGAGAGAGAATAATGGTTAGACTGAAGCCGAAGCCTGTGGGCTGCAGTCAAACCAGATACGGTGGATTCCATAGGGTGGAGGCAAAGCAAGAGAGTCATGACAAGGGCCAGGCTTCTCCCCAGGAAACCACAGCCCCTCTGCACCACAGCACAGCACCCGTATTGACAGAGTGTGTCCATCCTGAGTCCATGGCGAGGAGTAAATGAGAGAGAGCCTATGGCACGCTTAGCCCAGCATCCAGCAGAGTCAGCCATCAATATGTGATTTCTGTTTCCTTTCCAGGAGCGAAATGAGGGTCCCAGACTGTGGCTCAGAACAGGACTAGGGGGACTTCCCTTGTGATCCAGTGGTTTAAGAACCCGACTTGCAATGCAGGGTACATGGGTTTGATCCCTAGTTGGGGGACAAAGATCCCATATGCTTTGGGGCAACTAAGCCCTGATGCCGGGAAAGGAAGGAAGGATGAAAGTGCATTTTAAAAAAGAACAGGACTTCAAGAGGCTCCTTTCAGAGGTGCTGGATTGTAACCCAGAGTGGAGGGATGGAAAGAACCACCTGAGTTGCAGCATGCCCTGCGGACAGCGTTTAGCTGCTTCCTGTCTTTCCCAGAGGCACCCAAGATGAGCAGCCACTGCAGATCACCGTCTCTGGGCTTCCCGTCAGAGCCCCTGGGTCCTCACACGCCCCCACAAGCTCCCAGGACCCTTGGCCACGGCCTGTGTGCTTCTTGCAGATCCCCTCTTCAGTGGATGCTCCCACCCAGCTGCTGTCCTTTCTGGGGAGTTGCTCTTGTGCACCGGGGAAGGCAATGGCACCCCACCCCAGTACTCTTGCCTGGAAAATCCCATGGACGGAGGAGCCTGGTGGGCTGCAGTCCATGGGGTCGCTAACAGTCGGACAGACTGAGCGACTTCACTTTCACTTTTCTCTTTCATGCATTGGAGAAGGAAATGGCAACCCACTCCAGTATTCTTGCCTGGAGAATCCCAGGGACGGGGAAGCCTGGTGGGCTGCCCTCTATGGGGCCACACAGAGTCGGACACGACTGAAGTGACTTAGCAGCAGCAGCAGCAGCAGCAGCTCTTGTGCACAGGTTCACCCAGCTCAGGAGGCACCCTGACGCCAGGGGCTGGATGATGCGGTGGTACCTTTCCATCCAGGAAAAGAGCTCTAAAAGAGTCACCCGGCTCCACGGGATCTGCCAAGGCTCACTGTGCATGAGCTTCTTCCTGGGCCCATCCTGCCTTCCTTGCTTCAAGCATCTCCCCAAAAGCCTTCTGCATCGAACCCTGGGAGCCCAGACTCAGACCAGCAATCTCTTCTCCACCGTGTGTTGTCCTTGCCCCTCCAACTACAGCCAGTCATCTGACCTCCCAGGCACCCTCCTTCCACTAAAATGCAGTCATTTCTTATGCCGAAACGGGTGCTGATAGGTTAACGTGCATGCGTAATAATCTCTTCAGTCACATCCAACTCTGCAACCCTATGGACTGCAGCCTGCCAGGCTCCTCTGTCCACGGTATTCTCTAGGCAAGAATACTGGAGTGGGCTGCCATGCCCTCCTCCAGGGGAGCTTCTTGACCTAGAAATCGAACCCCTCTCTCTTATGTCTACCTGCATTGGCAGGTGGGTTCTTTACCACTAGCACCACGTGGGAAACCTGATGGATTAATATGTTGCCCAATAAAAACAGTGATAATTATGTGGGAACTGACCCTTACGTGCAGTTAGCAATCTGCAAAACCTACATGATTTTATTTGCAAAGCAGAATAGCCTGATAGTCTCTGAAATGGTTCTGCCTAGATTTGAATCTTGGTCCTACTACTTATTAGCCTTGTGACCTTGACCCAGCTATATAACCTATAAAAGGCTCAATTTTCCCATCTATAAAAATGAGGATACTACTGATGCCCTCCTCCTAAATTTTTGTTAGAATTAAATGAGCCTGTACATGGATGGGTCTCAGAATAACCACGACACATAGTAAGCACATAGAATCCATTAGGTATTAGTGTTTTTCAAATTGGAGTATAATTGCCTTACTCAACATTGTATAATGTTGTGTTGGGTTCTGCTATACAGCGAAGTGAATCAGCTATGTGTATACATATATCCCCTCCCTCTTAAGCCTCCCTCCCATCTCACTAACATCCCACCCACCCCTCTGCTGCTAAGTCACTTCAGTTGTGTCCGACTCTGTGCAACCCCATAGACGGCAGCCAATCAGGCTCCACAGTCCCTGGGATTCTCCAGGCAAGAACACTGGAGTGGGTTGCCATTTCCTTCTCCAATGCATGAAAGTGAAAAGTGAAATTGAAGTCACTCAGTTGTGTCCAACTCTAAGCGACCCCATGGACTGCAGCCTACCAGACTCCTCCGTCCATGGGATTTTCCAGGTAAGAGTACTGGAGTGGGCTGCCATTGCCTGCTCCGATCCCACCCCTCTAGGACATCACAGAGCCCCAGGCTGAGCTCCCCATGCTGGCATTAGTATTTGCTCCTCACAAGAACCCCATGTGGTATTGTAATTCCTGCCTGTGTTGGACACCTCTTGGGCCCACCTCATACTCCCAGCCCACCTTTTCACGCCAGCTGTTCCTGCGGCACAAGTGTAACTCACCAGCGACGTGCCCAGCCAGACTGCCTACTTCCTGCCTGGGCTTCTCTGCCACCCCCACCTGAGATGCCCGTGACTACACTCAGCCATTCCGACCCAAGCAAACCTGAAAGTGTGAGAGAGCTGACCTCCCACATAGACCCCTTGACCAAAGAGGAACTGGGGCCAACGGGAAAATAGTCCCCTTTTCACTCCTAGAGAGAATTCTGAGCTCTAATGCATCCCATGGAGGTCCCGCAGCAGTGGGCACCCAGAGCTTGACTCTTCCCTCCTTTCATTTCCCTCTTCCCAGCTGCCCACTCCTGTTACTCGAGGTCACTTCCCCAAATGAACTACCCACATACAAGCCCTTGCCTCATGCTCTGTTTGGGGAACCATCTCACTGTGTACACAGAGAGTGAAAGAACAAAGAGAGGCTTGTTTTCCGTGAAGAATCAGACCTGGACTCAAGTCAGATTTCTTCCACCTCCCACATCTCATTTCCTCAAGCTGCACCCCATCCCGGTTCATACATGCGCCTTTTAACGGAGGCCTCCCACGAGCTGGGTCAGCCGAAGGAAAACCGAGGCAAAAACAGCTGTGACCAGGCAGCTTTGTTTTGTTTTGTTGTTTTGGAGTGAGGCAGGGGTTGGTTTATTTTTTAGCCAAACTGCACGGCATGTGGGATCTTAGTTCCTTGAACAAGGATCGAACCTGTGGCCCCTGAAGTGGAAGCGTGAAGTCTTAACCACTGGACCTCCAGGGAAGTTCTGGAACAGGCCGCTTTGGACATTTTCATTTCACAGCCCCTTCATGTCCCTACTAAGAGCCTGTGCCACACAGCCAAAGGTTTCACACGACCGGAGCAGGGACTCTTGTCAAATTTGTCTTGGTACCACTAGCCCTTGGGGCTTGGTATACAGGAGGTTCTCAGGAAACACTTGCTGGGTACACAAGTCCAGCAATCAAACTATTGATGGTTTATTTTTAATCTTTGCTTTATACGTGGCCATGTTTGTTCATATACTTGTTTATTTTTATGCTGGTTTGGAACGTAATTGCGGATGGACAGAGAACGTTTAAGGAAGGGTTGTTTACCTTTTTCCCAAGCTACATTAAAACAGATTCACATGCCTGCAAAGTATTCAAAGAATATTGGATATTTCTTGAAATTATGGTTAAAAAAACAAAAACTGTTTGTCGGGTTGACTGGTGAAAGAAATAGAAGCCATCAAACTGTGGCTTGTAGGACACACGTAGCTCGGAGATGCGTGGGTTTCACCTGCACCGAGTGTTTAATACTTGAAATTCTGAAGTTTGCAGTGGGTCCTACCACTTCCTATAGCTTCTGCCTGCCCTAATTCCAGGTTAGGCGGGTGGGTTTGTGACCCCCGTACAGAGACACACAGCGGGCTCCAGGAGCTGACAGAGCTGACTGGCATCATTCCTGACTCCCCCTGCAGCTTGCTCACTGCCCACCCCCACCCCCCACCATCAAAAGGTGCCCCGGGGCAGCGTGACCTCCTTCTCTTTCCAGGTACTACAAGATCACCGTGGTGCTCATGTGCTTCATAGTCCCCACGCTGGTGCCCTGGTACATCTGGGGAGAGAGCCTGTGGAACTCCTACTTCCTGGCCTCCATCCTCCGCTACACCATCTCACTCAACGTCACCTGGCTGGTCAACAGCGTCGCCCACATGTACGGAAACCGGCCCTATGACAAGCACATCAGTCCTCGGCAGAACCCGCTCGTCACCCTGGGTGCCATCGGTGAGTGTCGGGTGGGAGCCACTGGGGACAGTGGGTGTTCAGACCTTCTTGACTTCTCGGGGGTTTTGCGGGACATGTCAAGGGAGGCAAGGGAGTGGAGTGGACTGGAATGGATCTGGGCTTTGGCGTTAGAATCCTGGCTCTTAGACAAGCCTCTTACTTTCTGGTTTGCAGCTTTCTTATTTGTGGAATTGAAACAGGAATACCTGCTTCATAAGGGTGTTACGGGTTCAATCCCTGGGTTGGGGAGATCCCGTGGAGAAGGAAATGGCAACTCACTCCAGTATTCTTGCCTGGAGAATCCCCATAGACAGAGGAGCTTGGGGGGCTACAGTCCATGGGGTCGCAGAGAGTCAGACCTGACTGAGGGACTCACACTTCACTTTCAGGGGGGTTACAAGACTTAAATATTATATATCATCTGCTTAGTGCGGTGCCTGGCACACAGTAGGTAATCAGTAATTAGCAGCTATTTATTTTTACGCTGCCATTTCCCTAACAGAGGAGGAGTAGCAGTCGATGTCGCTCTCAAACGGCCTGACCGCTCTTGGCCTCAGCTGTCCAGCGTTTGGCTAACCATTAAAAAAGGCCCTCAGACAGAGGGATGGAGAGAAAGGGGACCTTGACAATCTCTGGGGCCTCAGAATGGTCACGAGTCAGTCTGACAGGCTTAGCTGAGGCTTGGTTCCTCTGCTCAATCTCTGGGCAAGTTATCCGGCTCCTCCGCACCTCGTGTTCTCATCTGTAAAGTGGGGATAAGCGTAGCAGTGACCTTTACCCGGGGTCACCAGAGGGTTAGATGAGTTAATACCTAGTGTTTGCAGCAGTGCTTAGCGGGAAACAAGCCTTCAGGGATGTTGTTTTCCTTACTAGCCTAATGGTCTTGGGCAAATAACTTGTCCCTTCTGTGCACTTCCATCCTCATTTTAAAGTAGGGTTATTCATAGCAGCTAGCTGAGTGATCGGAGAAGGCAATGGCACCCCACTCCAGTACTCTTGCCTGGAAAATCCCATGGATGGAGGAGCCTGGTGGGCTGCAGTCCACGGGGTCGCTGAGAGTCATACACGACTGAGCGACTTCACTTTCACTTTTCACTTTCATGCATTGGAGAAGGAAATGGCAACCCACTCCAGTGTTCTTGCCTGGAGAATCCCAGGGATGGGGGAGCCTGGTGGGCTGCCATCTATGGGGTCGCACAGAGTCGGACACGACTGAAGTGACTTAGCAGCAGCAGCTAGCTGAGTGATGCGAGGATTATAAGTATTAATACCCTTTGAAGAGTTCAGCCCTGCGGTTGGCACACAATAAGTGATTAGTAGATGTTACCAGGACTTCCCTAGTAGCTCACCTGGTAAAGAATCCGCCTGCAACGCAGGAGACCCAGGTTCGATTCCTGGATTGGGAAGATCCCCTGGAGAAGGGGTAGGTTACCCACTCTAGTATTCTTGGGCTTCCCTGTGGCTCAGTTTGTGAAGAATCCGCCTGCAACGCGGGGGACCTGGGTCCCTGGGTTGGGAAGATCCTCTGGAAGAGGGCACGGCAAACCACTCCAGTATTCTTGCCTGGAGAATCCTCGTGGACAGAGGAGCCTGGCGGGCTGCAGTCCATGGGGTTGCAAAGAGTTGGACACGACTGAGCGACTAAGCGCCGCTGTGTCTTGATAGAAGCATCTCAGGCTTCTGTATAAGCTGAGCTTGAGCTCGAGACCAAACCCAGAAAGGAAGTTTCCTGTTGTTAAGTATAAACAGTCTCTGCATCACTCTGCAATGAATTTCTGCCATCACGGTGTACGGGTCACCCATTCATTAAGACCCTAGGGATCTTGTGTTGACAAGAGCAATGTAAGTTGAATAAACACCAGATTTCACTTTGGGAATAACTTGATAAGCAGAGAGAAAAATGTGAGCTTCCTGACCCCTCCTATTGTTTTCTCTTCATCTCACTCTTTGTCTTTAATAAGAATGCAAGGGAAGCCACATCCAGTGGTGATTCAGAGCTACAAGAGTGGGCCCCATGCATCTGTTACCACCTTACATAGGGGATGGTGGGCCATGACACAGGGCTTGAAAAACTGGGTGTTGGCTTGAAGGCTGTCATGGTCTACACTGAACTCTCAGTCAGCTTTCCTGATCAAGTTCATTAGAAGACTCTTGTTACACCAGCCATATGGGAGACCGGGGACTATGTTCAGAGTTCTTAGAACAGTGCCTGTTTCTCAAAAATAGGGGGAAACTCTAGAACTCTAGTCCAAGAATGATGGGTAGAAAAGACCTAAATTAAAAAGAAAACCGCAGACCACAGACTGATCCATCTGATGGGCTCATTGTACAGCAGAATCTTCCAAATGTGGTTGATAGAAGAACTGGATGATGACCGGTAGCCACTTAAGAAGTAAAGGAGGAATCTGGCAGTTCCTCAAATGGTTAAAAATGGTCACTACAGGACACAGCAACTCCACTCCTAGATTTATACCCTAGAGAAAGGACAATGTATGTCCACATGAAAACTTGTATATGAGTGTTCATAGCAGCACTATTCATAACAGCTAAGAAGTAGAAATAGACCAGATGTCACTCACCTGATGAATGGATGAATGCAATGTGGTATATCCATACCATGGAATACTCTTCAGCAATAAAAACAGATGAAGTACTGATCCCTGCTACAACCTTGAAAACAGTATACTGAGTGAAAGAAGCCAGTCGCAAAAGACTGCAAATTATTTGATTTCATTTACATGAAATGTTCAGAATAAGCCAGTCTATAGAGACTGTATTAGTAAAAGTAAATGTGAAAGTTGCTCAGTCGAGTCCGACTCTTTGTGACAGTATATGTGCGTGTTTATATATGAGAAGAAAATGGCAACCCACTCCAGTATCCTTGCCTGGGAAATCCCATGGACAGAGGAGCCTGGCAGGCTATGGTCTTGGGGTCACAAAGAGTCAGAGACGATGTATATATATATACACACGTGGTAATTTAGTTGCTAAGTTATCTCAAGCTCTTAGCTCCTCTCTCTGTGGAATTTCCCAGGCAAGGATACTGGAATATATATAATTATATATAGGCCTGGCGTACTGTGATTCATGGAGTCGCAAAGAGTCGGACACAACTGAGCAACTGAACTGAACTGAACTGATTGCTTATAATAAGTCTCTCTCTACCTATATATTGGGTATGTTCTGTAAGATCATATGGAAACCTGATCGAACTTTTTGGCCAACCCAATATACATCCGTATAGAGGTAGATGTATTCTGTTTCTGTGTGTGCCTATGTGTGTGTTTACAGGAACAGGGTGGGGGAAGGAGGAAAGGCTTATGATGAGGAACTGGCTGGTGAGATTACAGAGGCTGAGTCCCACCGTCTGTCATCTGCAAGTGGGAGACCCTGGAAAGCCAGTGGTATAATTAAACCTGAGTACAAAGGCCTGAGAACTAGGGGAGCTGATGATGCAGATCCCAGTCTGAGGGCAGGAGAAGATGAAATAGACATTCAATCAGTGTGTCCAGAAAACAGGGGGCAATTCCTCCTCCAGGCCTTTAAGGGACTGGCTGATGCCCACTCACATGGAGGAGGACCATCTACTTTACTGACTCCACTGCTTCAAATGCTAATCTCACCCAGAAACACCTTCACAGACACCCAGAACTAAGGGTTAATCTGCGCATTCCTTGGCCAGTCAGGTTAACATGTAAAATTAACTATCACAGAAAAATAAAGTAGGACTAGAAGGATGGGGGGATGGATAGGGCTCAACATCCATCCATCCTTGGGGAGTGGGGTTTCTTTTTAGGTAGTGAAAATGTTATAAAGATCGTTGTGGGGATGCCTGCACAACTCTGCGAATATACTGAAAGCCATTAACTTGGATACTTTTAAATGGGTGAATTGTATGGTGAATTACATCTCAATAAAGCTGTTTCCAAAAAATGAAAAAAGATGTGAGACTCCTCCTGAAAACACCCTGGGGGAGGGGCAGTAAGGGAGGAAAAGTTACTCACTGTGAAGGGAAGAGTAATATATAGGCAGATTTTGGATATTTAAAGATCCAACTTCTTAATTCACTTACTTATGGGAATGATTATCATTTATCTCTTCCGAGCTTTCCCAAGAAGTCTTCCTTTAATCCCCTCAGTCGACAGAGGCTATTTTTCTTTAATGAACATACATCAAAATGATGATCTGTTATCAGCCATTCGGCATTTAGCTTCCGAAGTACAGCTCTGAAGTCATGGGAGCATGTCACCAGTTCACAGGGAAAATTCATCTTGAGACTTTATGCTGATAACTTTATTGTTATTTTTCTGTTCCTATTGTTTGTCTAGCCAATTCAGTGAACACTCCCTAAGGGCAGACGGCAAGTACAGTAAGTCCCCTACATACAAACATGCTTTATTCTGAGAGCAAGTTCAGAAGTCCGGTTTGTTCAGAAATCCAACAAAGTTAGCCTAGATAGCCAACTAACACAATCGGCTATATAGTACTGAACTGTAATAGGTCTCTAATACTTTTCACATAGATAATACATACATAAAAAGCAAACAAAAAATAAAGCATCTCTAATCTTGGAGTCCAGTATCTTGAAATGCATGCACAGTACAACAGATGGCATACAACACATCTTTGTATGTTTGTACACAGGAGACCTTCTGTAAGTGTTTTTACCCCATGGAGCCTAACACAGGGTCTTGCAATCCCATGGCATTTAAAAGCTCGGCAGAGAGGTGCCGATAGTGTTATTTCAAGCCTACTTTGTCTTCCAGGTGAAGGTTTCCATAACTACCATCACACCTTTCCCTTTGACTACTCTGCGAGTGAATTTGGCTTAAATTTCAACCCAACCACCTGGTTCATTGACTTCATGTGTTGGCTGGGGCTAGCCACTGACCGCAAACGGGCAACCAAGCAGATGATCGAAGCCCGGAAAGCGCGGACTGGAGACGGGAGCGCCTGACTCTGGACCCTCCATCTGCGCCCGCTGTCAACGACGCCTCGGTTCTCGGCCTTTGTTACTACACTTCTCCTGTTCATTGGATCGTGGGAGGGGGCGCAAGCTGGGGAGAGAACAGAATCCACGCAGTTGGGGAATTTTTTTCGTTGGTCTCAAAATAATGTCAAGATACAAACTATCAATGAAAAGAATTTTTTAAAAGTCAGTGTAACTATGCTTTAACACTAGAACGCGGACATGTGATTTAATCGCTATAGCTACAACATGTCATTCAAACATACATCGTCATGTGCTTGTACTTGTATGTGATGTTAACCCTGACAGGATGAAGGAATTTCACATTCTTTCAGTGTGATTCAGGAGAGCCTTTGTTTTCTGTTTTAAACCCAACCTTATTTTTAAACAGACTATCTGAAGGAGCAGCGAGACGGGGTGGAAGACAAAGAGAGGGTCTAAGTAGTAAGGAAAGAATGTTTCTGCTTTGTAATTATTGTGTGTGTTTTTTGTTGCTTTCAAGTAAGAAAATTGAAAATGTTAAAAAATGAGAATACAGGAAATGGCTCTCTTATTTTTTTGCCCTGTTTCCAGCTTGTTGATGTTCCACTTTCTTTGCTTCAAGGGGTCTGTTCACTGCTCAGCTAGCTTTGTGTCCTGAGCTGTCCGTCCAGCTGACCCTATAAATCAGTGCCTGTTTTAAGTGTTTGATTTTGTTCTCCTTGCTATTGTCATTTTAAGGTGTAGAACTCAGAAGTGCCAGACATCAAATGAAGCTCAAATGAAGCTCTCATTTAAATGTGTAGACACCTAATTTATATTCTAATTGATCCTAGCCACTGATGCATGTACTTTACCTACTCCTGCTAAATAAGCATATTAATTTTCCACACCAGGTCATCAGATCTGAATAACCAACAGTTATCTAGAACTCAGTGTCTACAAATGTTTCACCTGCATGCGGCCTTCATTGATTTTGCAGCAAGACATAGAGTGATCATTATGTAGCCTCTGGATTTTAAAAAAATTTGTGTGTTAAGTTGCCTTGTAAAGAGCATGTCGAATTAATGGGACAGCGTGCCCTTTGTGTTAGATGTTAGAGCAAAAGAGAGCCTTATAGTTTGGCATCAGAGCACTTCGAAGATAGTGCTGCAAAGATAGGGAAGATATAGGATTTAAATTTACCTTTTTGAAAAGAAGTGACACCGGTAAGGAATAGTCCTAATAAAGTTCTTCATCCAGCAGGTGTTTAACGGTGTTATTTTTGCCATTAATAATGTGTAAACTATGAGTGATTCACAATAAATGATTATGAATTCGTTGGTGTTCCTGACCTGATACTTAAACCCAGTTTGAATGTCCCTCAAGGGTGCCTTATGCTTTGTGATGACCACATAATGCACATTTGATTTGGGCTCTGGGCTAACAACAGCCGCTAAGACAGGACCTCTCCTATCCCATCAGTCTTATGCATAACCAGAGGGAAAATCAGCAGGTTTTATTTGGAGTGTAGAGCAGCAGTCCCCAACCTCTGGCACCAGGGATTGGTTTTGTGAAAGACCATTTTTTCACAGACTTGGGGTATGTGTGTTGCGGGGTGGGGGGGTTTCAGAATGATTCAAGTGCATTACATTTATTATGCACTTTATTGCATCAGCTTTACCTCAGGCCATCAGGCATTAGATCCCCGAGTTTGGGGACCCCTGCTGCCCCAGTGGTGTCATTTCTCACTCACCAACACCTTTGCTTGTACTGCTTCGAGCTGACACATGGGAGCCCAACTCTTATATGTCATCAAAACGTCAGGAAGCATCCCTTCCTCCCCACAGCCCTGCCGAGGTGGGCAGATGGACTCAACTCTCACTCCAGCCCTGCCTCTCAGCTCTGCCCCATGCCATGCTCCTCACTCTCTGCCCATCTTTTGCCCCAAAGCAGTGTCTTGGCCATCAGCTGTCAATGTCCTAGCTTGCCTGCAGCTGAGTGGGAGGCCAACCCTCGGTGGGGGCCAGACTGGATTTCATTCGTAAGGACTCTTATGAGGAGACATTGTTCAGCTGCTTCATACCCTAACCATATGTTGCTAAGACCTTGAATGCAGTGTTGGTAGAATGTAGTAGATATAGTCCAAGACGAATCTATATCCACCTGAACTACAATGACCCTGATTGGCCATATTTCTGTGAACTTTTGACCCCTGAAAGTGCTAAACTTATTTGCTTGTCTATTAATAGAAAGGATTACACTTGGAATCTTTGTAATCTTCTCAAGAAAGGAGGCTGTTTCACAGCTAATCCAATTAAATCCAGAACCTCTGGATTTGGTTTGGTCCTTGGGTCGGGAAGATCCCCTGGAGAAGGAAATGACAACCCACTCCATATTCTTGCTGGAGAATTCCATGGAAAGAGGAGCCCAGTAGACGACAATCCATGGAGTTGCAAGTCAGACACAACTGAGCGACTAAGACTCACTTTCAGAGACCTGAGCTTGAATTCACATTTTTTCCCCCTAACTGAGATGAAACTGACATATAACGTTATATTAGTTTCAGGTGTAGAACACTGTGATTTGATATTTTTATGTACTGCAGAATGACCACCATAGTAAGTCTAGTTAACAACCATTACCATACATAGTTAAATAATTTATTTCATGTGATAAGAATTTTAAAGATCTCCCCTCTTACAAACTTTCAAATATACAATCAGTCAGTTTTTTTTTTTTTTATATACAATCAATCAGACAGGGACACCAGGCCTCCCTGTCCATCACCTGCTCACGGAGTTTACCCCAAACCCATGTCCATTGAGTCGGTGATGCCATCCAACCATCTCATCCTCTGTCGTCCCTTTCTCCTCCCGCCTTCAATCTTTCCCAGCATCAGGGTATTTTCAAATGAGTCAGCTCTTTCCATCAGGTGGCCAAAATATTGGAGTTTCAGCTTCAGCATCAGTCCTTCCAATGAATATTCAGGACTGATTTCCTTTAGGATGGACTGGTTGGATACAATGTTATTAACTGTGTCAGGAAGAGTTGGGCATGACTGAAGCAACTTAGCACACACTTGAAGTTGCCATTTACTAATCCACAGAGCCGCTCTGAACCTGAGTCCTCATCCACAAAATAAGAGTAATACTATGTTCGAACCCCAGAGGCCTCGAGCATAGGGCCTGGTGCTTCCTAGACCACCAAGGAAACAGTCACCATGGGTGAGTGCTTGTCGTGAGAAGGAAACTGAGATGTAGTCAAATAACCACAGACCAGAAGTGAGGAGGACCAATTTCGAGTTCTTGTTTTGCTACTAACTAGCTGGATGAAGCGACTTAGCAGCAGCAGCAGCAGCAACTGGATGGTAAAAGGTAGTAGAATATGGTCAAACAAGCTAGATTGACATCAGATTATTTTGAGTTAGAGATACTTTAAAAACAGCAAATGCAAGAAGGCGCCCTGACTTCCTTTTTTCCTTCCTAAAAGCAGAAGACAATACTCCAGTGTGAAAGATGCCCTCTCTGTACCAAGAGGAAAGAAATGTTCTTATCTCCACAGACAGGGAGAAGGTGCCAGAAGAAATCAGTACAGACAAACCTTGTTCAAATAGCCCTTATCTTCCTTGAGCAGCCCCATATATTTTAGTTACCTTTTCACAGTTACTACTCTCTGTTCAACCTAGTGCTGTGCTGAGTTGCTCAGTTGTGTCCGACTCTTTGCAACCCCATGGACCATAGCCCGCCAGGCTCCTCTGTCCATGGGGATTTTCCGGGCAAGAATACTGGAATGGGGTGCCATGCCCTCCTCCAAGGTATCTTCACAACCCAGGGATTGAACCCAGGTCTCCTGCATTGCAGGCAAGTTCTTTACCATCTGAGCCACCAGGGAAATTAGTTCAACCTAGTATATGACCACTTAGACCCAACCATTTTGGGGGTCTTGTTTTAAATTTATGGAAGTATAGTTGATTTACAATATGCCAATCTCCATTGGACAGTATAGTGACCGCGACACACATATACATTCTTTTTTAAATATCTTTCCCAACATGTCTATCCCAGGTGATTGGATATAGCACCTTGTTATTTATCCATTTAGAATGGGGGGGGGGTGTTCCTTCATTTTTTCTGTGAAAGCTCCCGTGTTCATGTAAGAATAAAAATCTGTGTGCTTTTCTCCTGCGAATCCATCTTTGTTTTTGTTCAGTTGCTTAGGTCATGTCTAACTCTGTGCGACCCCAGGGATTGCCGCATATGGCATGGCCAGGTGGCACAGTTGCTAAAGAATCTGTCTGCCAATGCAGGAGACACAAGGGACACAGTTTCGATTCCTGGGCTAGGAATATCCCCTAGAGAAAGAAATGGCAACCCACTCCAGTATTCTTGCCTGGAAAATCCCTTGAGCAGGGTAACCTGGTGGTCACACACGCACGAACTGCTGCACACCAGACTCTTCCTCCCCGATCTCCCAGAGTTTGCTCAAATTCATGTCCGTCGATTCATGTCCATGGAGATGCCATCCAAATATCTCATCCTTTGTTGCCCCATCTCCTCTTGCCCTCAGTCTTTCCCAGGATCAGGTTCTTTTCCAATGAGCTGGCCCTTTGCATCAGGTGGCTAAAGTATTGGAGATTCAGCTTCCACATCAGTCCTTCCAATGAATATTCAGGGTCGATTTCCTTTAGGATTGACTGGTGTGACCTCCTTGCTGTTCAAGGGACTCTCAACAGTCTTCTCCAGCACCACAATCCATCTTAGGTCAACTTAACTCTGCCTTGACAGTAAGAGGGTAAAAGAAAAGTTTTGCTTTCACTGCAATTCTAACCTCTCAGCGCTGCTGTGTCCACCCCATGCCCTCCACTGTATAGGAACCAACTGGATTGGGGGATTGGGTTATCCATGGGTTATCCTGTCCAGTTCTGTAAGTCTGTCCTCTCTGCAGACAGAAGGCCCCACAGGCTGGCTCTGTCCAGCCCTAGGTGGTTCCCTCTGCACCTCTGCCTTCCTTCCTGAGCCTTCACACTCCCATCAGAGGACAGGTCTGGCTTGCAATGTCCTTTATGCTTCGGTAGCTCATTTTTCTCCTCATCAGGAGCTGGGATAGATTCGTTCAGGGGAGAGGTTGAAGCTAATGGAAAAGAATGAGCTTGGGGATTACCTGGGAGGTTCATTTATCCATTTCAATCCTGTCCCCAATTACACAGGAGACTGAAAGCCAGTTGTGTTCTCCGTGACTGCTCATGTGAAAAACAGGGAAAGAAGAAGGAAACTTTATAATCCTTTTTAAAATTTCCCCATTTTTAGGTCAGGGTAAGTGTCAGACTTTACTTTGGGGGGCTCCAAAATCACTGCAGATGGTGACTGCAGCCATGAAATTAAAAGACGCTTACTCCTTGGAAGAAAAGTTATGACCAACCTAGATAGCATATTCAAAAGCAGAGACATTACTTTGTTGACTAAGGTTCTGTCTCTTATACACATCTAGATGTGTATAAGAGACAGGTGGAAACAGTGTCAGACTTTATTTTTCTGGGCTCCAAAATCACTGCAGATGGTGACTGCAGCCATGAAATTAAAAGACGCTTACTCCTTGGAAGAAAAGTTATGACCAACCTGGATAGTATATTCAAAAGCAGAGACATTACTTTGCCGACTAAGGTCCGCCTAGTCAAGGCTATGGTTTTTCCTGTGGTCATGTATGGATGTGAAAGTTGGACTGTGAAGAAAGCTGAGTGCCGAAGAATCGATGCTTTTGAACTGTGGTGTTGGAGAAGACTCTTGAGAGTCCCTTGGACTGCAAGGAGATCCAACCAGTCCATTCTGAAGGAGATCAGCCCTGGGTGTTCTTTGGAAGGAATGATGCTAAAGCTGAAACTCCAGTACTTTGGCCACCTCATGAGAAGAGTTGACTCATTGGAAAAGACTCTGATGCTGGGAGGGATTGGGGGCAGGAGGAGAAGGGGACGACCGAGGATGAGATGGCTGGATGGCATCACGGACTCGATGGACGTGAGTCTGAGTGAACTCCGGGAGATGGTGATGGACAGGGAGGCCTGGCGTGCTGCGATTCATGGGGTCGCAAAGAGTCGGACACGACTGAGCAACTGAACTGAACTGAACTGATGCCTCCTCCTGACTCCTTTAATTCCCTACTGAACTTCAAGTGGTGTCTGGAGAATGTGAGGGGGCTGCTGTCATTTCTGAGACTTTCTGATTGTTAATTCAAGGTCACCTGACCCCACTGATTGAATCAGCATCCAAATTCTCTCTCTCTTCCAGATGTCCTAGATGTTCTAGAACTTAGCTCAACAGAGAAGGAGCAGAGATATGACGTGTGAAGTCTCTGGAGAACTTCCATGGAGAAAGTTTATGAACCACTTTCTAACCTGGGAGGCCATGGACACTGGTGGCCAGAGAGAAGGAAGTGTGGTATGTTGAAGTCTCCTCTCCCTGGTTCCCAGATCCTGGCCTCAGACTCACACAGAAGCCAAGGCCAAGCAAAGGAGTGTGGCCTTTTGCTTGATCACCGAGTCCCTGCTCCTCGCTTTGTTTCCCATGACCCACCTCTCTCTAACAGCCCTTCTGACAGCCTCGTGACAACCATGTTCAGCCTTGGCCAGCCTTCTGAAGACACTCCCTAGAACTTTGATCAAGGCCATGATGGCTTGAGTCCACAGGGCTTGATCAGGTCTGCAGGCTTTACAGTGAACATGCCTGAACCAGAGCTACCAAGAGCCGGCTGAGGGGGAACCCACATGGACCGGGGCCCTGTGGGCTGAAGAGGCGGAGTCCCTGATGCCTGGGTCCCACCAGCAGCCATGAACCACAGCTCTTACGACTCATGTGTCACTCCGGGAATCTCTTGTTGTTTCAAACAAAGGCCTGGACGCAGTGGGTACCAGGGAAAGATGATATGAAGCATAGGACCCAATTCCACGTGATGCTGGTGGAGGAAGACAAGAACACGGTCATGGCCAACCTGTGCCTCTGAATCCTAGGGGCCAAAGCCACCCCCGCCACCTTGGACAGCACAGTGTCCTTCAGGGCGTGGCCATCCAGTCGGGTCCACCATCACCTGGTCTCAGGACGGCTTCTCCACCACCTGTGGCTCCGCTCGAGGACAAGGCTCTCCCTGTGGGTGTCCAGCTCCTTGCTGGCCCTTGGGTGTGTGAGGGGCGAATGACTGAGTAGGTCTGTCCCTGCTAAATCTGTGGGAAGTAGGTGGGGAGAAGCCTCTGTGTGCATGCTTAGTCACTCAGTCATGTCCGACTCTGTGACCCCATGGACTGTAGCCCACCAGGCTCCTCTGTCCATGGGGTTCTCCAGGCAGGAATACTGGAGTGGTCTGCCGTTTTCCTCCTCCAGGGGATCTTCCCAACCCAGGGATTGAACCTGCACCTCCTGTCTCCTGCACTGCAGATGGATTCTTTACCACTGTGCCCCTGGGAAGGCCTCTATATCTCTGTAATTAACGTCCCAAAGAGACACTGCAAACACTCCTCTGGGACTCCCACCCGAGTGGCCACATGCCTGGGACTTTGAGACTCTCGACCATACGCGGTGGCCTTGACGTTGGCAAGACCAGTGCTGGGTTGGAAGTTTGGGGTCTTGGGCCAGGGGTCTGGGTCTTAGCTCTCTCTGGAATGTTCAGTTCCATATGCAAAAATCATTCCCATCCGTAAACCTTGTTTCCCCCTATTTGCAAAATGAGGGGTTGAGTATGACCCTGGAACACCATTTCTTTTTGAGGATTAACCCCCAGCCCCATTTTGGAATCAGCTGCAAGAATCCCATGTGTAGGCAGTGCTTCTTCCATGGCAGGACTGACCTCTCTTGGGAAGATGTATAATTAGTCTCATTTACGAGCCCCCCTCCCCCTGGCAAAGCTGGATGAATTATTCATGTTCTGTTTTTCCATTTAATTGTACTCCAAGTGTCTGATGGCTTTTGTTTCACTTTCAATCACACTTTGGCAGCTAAGAATGATTTTTCCCTACAAGGGAAGGTTGTCAGACACAGGCAGGTGGAGAGAGGAGCAGGTCATGTGGAGAGGAGAAGGGCAGAAGGTGGACTGGTTCTGGTCCCCACCCTTGGGCTGAGGGCAAGGTAATTTTTTCCAGTGCAGGAAGTTGAATGGTTCCCCACTGCACGGATACATATCCATGTCCTAACCCCCAGAGATTGTGAATGTGAACTTGGGAAAAAAGGGGTTTTGTACACATGATCAAGTTCAGGATCTCAAAATGGGCGGGGGGCTCTTCCTAGATTACCTGGGTGGGCCCTAAATCTGATTACAAGTTTCTTATAAGAGGCACAGAAGGAGAAGCAGACACACCCAGAGGAGAAGGCCATCTCAGAGGCAGACGCTGGAGCGATGCCTGGGACCACAGGAGCTGGGAGAAGCATGGAAGGACCCTCCCCAGAAGCCCTCAGAGGAACACAGCCCTGACAACACCTTCATTTTGCAAACTCCAGACCTCTGAAACTGTGAGCCAATAGATTTTTATTGTTTTGAACCAAATGATGTGTGAAAAGTTATGCCATCTATAGGAAACTCAGACACCCAGGTTGCTTCTTGCAAGCTGGGAAATAAAGACATGGGCATCATGCCGGGATCATAGACATCTTCCTCGACATCCATTCCAGACCGCTTCTTTCCCTGCAGGTCCCTGTTGTAGCAGCTCCAGCCCTGAAATGCTGAGCCAGGAATCAGGGCAGCTTTGGGACCCCCTGCTCCACTCCTTCCTTCATCACCTCCAGCCTGCCTCCATGTCCTGGCTCCACCATTTGGAGGTCCGTCTGCTTTGGCCTTCAGCCCAGGCTGCCTTTGCCTCAGGGGGGCTCCCTGCCCCTGATCAACCCCCCAACCCCAGCCAGAGTGAACTTCCTAAAATGGGGTTGGGTTCCCCTCTTCACTGCCCTGCTCCATAGGTGCCTTTCTCCTCCTGCCCCCAGCCACAAGAGAAGGCCTTCTTTTCAGGCTGCAAACATTGGCTGACCATTTTCAGTCATCCGAGTGCAGGCAAAATCATTTATACCCCAGACTTTAGTTTATACCAACTTGGTACCTGTGCCCACCTGAGATGCCCTGTGGCCTGGCTCTGAGCACATGGCATCACATCTGTGGCTGTTGTATCCTCTCTACCTGTGGGTGAGATGCCCCATCCTGTAGATGAGTAAACAGGGGCTCAGCAAGGAGAAGCCGCTTGCTCAGGGCCAGGCAGAGGGTGGCCAGCTGGGGACAGCAAAAGAATTGAGCTCCAGAATCTACAATAGGCAATATGCTGTGACCTGGGAGACATGGAAGAATGGGGTGAGAACAACCTGACAACCTGGGGCTGAATCCAGGCTCTCTCTGCTCACTAGCTGTGTGTGCAAGTTTCTAGACCTCTCTGTGCTTCAGTTTCCCCAAGTTCAAAATGACAATGGTATACCTAACCCCTGTCTTCTGTCTATGGAATTTCCCAGGCAAGAAGACTGGAATGGGCTGCCATTTCCTTCTTCAGGGGATCTTCCCGACCTGGGGCCTGACCCTTCTCCTGCATTGCAGGCAGATTCTTTATTGGCTGAGCCACCAGGGAAAGCCCTAAACCATCACCACCACACCTTACCTCCTAGGGTAGTGTGTGTGCTTAGTCATTCGGTCATGTCCGACTCTCTGTGGTCCCATGGACTGTAGTCGGCCAGGCTCCTCTGTCCATGGGATTTTCCAGGAGAGAATACTGGAGTGGGTTGCCATTTCCTACTCCAGGGAATCTTCCTGACTTGGAGTGAACCCACGTCTCCTGCATTGGCAGGTGGATTCTTTACCACTGAGCCACCATGGAAGCCCATTATTCAGTTACAAGATTGCTTATGATAAATCGTTGCTTCTCCTTGTAAATTCTGTCTGCATCCTATAATTAAGATGATGCATGTGATGATGCACTGAGGACAGGGCCTGGTGTGCCGAAGGTGCTTTGTAAGTGAACTAGGGAGAAGGAACATGCCCTGACACTGCAGGCAAGTGTGGAACTGGCTGCCAGGGAGCCTGGATTCCACGCTCAAATCTGCCTTTAATCCATGTGGAGACTCCCTTGGGCCAGTCACTCAGCTTCTCTGGACCAGTGTGGGCAGAGGCTCCAGGAGCAGGAGAGGAAAGGCCCAGCCGTGCGAGTGTGGGCGAGTGGGCAGGAGGGGGCCTGGGAAGTTGGCGCTGCATCTAGCAGCTGCCTGGCTCCAGCCCCTTTTCCTTCGGTGCCTGTGTGAACAAGCACAGGTGCAACCCTCCACACCATGGTCAGCAGACAGTTTCTGTAAAGGGCCAGAGAGGAAATATTTCAGGCTTAGCAGGCCACAAGATCTCCTCTTGCTACCCAGCTCTGCTCCTGTGATGCAAAAACAGCCACAGATAATATGTAAATGAACGGGCGTGGCGGTGTTCCCATCAAGCTTTATCAAATTCCTGGGTCCACCTCTCCTTGCTGGGCTACTCTTTGCTGACCCTGGGGTTTAGAAGAGGAGTTGCAGTCTTGCTGTTGTAACAGAAGCCTCCCTTTGCTGTAAGTTTGTAAAATGCCTGGAGGTCAGTAAAGCTCAGAAACAAGGGTTTATTCCAGCCCAGAGTGAAGTCTGTGGTTCTTCTCGCCAAGGACACAGCAATGTAATTCAGGTGGGTCTTCTGCAGAGTCATCAAGTTTGCGGGGATTTTTATAGAAACGCCTTCATCCCCTGCTGCCAAGGGCATCTCCTGATGTCCTGAAACCTGCGGCTGCACACAGGCACCTGGCACCTTGGCTGAAGATTGGTCTGAAGCCACACCTTTGTGTGGGATCTCACTTGGAGGGTCCTGAAACATCGGAGAGAAGGTGGCTGCGCTTCTGTGGCCCTCGCTTCTCTGAGCTGCAGCTCTCTGAACCTTTGTCTCCCTTCCCCGTCCCAGGATCACAGGCCGCAAGCGCTGTTGATCTCCGCTCACCATAAAATGAGTCCGGCACGTGAAATGAATAAATGTCATTGGTTCATTTCAGGGAGGAGAGCCAATGAGAAAGGAGTATGGAAAGCACTCCGTGGACACCCAGGAATCACACAAGTATCAGCTAATGTCGTGAAGGGCTTTAGTGGCTATGCTGTGACAAGTGACTCTGAAGATACAGCAAGTAACTAAGCCTGGAGACACTATCAGACACCTGGAGAGTTGGTGAGGGCAGGCCCCTGCAGGCCAGGCATCTGGGCATCCCTGCAGAAAGGGACCACCCACCCTCCAATCCCATGAAGGAGGAGAGGGAAGCAAGGGCGGAGGTGAGTGGCCCAGGGCCAGAGGCAGAAGCAGAGCAAGGATGAATCCTGGCTTCCTAACTTCCAGCCTTCTTAACTGTTGCTCCCACTGTCCGCTCTATTCCAGAGTGATTGTACCTCTATATACCATGGAGTTCTGCCATGGGGTCAGCACCCCCAAAGACCCTGCTGGTGGGGCTTGCTGGACTGGCTGCGTCCTGAGCAAGCTGGATGTTGAGAGTGGGCAAGGGCTCCATGATGAGAAGGATGTAGCTTTGGGCTCCACTGACTGAACACAGCAAAGTGTGGTTTATCCAGATGTCCTCGTAGGAGCACGCTCTTAGGAAGGGGAGGCTGTTACCATGGTGACCAAGCAGGAGTAAGGATGGAGGCAGCTCTGCCAAGGGTCACACCACAAAAGACCTCCCACACACGCTCCCCAAGGATGCTGGTATGGAGGGGCCTGGAAGGCCTCCTGCATGTGGACGCAGTTTCACTGGGGCATGGCCAGCAAAGCTGCTTTTTTTCAGCAGATTTTCGCCAAAAGATGACCGGGCTACAAGCACGAGGTATGGGCACTCCACTAACCGAGCGAGAGTCTATAGGAGGTTCTTGGCGACCTGTGTCTCTGTATCAGCTTGCTCAGGTCGCCATAGTGAAATGCCACTACTGGGTGACTTAAACAATAGAAAATTATTCTCTCACGGTGTGGAGGCTGGAAGTCCAAGATTAGGGTGCTGGCAGGGTTGGTTCCTTCTGAGGCCTCTGCCCTGTGTTTGCGACAGCTGTCTCCTCCCTGTGTCCCCATGTGATCATCCCCTCTGGGTGTGTCTGTGTGCCAGGCTCCTCCTCTTATAAATACACCAGTCACATTGGACTGGGACCCACCCTAGTGACCTCATTTTACCTTAATCACCTCTTTAAAGACCCATTTCCAGATATAGTCATATCCTGAGGCACTGGGGGATAGAGCTTCAATATACAGCTTTTTTTGGGGGGGTGGGTGTGTGGCGGGGGACAAAATTCAGCCCATAACAGCCTCCTTCTCTTCTCTGCTCAGAATCTTATGAACTGTGATGGAGCAATCTCACTCTGAGAAAATGCTGGGGTCACACACATCCATGAAAGAGGGGCCATTCTAAGTAACTGCTCACTGTGCAAGCTCACTGAAACCCTGGAGTGTTTTCTCTTTGTGATGAGTAGTTTGCACACCTTTACCACAAGCCAGCTTATGTGACTCCCAAATACTTAGACAGGCAAGAAAGCTCTGACTTTTGAGTCACAAAAACCCAGGGCTGGACAGTCCAGGCTCCATCAAAGAACAGCTGTGTGACCTCTGGAAAACGTCTCAGCCTCTCTGTGACCTGCTTGTTTGCAAAACTCTGTAGAATGAGTGGATACTGTCTGCTTTGGCTGTAGTGAAAAATTTAAGGAAATGACAACTCCTTTATCAAGGAGGTAAGGACCTAGCACATGGCTGGTACTTTGAGCAACAATTAAAGGTAGTTAGAATCAGTGGAGTTCTCTTTTTCTGAAACAGACATGAAATTAAACAGGTTGCAAATGGTATAATGTTCATTGCACCCTAGAAGGACAGTGAGGGTTTGCGCTGGATTGCATGCCTGGGTTTGCATCCAACTCAGGGTTGGGAGGGGAAACCCAAGGTGGGACACAGCTGGGATGCACACCTAGGTGGCTCCCTTCCATGGCACCGAGAAGGGGCAAACTAGATCCCGTCTCGACCTTTCAGGGCTCCTAGCCCAGCAGTGAAACCAGATCCCAGCCCCATGATGGATGCTCCAGGAGACACACAAAGGGCACCTGTGATGAGATTTGTAACAATGCCCTGAGCTGGTCTGGAGAGTCAGGGAAGGGTCCTCTGAGGCAAAGGCATTCAGCTGAGGCCAGAGTGTGTGGTCGGGCTGGTAGAAGTGTTCCAGGTGAGGGGGAAGTATAAGGGTGAGGAGTTGAGAGAGGACAGGTTGCTTGAGCCCTAAGAGGGAGACAGAGAGGGTGGGTGACAGGGTTCTAGCCTGGGGTCAAAGTGGAGGTTAATCAGGAGTGTGTTACACAAGTGCCATGGAGGCCTTTCAGGAAGGGACAGGAAGCACGATAGAGTTGTATGTCCCACCACCGAGAGGAAATGTTAGAAACATCATACAGCGGCCAAAGCCCATGCATCTGGTCACCTGTGTAATGAATTAATCCCCACTCTGTCCTGCAACACTGTGAGAAGCACCTTAGGATGTAAAACGAGAGCCTGAAACTACTGCACGGGTGGAAATGGAAAGGCAATCTGAGTGGCCAGGGCCAGGAGGAGCCATGGGCAAGTGCCCTCACTTCTCAGAACTCATCTCCACAGCTGCATACTGGAGTGACAGCACTACCTACGCAGCTGCCATGAGGATTAAGGGTAGCAAGTGCAGTGCGTTCAGCTCAGTGCCTGCATGAAAAATGTGCAATCACATGGCTGTCATGGGGATTGTTAACAGCATGACCAAGAAGCAGTGTGGCATGATGGTGAAGTGCACAGTTCTGTGTCCAGACGCCCCAAGTCTGAACCCCACCCACTTGCCAGCTGGGTGACTCTGGGTAGATTGCCTAACCTTTCTGTGGCTTAATTGTTCTTGTTCCGTGACTCAGTCATACCTGACTCTGCAACCCCATGGACTGTAGCCCACCAGGCTCCTGTGTCCATGGCAATTACCTCCCCTGTAAAGGGGGGATGTTAATCATGCCTACTCCACGCTGATGTGGGAGAATTAAGTAGGTGGATGTGTGCGCAGTGATTGAGCACTGCCTGGCACAGAGTAAGTCCTCAGTAAGAGGTGAAGGTGGTGTGTGGGGTGGTGAGGGTGATGATGGGAGGCGGCACTGGCGCCTGTGGAGTCAGCACCATGGACAGCGTGCACGCGCCATCCACTGGCGTGGAAGCTGACAAACTCGAGCCCCCAAAGCAGTGGTGCTGATGACAGTTTAAGAGTGTGTTTTCTGGGTGGAAAGCCGACCTGGGGGATTCAGACTCGGGGCGTTTCTGTGTAGACACACCCCACTTTCCTTTTCTGGGGCAGGATGAGAAGAGGCAGCCTGTGAGGCTCTTAACAGTGGTCATGGGCCTGTGAGGATCCTGCCTACAGCACATCAGGCTCTGTATCACCAGCCATTCTGCTGTCATAGCCCCTGGCACAGGAGGCACACCCTATCAAATGGGAGAGAAAAGCGAGGCTCAGAAAGCCTGAGTGACAGGCAGTGTCACAGGGCAAGGGGGTGTCGAAGGCAGGGTTGAACCCCAGGCTTTAGGGTTTCAGCATGGGAGGAGCCTTGATCGGTCCCCTCCCTGGCTCTCTGTGTGGAGAACAAGCACAGCCCACAGGTGGCTTGGTGCTGACTAAGAATTTGGATTTGCTTCACCATCCAGCCGAGCTTCAGCACCTGCTCCATACATGAGAATTAGAAATTTGTTCCAGGCTGTGGCTTGGTGTGGTGCCAGCTTCCACCATGAGCGATCACTCAGGGGGGAGAAAAATAAATTGAACCATCTATACAAGTCTCTGGGTGCTAAAAATAAAGCTGGGGTCTGTCAGCTGAGGCCTCCTGTGCAATCTGTTACCTTTAAGATGTTTCAGACTCAAGAAAAACCACCCAGCACTGCCTCAGAGCCTCAAAATGTTGGTATTAAAGGCCATGAGAGGCTGTTTAAACAGACGTGGTGATGGCACTGGGGAAAAGGGGCTTCAGCTATTCCAGAAGATGCAGGGATTTTATGAAAAGCAGCCTTAAGTATTTGAGGAGCCTAAGGAGTGGTCTAAGGGGGCTTTAATGCCAGCCACACATACTCCTTTATGCGAATGATCCCTTTATTCCTTACAAATATCCACATGATAAGAAAATTGGCCCATTTAGCAATAACTGAAATTGATGGCAAAGGAGATAAGGCAATGAATCGGAGCCCAATTCTGCCAGACGCCAGAGCCCAGCTGCTTCTCTTTAGTGTCTGCGGTCCCAAAGCCCTCATGCCGGAGCCCAGACTTACAAGGAGGCACCTACATCTGAAGACCTGTGAACTGTGGAAACTGGGAACTTCCTCCCTCCAAAATCACCACCTGCAACCATTCACAAGCCCCTATCATGTGCCAGGCCCTTCATTATGTGTGGGGACACAGAGAGGGCTCAGCCCGGGTTCCTAATCACAGCGGTTTCATCAGAAAACAAACGAGATGTTCCTACTAACAGATGACAAGATCCCAGTATGAGCCGGGAGTGGAGGCCCAGAGGGGCTCAGAGCAGCCTGAGAGGGGCCCAGAGTGGACAGAGGAGAAGTGACTGGGCAAAGGGGGCTGTGAGTGATGCTTGTGGGCAAACAGCAGCCAACCAGGTGATTGGAGGGAGAAAGGATGATCCAGGGAAGGATGAGCACCGCTCTCATCCACCAGCATGAAGGGAAACCCAATGACCCAAAGGTGTGGGGAAGCCTGATACACGAGACCCAGGGGAGGTGAGTGAGGGGTGGGGGGTGGGTGAGGGTAATCATGAGCTGCAAGGCGCTGGGCGGGGGGGGATTTGGACATTCTCCNCAGGGAAGGATGAGCACCGCTCTCATCCACCAGCATGAAGGGAAACCCAATGACCCAAAGGTGTGGGGAAGCCTGATACACGAGACCCAGGGGAGGTGAGTGAGGGGTGGGGGGTGGGTGAGGGTAATCATGAGCTGCAAGGCGCTGGGCGGGGGGGGATTTGGACATTCTCCAGAAGCTGGTAGCTTTACCACGAGATGGCTTTGCCATTGAGAGCTTTACCAAGAGGACTGATGTGGTCAGACCAGAGGTGGTGATGAACCATTCTCGCAGCTTCTGTAGAGGGCTGACTGCTGGGCAAAGCGGGCAAGGTGGAATTCAGGCAACAGTCCAGGAAGGAATGGTGCAGCCTGAGCTGAGCCTTGGTCAGGATGAGGAGGGCAGGATTCCAGAGCCATCGGGGGAGAATGGAAAGGGCTTGGTGTTTCTTTCCATGTTGTGGGTGAAAGAGGGGAAGGAGGCTGGGGCTTTGGTGACAGATGAAGGCATAGCACCCTGTATGTGCCTGGCACACGGCGGACGCTCAGGAAGTACATCTCCCCTCCCTCTGTTCATAGCAGCCAATTCTAGAATTATAAGAGGAAAGGTCCTCTGAATCCACTCTATCACTATTCATACTGGTCAAAATAATGCCCACTTTTTCTCCTTTATTAAAAATATTTCCTTTTCTCTTAAAACCTTTGCTGAAAATCAATTCTACCTAAGTAGAAAGTGTTATGACCCAGACTTCCAGTGCAGGAGACATGAGATGTGGGTTCAATCCCAAGGTCAGGAAGATCCCCTGGAGGAGGAAATAGCAACCCCCTCCAGTATTCTGGCTTGGAGAATCCCATGGACAGAGGAGCCTGGCAGGCTATAGTCCATGGGGTCACAAACAGGCAGATGTGACTGAAGTGCCTTAGCACACATGCACAGAAAGTGTTACTGTTTGGACACAAGGAGATGGTAACAGAGCAGAAAGCTCCCAGTGGCCTGGGGGACTGAACAGCAGCATTAGAGCAAATCAAGACACTGAAGAGTAAGAGTTAAAGGAATGTGAGCCCTCAGGTCCCGAGTCCGCCAGAAAGTACTCGCTCAAAAGGTATTTCAAAATTCAGAGCAATTCCCCAGCTCAGCGTGGAGTCACAGCAGCTTTTCTGGCCTCCTCCTACGTTGGAAATGAAACGCCTTTTCTAATTACTCAGCTACTATCAGACTTGTCATCACACCTACAAGCCACAGTTCTGACACCTTTCTTGCCAGGGGGGAGGCTGGACGCCATGGGACAGTGCCAGGCCTCTCTGCTCTGGGTCCCTGTGTCTTGTCACTCTGGTAGCGAAGCAGCAGCAGGCCATGGGGAATGCCTCATGCAACCTGGGTCCCTGATGAGCTGATCTAATCAAGGGACGTTTCCACAGCCACCACATGCCCTGGAGATTCCACTCAGCTCCTCCTGTCTGCCTAATTGGTATTTAGGTCCTACAGACAAGGGTTGCCTTGAGCCTGGCCCTGGCATCACCAGCATGCCATAAGGCTCATACTCCCCTAAGGGCCAAAACACTTGTATATTTGGATCCACTAACAATTCATTTTCACAAAATTAGGGTCTATACCAGGTCTAACAGAGTCACATGGCAGGATCTGCAGCCAAGGAAGCCTCTCTGGGCGCCCATGGGGACCTCCCAATCCACTGATGCTCCAGCCCTCACCTCCTCTGCTGGCTGAGATTCTGGGACCAACCACTATTTTCACTCCCTTGCATATACCATCACCCCCACATCTGCATCTTCATTTTGCAAACCCACCACCCTGGCTCCCTCTCCATCCACTCTGCATCTGCAGACATGAAGGAAAATTGGGCTGGAGAAAAACTAACACTGTCATGCTCTCTGGTCCCTCTCATTCCTCATAGCACTTATCACCTGCTCATGTACTGGATATTTGCTTGTTTACTGTATTAATGGTTTATCAACATTAAATTATATGTCCATTCTAAGAGGACATGGAACTTTATCTCTTTAATTTAAGCAATGGGTACAGAGCCTAGCCTGTACCTTTATTTTTTGGGGCTCCAAAATCACAGCAGATGGTGACTGCAGCCAGGAAATTAAAAGACCCTTGCTCCTTGGAAGAAAAGCTATGACAAACCTAGACAGCTGCCGGGAGCCAGCTTGAGGAACTCCGCCCATGGCAAATGTCATGAGGAAGGAGGCTTGGCATACACAAAGGCGTGATCAAGCCTCAGGAAACCCCCTGTTCCCTGAGCATCTACCCCCAAAACCAGAGTCTATCTACTTTACTGTTTCATGCTCTCACCTACACCTCTGACTTTATGGGGGGCTGTTCCCCACCAGTTCTCTCGGAGAAGGAGTAAACTTACAGCTCCAAGTCAATAAAAAATCCTGGGTGTAACAAGAGTGTTTCAACTTACGAACTCTTCTGAAGATTATCTAGCCTGCCTGTACAGGTTCGTCCAGCCACATGTGATTGTTTACAGCCTCCCAATCGTGAGAGGCACGAGATGTTTTAGACTTAATAAAGGCAGATTCTTTTGGGAAGTTAGAAATTATTAGTATAGTGGGTTGGTTAGGAATTATATTGGTGAAGGGTTTTTCATTTGTTGTGCCAATAATTACTGCTAATTCCCTGCCCTGGGTGTGACAAGGGTGTCTCAGGTCAAACCTCTTTGCTGATAGACTAGCTTGTGTGACAACCTCTCAACCATAAATAGCACAGAGAGTTTGGAGTAGTCTGAGAGTCTTAATTAGCACAGGGCTTTTCTCATTGTTGAGTCAATGATTGCCGCCAGGCCTCCATATCCTTAGGCACCTGGGAATATATTAATGTATTTGGGATATAGAAAAGGAAATATAGTAGTTTTTTAGTTAATACTAGACTTTTTGAGTTAATGAATTTTCTCTTTTGTTATAGATCACTGTACTTTGTTATAAATCACTGTGTCCTTGCTATGTAAAAATGTAAATTTATCACTATCTTAAGACTAAATAGATCTTAAGGGGAACATTGGTGAAGGGTTTTCACTTGTTGGGCTGATGTTTGCTGCTAAATCTCCATATTCCCTGCCCTTATAATGAATATAACTAGCATATAGGAGAAATAAGTATTAACTTTTAAGATTAATCATGTTAACCTTGGGTTAAATAAATTCCTTTCCTAGTTGTAACCCACTACACCCTCACCCAATAGGAATGCAACTTTATCTGGTACCTTCAGAGGGTGGTGCCTGGTTTAAGAAAAGTCACCCCTGGAAAATAATTTTTTTGGTTATCAGAAAGAAAGGATCATAAAATGTCAGCAGGCCTCATGACCAGAAGATGATGTAAAACCCCTAAGACCTTTTTTTTTTTATACATTTATGTGAAGCACCTGATTTTGATAAAGGTCAGGACTGCTGACCCCCGCGACTTTAAAATTGCCATTTGTCTCTATGTGTAACAAAAGGTATATAAGCAAACCTAAAAAATAAAGAAATCGGATCAGTTTCTGGAAAGACTCATTCCCTCATGTCGTTTCTTTCTTGCTCCCTGTTTTTCTGGCTGAATTCCCATCTGGAATGTGGGTACTCACCAAGCCTGCTAATTTTGCCTGGGCTTCTAAGATCGGACTGGGGAGCCCTCAGTGTCTCCTCTCCTTTGGGAGAATGGAAAGACACCTGTGGCCTACGTAGGTGGTGATTGGTATTCCATGTAAACCAAGTTATTCAGCCTTCTTTTCTCCGCTAATTTTCTAATCTCTCTCTATATCTGTAATTAAATAAGTTTTTTCCTAGGACGCCAATTCCGTCCCCACCTTCGAATTACCCTGGATCCACCGGGGAAGGCCCCCGGCAGACAGCATATTAAAAAGCAGAGACATCACTTTGCCAACAATGGTCCATCTAGTCAAAGCTACGGTTTTTCCAGTAGTCATGTATGGATGTTGGATCATAAAGAAGGCTGAGTGCTGAAGAATCGATGCTTTCAAACTGTGGTGCTGGAGAAGACTCTTGAGAGTCCTTTGGACTGTAAGGAGATCAAACCATCAGTCCAAAAAGGAAATCAACCCTGAATATTCACTGGAAGGACTGATGCTGAAGCTAAAGCTCCAATACTTTGGCCACCTGATGAGAAGAGCCAACTCACTGGAAAAGACCCTGATGCTAGGAAAGATTGAGGGCAGGAGGAGAAGGGGACAAAAGAGGATGACGTGGTTGGATGGCATCACTGACTCAGTGGACATAAATTTGAGCAAACTCCAGGAGCTGGTGAAGGACAGGGAAGCCTGGTGTGCTTCAGATTCATGGGGTTGCAAAGAGCCAGACACGACTGAGCGACTGAACAACACAGGGCCTAGCGCACAGTAGGGGCTCAATAAGTATACTAGTGAATGGCATCGGAGAAGGCAATGGCAACCCACTTCAGTACTCTTGCCTGGGAAATCCCATGGATGGGGAGCCTGGTAGGCTGCAGTCCATGGAGTCGTGGGGAGTCGGACGCGACTGAACGACTTCACTTTCACTTTTCACTTTCATGCATTGAAGGAAATGGCAGTCCACTCCAATCTTCTTGCCTGGAGAATCCCAGGGATGGCAGAGCCTGGTGGTCTGCCGTCTATGGAGTTGCACAGAGTCAGACACGACTGAAGCGACTTAGCAGCAGTGAGTGGCATGCTCTCCAATGAGTGGATATGGCACACAAAGCTGACAGTAATGACTGGGCAGGTCTGCCTGCGGTCCTGGGATGGGTCAGTCCTCTTTTCTTAATAACAACTAACCTGTTTCAATGTCCTGTGGCCACCATGGTCTAAAAGACAGTTCTGATACAGGCCCATATCTACAAATACCACTTTAACTATCGATCTGTCTCATGGCTTCCTGCCCACGGCCACACTCTACCCTACCCAGGTCCGTGTCTCCCTGGTCTACTCAGTTTCCTGGCTTCCAGACTTATCTGCTAGAATCCAGTCCGTTCACAACATATGCCCACAGCCTGAGGGACCCCTCTGCAAGCTGACCAGTATTAATGCCCTGCTTGAAGTGAAAAGTGATGTGAAAGTATTAGTTGCTCAGTTGTGTCTGACTCTTTGCGACCCCATGGACTGCAGCCCACCAGGCTCCTCTGTCCATGGGATTTCCCAGGCAAGAATACTAGAGTGGGTTGCCATTCCCTTCTCCAGGGGTCTTCCTGACTCAGGGATCAAACCCAGGTCTCCTGCATTGCAGGCGGATTCTTTACCATCTGAGCCACCAGGGAAGCCCATTCCTCTCCTTAGGGCGCATCAGTAGCTTCTTATCACCTGACAGCAGTTAGGAGGTGGACAGTTTTCAGAACACAGATCCAGACACCAAGCAAGGCTTTCAATTACTTTCCAGTCTTTTTACTGAATGAGGGAGAAGGTATCTACTTGTGCAATCATATCTCTAACACCTGAATCACTTCCTCATCCCCAGGTCCAACAGAAAGAACCAGCCTTGTCTAACATACACATTTATAAAGTCTGCACATGTGACTATTTAACTCAAAGTATGAATCCTTTAAAACTAAATTAAATAAGAAATTCTGCTCCTCAGTCACCCTAGCCACATTTTAGGTACTCCACAGGCACAAGTGACTTGCAAATGTAAATTGAGAACTTTTCTGTCATCATGGAAAGATCTACCAGACAGGGCGAAGGACGGATTTTATTCCCCTTGTTTTGTTTTCATGGCATTTATCTCTATGAGTCCCTCCAACTTATCTGTGTTGATACATTTTATTTTCATCTGTAGTAATAAAATTAATGTTCCTTTCCAAATGCACTGATTTAGGTAAAATTAAAGCCACTTAATTTAAAGAAAATTAATAAAAGTGAGAAAAATCAGAAAAGAAAATGAAATAATGCACCATGTACAGACAGAGTCATAGTTGCAAAAGGGGTTTGTGAATGACCAGTATTTGGAGACCATGGTCCCCAGGAGGATGTCCCCCACTCACACCATCAACCAGGCCTGCTGCAGCTGTCCTGACCTCCCACTTTCCTGTTTCATCATGCGCACCCACAACCCCCCACCCACCCTGGAACCTTCAGCAGCCTCCTCAAGCCACTGGAAGCATCCTAACCCTGCCTCCTCCTCAGTCCTCCCTGGTAGCCCAGGAAGAGAGTGCAGACCTGAGTTACAAGCCAGGCTTGCATCTCTGAAACCACCCTGGTCAGGGGTGTGTCCCCTGCCCCCCACCATGCCCTTGAGGAAGAAGCTGAGTTTCTTTCATTCGCCCTTGTGTCCCTGGACCTCAGCATCGGCCTGGGACAGAAGAGGAACTGATGGTTAAATGAATGAAATGAAACAGAACCCCTTACACAGCTGCTGCTGCTAAGTCACTTCAGTTTTCCGACTCTGTGCGACCCCATAGACGGCAGCCTACCAAGCTCCTCCGTCCATGGGATTTTCTTGGCAAGAGTAGGGCCTTGGCATTCACGGTGTCACGGTGTCATCAAATCCTTACAACAGCGCAGGAAGATAGATCAGGCAGAGGTTACCATCCCCACCCTAGTCCTAGGGTAAGGAAACCCCGGGCTGTAGGAGGTGGGAGTCATTGTTCCCAACACCGAAACCCGAGGGCAGGGCAAAGAGNCATCAAATCCTTACAACAGCGCAGGAAGATAGATCAGGCAGAGGTTACCATCCCCACCCTAGTCCTAGGGTAAGGAAACCCCGGGCTGTAGGAGGTGGGAGTCATTGTTCCCAACACCGAAACCCGAGGGCAGGGCAAAGAGCACTGAGCCAGGCCACAGGACTCTGTCCCTGCCGGAGGGTGGGGGGTGGGTGGGGTGGTGGCGGCGGGGGAATTGTCTATCTGAGCGTGCATTTCTTCATGTATAAAATAGGCTATGATATCACTGCCACTGCTTTTATGTCCACCATGACAACCAATGAGGTTGTGAATGACAAGCCACTTTGTAAACTGTAGAGTACTGCACAGAGAGCTGAGGATGGCCAGCTGCAGTCCTGTGAGTCCCACACCTGCCCCATTCACAGACCTGGAGCTCCTGTGTGGCACTGTACCTTTTTCTGCTGGGAAGCAGGTCAGGCATGGCAGTGGACTTCTGTCCCTGCTATCTATCTCAGGGGCCCCCAGTTCCTGGAACAGTGCTGTTTTTTCCCAGGAGACCACCCCTTCCCACATTCAGACACCGTCTTGGGGTGGAGCTGACCCCTCCAGTACCAGGGAGGGGCCTGGCCAAGCAAAGCATTGCATCCCCAACAGGAATGGGTTCAGTGGTGTCCCTGAGGCCCAGTCAGAGCCCGTGGGGTGCCACCTGGGAGCTTGGTGGCACAGTTGAGGGAGAGCCAGTCTCTTTCCTCCTGGACTTTACTCTGAGCATGTGAGGCCTGATGTGCTGGTGGTTCTGCTCACCACCACTGTGGAGGCCTAGCCAGGTCTCAATCTCCTTCTCGGTCCCCTGTGAGGCCCCCAGATGATGGGGGTCACCCCTAGAGGAGGTGAAGGGTCAAAGGTAACCCTCAGTGGCCGCAGTTTTAAAGTTTTCATAAGTAAACTAATCCTGATTCCAAACTTGGGCCTTGCTCACACTCTGCGAGCCAGGAGGCACCCCACTGAAGAGGCAGAACAATGCGGCGCCCCCGGAGCCAGCTCTTTACAACAGGCCAACTGATGCCTGACCCAGAAGCTCCCAGTCCGCGGACTCGGCGGCAGGGCCGCGGCAGGAAAGGATACTGAAGCTCCGGTCGGTGATGGCCAGGTGCCAGAGGTTGATGCGCAGGTCGTCCGCGGACATGTACGTCTCACAGTCGCTGTTGACGGAGATGGAGTTGATGTGGTAGGTGTGGCCATTGGCGAAGACCCTCCGCGGGCTCACCTCCACCATCAGGTCCATGGGCTTCAGCACGGGCACCTGTGGGAGAGGAGGGGCGGTCAGAGCCGGGGTAGGGGAAGGCGATGGGGGAGGGGTGCTGGCAGGAAACATCCAGGGCTGCGCGATCGAATCGCCGGGAGCGACCCCTGTGAGTATCCATCCTGCTTGGGTCAGAAGTAAGCAGTGCCACGTGGCTACGTCCATCGTGCCAGGCCTGCAGGAATGCCTGCCTCCTTTGTACTGCCTCCTGGGACTGGTTCTGAGCATGCTGCGTGACTTTGAATGAATGGTTACACCCTCCTGCACCCCCAATTTCCTCATTTCTAAAAACGCAAGAAGACCCTGTGGCAGAGACAGATTGTCCACCAAACATTTGTGTCCCTTTTTTTTGGAGGGGGGGGGGCTCCAAAATCACTGCAGATGGTGACTGCAGCCATGAAATTAAGACGCTTGCTCCTTGGAGGAAAAGTCATGACCAACCTAGAAAGTTTATTAAAAGGCAGAGACATTACTTTTCCAACAAAGGTCTGTCTAGTCAAAGCTATGGATTTTCCAGTAGTCATGTATGGATGTGAGAGTTCCATGAAATTAAGACGCTTGCTCCTTGGAGGAAAAGTCATGACCAACCTAGAAAGTTTATTAAAAGGCAGAGACATTACTTTTCCAACAAAGGTCTGTCTAGTCAAAGCTATGGATTTTCCAGTAGTCATGTATGGATGTGAGAGTTGGGACTATAAAGAAAGCTGAGCACCGAAGAATTGATGCTTTTGAACTGTGGTGTTGGAGAAGACTCTTGAAAGTCCCTTGGACTGCAAAGAGATCCAATCAGTCCATCCTAAAGGAAATCAGTCCTGAATATTTATTGGAAGGACTGATGCTGAGGCTGAAACTCCAATACTTGGGCCACCTCATGCGAAGAACTGACTCACTGGAAAAGACCCTGATGCTGGGAAGGATTGGGGGCAGGAGGAGAAGGGGACGACAGAGGATGAGATGGTTGGATGGCATCATCGACTCAGTGGACACGAGTTTGAGTAAACTCTGGGAGTTGGTAATGGAGAGGGAAGCTTAGTATGCTGTAGTCCATTGGGTTACAAAGAATTGGGCATGACTGAGCAACTAAACTGATATTGAACTGATCATACGGAACTGGCTGCCCAGGCAGGGACTACATTTCCCAGCTGCCCTTGCAGCTGGGTGTGGCTACATGACTGTTCTGACCAATGAGGTATGAATACAGTGATGCTGGGCACTTGGGGGCCAAGGCAGTTAAGAGGCAGCTGTACCTTCTCTGCCCGCTTCCCCTTCCACAGCCAGAAGGAGAGGATCCAAGCTTCAGGGATGGAGGCACAGAGGATGGAAGGAGCCTGTGTCCCTGTAGGAAAGTGGTGTGCCATCCAGCATGCTCAGCCAGAGCTTTCCATGAGTGAGAAACACATTTCTGTGTGCTCTGCCCTGGAATGCTGCGGCTGTGATAGCCGCCAGTGTTAGCCGAACAAGTACGAACTCCCGGAGACACCATCAGATAGCATGTCTTTGCTTCCTTCCATGCCCTTTGCCTGGAATGCTCATCCCCTTGGGACACCTGTGTGTGCTAAGTCACTTCAGTGGTGTCTGACTCTGCGACCCCATGGACTTTAGCCCACCAGGCTCCCCTGTCCATGGGATTCTCCTAGTGAACCCCAAATCCTCCTGCAAGATCTGGAGTTTATAGCCCCTTGGATGTACAGCCTGCCTGCTGGGGTGTCACACCCTTGCTCACCCCTAGTACGCTGCAAACACCACACCATTCTCAGGGCTCTCAGCGTGCATTGCGGGGTGTATTGGGCAGGACTCCCAGTTCCAGTAAACCGTGAGGTCTTCAGAGGTGCAGACAGACAGGCACGGCCTCGTTGATGTCTCCCAATCCTGGCCCAGACCCGATGTTCAGGAACTGGACATTGCCATCCCCACATCACTGATAAGAAAACTAGATGCCAAGATGAACCAGACTTCCTAACCCACAGAGGAAGAAAATGACAGAGCCAGGGCCAGAAGCCAAGTGTGACTGCCCCCGAGGGTATCACCGTGCAAAGGTGTAGACCTGAAACCTGACTGCCGCTTCAACCCTGCCCGACTGCTTACTGGTGTCACCTCCACTGCAGATTTCACTTCTCTGGGCCTCCCTTTCCTTATCTGTAACCAGGGTGATGCCAGTGCCTGCTCAGGGCATCCAGGAACTAATGCAGGTCAAGTGTGCCTGGAACATCACTCAGTACAGAGTGCCCTCCTCTCCCTTCCTCAGGGGGCGGCCAGGCCAGGGCTCACACAGCCAGTTTCCAGAGTGGGTCCTGGGTAGTGGGGGTGGGGGGTGCTGCTGTAGGGGTGATGGAAATTGTGTCCGAGAGAGAGGCAGCAAGGCCAGGCTTGGAGTGAGGAAGACAGCATATTTCAGTGAAGGGCAAGGCAGACCTTTGGCAGCTAACTGCAGGGCTCCTGAGCCCCAGGAGCAAACACTAGGTGTTAATAGAAAGGCATGACTCCAGTCAGAAGTGGAGGGGTCAGGCGATGGGGGGCCCGCTGCTTGCATTCATGTGGGAGAAAAGACAATAGACTGAGTGTGTGTGTGTCGTTGGGGGGGTGGTGGTTTCAGGTAGCGCTAGGTGCTCCAAAGAAAAATAAAACAGGTGAGGGGACAGGGTGACAGGATAGAAGGGGCTGATGCTAGGTTGGAAGGGTGACCAGGAAGTGATGTATGGGATCGGGTTGAGACACACTGTGGGGATTGAACTCAGGCTCATGTGGGACCCAAGAGAATCTCCTTGGCCCAGGGGACCTTCTCTGACCCCGCTGACTCTTGAACTGGGCCTGGGGCTCCCTGGGGCTCCCACAGCCTGTAATCCCTCATCCCAGCAACAGTGTTTCCCCCGACAACCTCAGAACAGGTCACCCAGTGCTCCAGCCAGACACTACCACCCTCAGACCAAATTTCAAAGTTGTTAAGAAAGGAGAAGAAGAGGGAAGAGATAACTGCTGTGAAGGTCTGAAGGGTTCATGAATAAAACTCTCTCCCCTATCTCTATCCTGTCAGAGGGACAGTCTAGTCAAGATGAGAGGCAGGAAGACAGACACATGATCAGTAAGGACAAAGCAGTGTGGGACACAAAAGGCCAGAGTGGACAGAGGATAAGGATTTATCTGGCTTGTGTAGAAAAGGCTTTACAGAGGTGGAGGCTAATAGGGTTTTAAAGGATGAATAGGAGTTCACCAAATAGGGTAGAGAAAGGCCTCTCTGTGTGTCCCTGTGTCACAGAGCTGACCTCCAGCAGGGGGGGTGCCTACATGTCTATTTCCTTGGAAGGCTGGGTACACTTAGAGGACAGGCATTCAGTCTCACCTTGCTCAGCTCTGGGACCCCGGAGCACAGGGCTTAGCACAGAGCAGGTTCTCAGTAAATAACAGCTGCCTCCAGCATGAATGGTCCAGGTTAGGTAGAGGGCTGCACAGGGTGGGGGAGACTTGGGTGAAATGGGGAGGAGACAAGGTGAGAGGCCGGATAAGGAGAGACCTAGGCACTCAGGTTCTTTCCCTCTTTCTTCTCCTCCAGCCTTAGTTTAGAGTCGAGTGCCAGCTTGGGATATGTGTGACATGCAGAGAAAAATCTGACGGTGGGAAAGAAATAAACAAGATTCCCATGGGCCACTGGCTTTGCCGCAAATGCCAGGCCAATCAAGAGGTGATAATTGCATCTTCCCACCAGATGAAGCCCTCATAAACTTTCTTGGGGTTGGGAGGTGAGGGGGGCAGAGGGCACCCTCACTCCTGTTATTCAGCATCAAAGCTAATTGGCTTCCCCTTTTTCTCAGAATTTATGTGTGCAATTTGCCAATCATTTAGAGACCAGCGTGTTTAAGCATTTATTCCTCCTTCTGGGGACAACATTGATTACCATTTCATATTTATGAATCTGCTGGGCAGGCGGCTGCTAAGTTGTGGCAGAAAAAAATGGGCGAGCATCTCCAGTTTTCTGGTGAAGAAACTGAGTCACAGAGCAGGGGAGTGCCCCCGGGCACTGGAGCAGCAGTGGGCAGCACTGCCCTGGTGCCAGGCTGTACCACTGCCTCCCAGGAAGAAAGCATTCTGCGAGATGTGAAATTAGCACATCTCAAATCGGCCGAGGAGAGCAGTCACCTCCTGATGCTGAGCCTCACCCAGTCTTGGGGCTCTGAGGTCCCCTCCCTGAGCAGGACCTGCTCCAAACTTAGACCAGATCTGAACTCAGGTCCTTCACTGCATGGCCAGACACACAGCAGGTGCTCAGTAAGTATGATCGAATGAATGCATCTGGCATCACTTCCAGCAAACACATGGGTGACTGAAAGCATCCACTCTGTTCCTGGCACGGTTCTAGAAGTCAGGGAGGGACAAGGTGGCCTCCGTGTACTTCCCGCAGGAAGCCGATAACCATGCCTGTGACTCTGCCATGAGGCAGAGACTTAAGTTCCCTTTCACGGAGGAGACTGCGATGCCGACTCTGGAGCCAGACTTCCCTGGGTTTGGATCCAGCTCTCAGTTTGCTCATCTGTAAAATGGGGGTGACAATCATGTACCCACTCTATAGGAGTTTGCTGAGAACTGAATGGGCTTTTATAGCCAGAATGCCTGGGAGACACACGCTCTCCACGAAGTATTTGTTCTTGTTTCAGATGGGGAATCAGAGGCCCGTGGAGGCTGAGAGCCCTGCCCAGGGTCACCCCAGCAGGAGGCGGTGGAGGCAGGACTTGAACCCAGGTCCTGCGACTCCAGAACTCCTTCATATCTCACAGGCTCTCTGCTGGAGAAAGATGAGTCCTTTTGCTTTTGGTCGAGTTGGGAGCAAGAGTTTGCCGCTGCATGGCTCTACCACCTGACCTTCCTGGCTGCTCTCACGTCAAAGGCAATCTTTGCAGCTGATCCTTTGTAAAGGCTGCAAGAATCGCAGGTTCCAGGTGCCACTCTGCCCCTTGGCAAAGGGCTTGGAACCCGCAAAGCTCTGCCCACGGGTTCTCCCGGCTCTGCCCCTTGCTCTGCTGAGTGGCTCTGGGTGAGTCGCTGCCTGTTTCTGGGCCTCTGTTTCCCTCTCTGGTTAATAAGGAATTAGAGGACGCGCTCTCCGCCTCGGATGAAACTGAGAGTACTTCCTGGAGACGCATCACCTCCCCTTATTGTCACATGACTTCTAGAAGAAAGATGATCTTTGCTGGGGAGGAAACCAAGGACACCCAGCAAGTCAGCAGCCCAGCTGAGGTTCGGGATAGGAACCTGACAGTGATTTTGATCTCAAAGGCCCTTCCGGTTCTGAGATCCTCATTGTGTAATAAACAAAGCACAGGCTGCTCCCTGCTGCGAGAACCCACCGTGTGCGACATTTACCTGCAGTGACGTCACCGTGGACAGGTCCTTAAGCTTCCCCTCCTCGTCTTTCAGGTTATAGCCCTCGGGCCTCTTATCGCGTTCGGTAATCTTCCATAGTTTGATAGTTTTATCTTTAACAACAGAACAAACAGGACACATGATGAGCACCGGCACGGAGAATGAAGGACCCACTGAGCCCGCTGGGTAAGGACGCGTCAGCCCACAGGTGGCTTAGCCTTACCCTGTTCTGGGATGTATTGTTGTTTTTGTTTAGTGGCTAAGTCGAGTTTGACTCTTCTGCGACCCCATGGACTGCAGCCCACCAGGCTTCTCTGTCCAAGGGACTGTCCTGGCAAGAATACTGGAATGGGTTGCCATTTCCTTCTCCAGGGGATCTTCCTGACTCAGGGGTCGAACTGGCATCTCCTGCATTGGCAGATGCATTCTTGACTGCTGAGCCACCTGGGAAGCCCTCTTGTACGTGTAGGTTCTTTCTAATTTAACTCCTTCTCTAAACTGATGTAACGAACATCTTTGCTAAGGGAACATTTGTAACCATGCTCGCAGTTCAGTTCAGTCGCTCAGTCGTGTCCGACTCTTTGCGATCCCGTGAATCGCAGCACGCCAGGCCTCCCTGTCCATCACCATCTCCCGGAGTTCACTCAGACTCACGACCATCGAGTCCGTGATGCCATCCAGCCATCTCATCCTCTGTCGTCCCCTTCTCCTCCTGCCCCCAATCCCTCCCAGCATCAGAGTCTTCTCCAATGAGTCAACTCTTCGCATGAGGTGGCCAAAGTACTGCAGTTTCAGCTTTAGCATCATTCCTTCCAAAGAACACCCAGGACTGATCTCCTTCAGAATGGACTGGTTGGATCTCCTTGCAGTCCAAGGGACTCTCAAGAGTCTTCTCCAACACCACAGTTCGAAAGCATCAATTCTTCGGCGCTCAGCTTTCTTCACAGTCCAACTCTCACATCCATACATGACCACAGGAAAAACCATAGCCTTGACTAGACGGACCTTTGTTGGCAAAGTAATGTCTCTGCTTTTGAATATGCTATCTAGGTTGGTCATAATTTTCCTTCCAAGAAGTAAGCATCTTTTAATTTCATGGCTGCAATCACCATCTGCAGTGATTTTTTGGATCTCCTTGCAGTCCAAGGGACTCTCAAGAGTCTTCTCCAACACCACAGTTCGAAAGCATCAATTCTTCGGCGCTCAGCTTTCTTCACAGTCCAACTCTCACATCCATACATGACCACAGGAAAAACCATAGCCTTGACTAGACGGACCTTTGTTGGCAAAGTAATGTCTCTGCTTTTGAATATGCTATCTAGGTTGGTCATAATTTTCCTTCCAAGAAGTAAGCATCTTTTAATTTCATGGCTGCAATCACCATCTGCAGTGATTTTGGGGCCCCCCAAAATAAAGTCTGACACTGTTTCCACTGTTTGCCCATCTATTTCCCATGAAGTGATGGGACCAGCTGCCATGATCTTAGTTTTCTGAATGTTCTAGTTCCTCACAATTGATCACAAAGGTGATACTGCTGGGTCAAAGGGCATGGCTCTTTCAAGAGCAGTTATCAGTCTCTCAACTGATTTCCACAAAGACCATCCCAACGAAGCTCCCTGCTCTTCACCCTTCATGGGCAGATCAAAGAGGTTAAGTGGTTTCCTATCTCTGAGCAGCATCTCACCCACCCAGAAACAGCTCTCCCGAAGCCTCACTTCTCTGGAATCCTGCCAAGCACATCAAAAGAGTCATCTTCACCTGCTGTGATGGTTCACAGTAGGCATCAATGTGGCTAAGTCATGCTACCCAGATATGTGTTCAAACGTGTGGCTGTTGCCCTGAAGGTATTTTTAAGATAAGGTTAACATTTAAATCCATAGAGTAAATTATCCTCAACAGTGTGGGTGGGCCTCCTCCAATCAGCTGAAGGCTTTAGTGGAAAACAAAACAAAACAAGGTCCTGGGAGGCAGAGGAAGCTCTGCCAGCAGACGGCCTTCAGATCTGAGCTGCTGCATCAGCTCTACCCTGGTCTCCAGCCCACTCGGCAGACTGGGGACCTGCCCGCCCCCACAGTCGTGTGCACCAATTCCTGAGGATAAACGTCTCCTTATACATATATGGGCTTCCCTGGTGGCTCAGACGGTAAAGAATCTGCCTGCAACGCAGGACACCTGGGTTTGATCCCTGGGTTGGGAAGATCCCCTGGAGAAGGAAATGGCAACCCATTCCAGTATTCTTGCCTGGAGAATTCCATGGACAGAGGCGCCTGGCGGGCTACAGTTCATGGACTCGCAGAGTTGGGCACAACTGAGCAAATAACACCATGTATCTACATCTGTACCTACATCTATATCCATATGTCTGTCTACATTCATACACACACACACATTCATCCTATTGGTTCTGTTTTTCCAGGAACCCTGACAAGCACGGCAGCACAAATGATCACTGCCATGGTGATGGGAAGCAAGGGGAGGAAACTGGTGTCTATTAAGCACTTGACAGGTACCCATGGATAGGCTAGGGAGGAAAGGATGAAGCTGGCGTTCAGAACCAGGGGCGGGACGCTTGCAGGGCGGAGGTGTGAGGGAATTCCTGGAGCTGACCTTTCCTCCAAAAAGGCGGGAAGAGAATGCCACTTACTGTTAAATGATGTAAAAGAAAAAAGCAATGCCTGAAGGAGGCTCTGTTGCTGGCCCAGTTCGAAGCGTGTTATGATCTGATTTCCTTTTATTCTCCCGATAACCCCACGAGTCAAGAACAGCCATTGACTTTAGAAGGGGAAGCGGCAGGGCCATAGTGTGAACCACATTAGGGGCCCCTGCCCCAGGTGACCTGTCCCCACAGTGGGGGACCTCCCACTGCCTCTGTGCCAGCACCCGGGAAGGGCCCCTCTGGCTCTGAGACAGGGGTTTGCTGAACTTGACCCCATGCCAGGCACCCCTCAGGGGACACAGACAATCAGAATGGCAGGAGCCCCAGAGAGCAAGCCCTGGGGGGTCTGCAGGAGTGGGAAAGCCCATGAGAGGGACACCTGGCTCGGCTGAGAGGTCATGGAAGGCTCAGTGGGAGGCGACACCCAGCAGAGGCCTGAGGGATGAGAAGGGGATGGGCTGGGGTTGTGGAGAGGACCAGCGTTTGAGCACAGAGGTGGGCCGGTGGCTTGAGATTGATGGGTTTCAGGAAGGCTGTAAATGCTGCCCCAAGGAGTCTTGACTCCTTCGGGGAAGCAGATGACATCATCTTGCAAGACTCACCCACTCTGGAGCAGTACTGGCTGGTCTTGGGGTGCTGGGTGGGCGACACCTCCTTCCACCCTCATTGTAACCCCAGAGGGAGTCCAGGTGAGCAAACTGAGAAGCAAGGCCACTCCGCAAAGTCCCCAGGCTGGGACAGAGCCAGGCCTGTCTTAACCCCCACCCCAGGCAACTTTGAGCATGGTGAGGTGAAGGAAGATGAACAGGGGGACGTGAATGTGGGACGTGGGGCCTCTGGCCCCGGGCCCGCCACTGGGCAAGGCGAGATGCCACCAGGAGCTGCACCTCCGAGTGGACCACAGTGGAGCAGGGGTCTGGCCTGGAGCCTCCTCAAGGGCCTGGCGGGGGCACGGGCGTCTCCCAGAGGCAGACAGCGAGTGGCCAGAACACCAGTGCTCCTGCACCCTCAAGTGAGGACCCCCACCATCTAGTGCGACCCTCTGCTCTGGGGTGATTGGAGATTCTGACGGGGGGCATGCAAACGAAGAGGTAAGTTGGTATCAAGTGTTTATTCTTTATCCTGACCTGGCCTCCTTCGTCCACCCCCAGTTATTCACAGAGATGTTCAGTTCAGTTCAGTTCAGTTCAGTCGCTCAGTCGTATCTGACTCTTTGTGACCCCATGAATCGCAGCACGCCAGGCCTCCCTCTCCATCACCAACTCCCGGAGTTCACTCAGACTCACGTCCATCGAGTCCGTGATGCCATCCAGCCATCTCATCCTCTGTCGTCCCCTTCTCCTCCTGCCCCCAATCCCTCCCAGCATCAGAGTCTTTTCCAATAAGTCAACTCTCCGCATGAGGTGGTCAAAGTACTGGAGCTTCAGCTTTAGCATCATTCCTTCCAAAGAAATCCCAGAGCTGATCTCCTTTAGAATGGACTGGTTGGATCTCCTTGCAGTCCAAGGCGCTGCTATTTACAGCTGCAGAAATAAGCCCATGTCCAACCACGAGAAGAGGCTGAGCAACCATATTCACTGCATGAAACTTACCTGCTGCTCAAAATATTATTTTTTTAAGGAGTTCTAAAGACCTAGGAAAATGCTCACAATATAAAATGAGGTGAAAAGTGACCCTTGATGACAAACATACAAGGGCAAGCATGCATGAGCACACGCGTACACACACATGCACACACACAAGCCCAGACCACAATATAAGTGAGGGGAAAGACAGCATTTGATGACAAGGGCAGGCATACATACACACGCACACACACACACACACATGCACACACACTCACACACACACACATGCACACACACACACCCAGACAGCCCGGCCGCCTCACCGTTGGTGGACAGCAGGGAGTGGGCGGCATTCTGCTGCGGGAGCCACTTGATCTTGTTGATTTTCTCCTCTATCTCCAGACTCTTGAGATAGTCGAACTCTGGCTCGTGGCTCTGGAAGGTGCTGTAGACGTCATACTCGCCCTGGCTGTGTGGCGCATTTTTGCTCTGCAAGGAAACCAGACCCTGAGCTCCAGGATGGGGTTGCGGGGTGGGGCAGTGGGAGCTGGCCAAACCTGCACAGGGCCTGGCACAGCCACGGCCAAGGCCAAGGCAATTCAGTTTTTAAAATGTCCAAAACCTTGCTGTGCGGCCCTGGCCTAGCCCCATTGCCCCCTCAGGGCAACAAGTAAGAAGGGCAACCACGGGAGCCCGCGTTTACTGAGCACCTACTATGCACGGGACACTAAGTGCTTCTCATGCCTCCTCTTGCTCTATCCTCGATGCCCCTCCGTGACTGGCACAACTCCTCCCACTTTATAGATGAGCAAGTGGGGGCTCAGAGGTGAATCGACTCTCTCCTCCGAGGCCAGGTGTCCACAAAGTGGTGTCACTCACTCCACTGAGGTCTGTTTGGCACAAAGACACCTGAGATCTGACCTGTTTCTTACATCCTTGGATCTAACTCAGGCCTGGTTTTGAGGAGGCACAGGGATAGACTGGAATAAGGTATTCTCTCCCCCTGCCACACACACCGACTTTCCTGAGAGGGTCCCCTCCCGATAGTAAGGACCAAATAGTGAGCTGGTGAGTCCATCGCAGGCGCTAGGGGCCACTTCTTGGTAGACATTTCAGGCTTATATGGCAACGTGAAACTATAACTGCTTGGGAGCAAAGTAAAGAAATTCAACCAAGCACAGCTTCAGGCTTCCTGTTGGCCTTTCGAGAGTATCTATTTATATTTCTTTTCCTCTTTTACTTTTGGAAAGCTTCAACCTTCTTCAATATTTTTGCCTCTCATTCACCTCATCTCCTATCAGCACTGGCTATGGCAAAGGCCAGTGGGACCAGAATTAAGAAAAAAATTAAAGGAGAAATATTCAAAACTGAGAAACCTGCCTCTGCCAGTTTAATTTCTTTCTGCAGTTTGGCAAAAACAAGATGACTTTGCAATCCCCAGTGGGGGCCTCTGATCCTTCTCATGAATCAAAAATGCTCGAGCCACAGGACTGGGCTTAGATAACCAAGTCCCAGCTACCTGCCTTCTGGCTATGTGTCCTTGATAAGCTATTGCAAACCCTCTGAGCTCCGGTCTCCTCATCTGTCCACTGAGGATGGTAATAGCACCGAATGGCACCTCTAGGGTGGTGGTGAGGGAGGCTTATGGGAATGAACGTAGGCGAAGGCAAACCTCAGGGCACCTTGGCGTGGGGACGATGCTGAGGAACTGGAGGGAGGAGAGTGATCCTTCAGCCCCTCTGCCGTCACCCCTTCATCCTTCCCTCCAGCCCCCTCATCTCCTCCTCCTCGTCTGGCTTCTCCTCTCCTCCCTCCCCCTNAGTGGGCGCTGGGAGCCGGGATGCGGGGACGCGGCGCCTGCTTGGTGCGTCTCCAGGACTGAGTCTTAGTGACTCCAGACGCCGAGGCCTCGCGGTGTTTCGGGTGTAAACAGAACCAGGTTAAAATAAACATGCCCCTCGATGTCGGAAATCTGGTCCCATCCTTCCAAACTCTGACCTTTTCTGCCGGTCCTCAGCCCCTGGACAACATTTCTGATATCTTTGCTTTTGATATTTTCTTTCTTTATGGCTTTGCTAGTCAATGAATTGAGGCCCGAAAGACCTGCAGGGTTTCTGTGACCCGCTCTTGAAAAGCCAGTCCTGAATGTGTAGGCCATAGGAGATTGAAACACTCAAAACGTCAACGGTAATTGACGTCTTTGTGGTCTAAGGGAGGGGGTCTGATGGGCTGTGCTCTCTTTCCCCTTGTCGCCTGCCCTCTGACATTACATAATCATGTATTCCTCCTGCCCCGAGTTCATCCATAATGACAGGTCATGAAAATAATCCTCTGGGTAAGAAAAAGGTATAGGCAGTTGTAAAGCCCATCTTGTCTTCTTGCTTTGCCACTTAATAGATTTTGTGTTGGGAGACTGCGTAAGAGTGGAATTGGGTTTGCCACCTGCCCATTTGGGCGTCTACACCGAGGGAGCCGGGGGTGGGGTGGCAGTTTGAATGTTGCAGTGAGATTCTGCCTGATTCATCTCTGTGCACGGTGGATGGTATGGACTGTGGGCAGTAGGGTTGGCAATGGAACGAGCTGTCTTGTGTGCCAGTCCTGCATCTGCCAGTTGCTATCTCTGTCTTTCAATTTTCTCATCTCTGGAAGGTGAGAACAAAACCTACTGTGCTGAGTTTGTTTTGGAATCTAGATACTGTTGGCTTTGGAAGCACACATAGGTTAGCTATAGTTGTCCTAGAATGAAGCCTGATTTTCCTTTAAAAACAGGCTTTCTCTATCAGGACTTTTTGCCTTTGGATTTAGGCTAGGACCTTTGTTTGGGAGGGTTCTTTGTGGAAATGCTTATTTCTGGAAGAGTCAATTCACTGGTTTCTTGGAATAAAGTTGAAATGATGGTGCCCGTGTGGGAAGGTCAGGGTAGGTGTGTGGAGGTTTGGTGTCAGGAGGCCGAGGTGCTGTCCCAGGGGTGGCATCGCATGTGAATGGAGTCCACAAGGCCTTGTTCTCTGTGGTGTCTTATAAACAAGCCGAAGTTACAGTTATAGGGAGAGTTTGCCATGAAGACGGGGCTTAAAGAAATAAATGCTGGAAAAATTCATGGAAAGGAAGGCTGTATTTCCACTGAGCTCAGTGGTAGAATCATTTGTATTTATTCTATTAGCTACTTTATTTAGCTTTTTCATTAGGCTTAGGCCATCTCAGAGTGTTAAGTTTGCTCAGGTGCAAGTACTGCCTCCCTTCTAGACTCAAAGCCAAGAGTAGACATTATATCCTATCGTTTTTGGAAACTGGATATTTTGTTGTCTTGCTGTTAGACTTTAAGCCATTAGTAATTAAAAAAAAAATCAATTTAGGGAAAGGATGAAATCAAATAACGTCCATGAGAGGTTGTTGTAAGTTGTGAAGCACTCGAGAGACAGGTTGTATCTGACAGAACTACTGGCCCTTAGGATTCCTTTAGGCAGCTGCCTGCCTGGGAGCATTCTCCTCAGCCAGCAAATCTACAAATGCCCCCGAGGAATGGAACTAAAAAGTCCGTGGGACAGACTGACCCTCCCAGCCCCAGCCCATGGCATAGCATGTCAAGAATTCAGTGAAAGTAGAGGTGGAGACAGGGGACCAAGACTGTTTTATCCTGGTTTCTTACGGGAAACGCCTTTAGAGAGTATATATTCCAGGAAGGGCCCTGTGGCATCATCAGCTGCTCACAGCATCAGGAGTCTTTGGCTTTCAGTGAGGAAGCGTAGCACATGTTTGCAGAGAAGAACGCTTGATTACATCTTTGCTGCTTCTGTGGGGCTTGATTAAGGAGCTAGTCCTAGTCTTGAGAGATCCTTCAACACATATCCTGGAGCAGAAGCTTTGTGAGGAGAGCCTTTTCTGGGGAGACCAGTATTAACACTGGGGCAGGCCGGCTTCATTTTGTCTTTCTGTACTTTTAAGAAAAATACCATCGTGAACTTAATCCCCAGGAATTTACCTGTGTTTCTGTGCATATGCACACGTTGGTCTCTTAAAATCTTTTAATGTATTACTTCAGATTCGCTGAAAACTTGTGAGAATAATCCAAAGTTCCCAAATACCCTTTACCCAGATTCTCCAAATGTTGACATTTGCTTTATCCTCTCTCATCTTTGTGTCTCATCACTCCCGTCTCAGGACTTCCCAGGTGGCGCTAGTGGTAAAGAATCGGCCTGTAATGCAGGAGATGCAGGTTCAATCTCTGGGTCAGGAAGATCCCCCGAAGGAGGGCATGGAAACCCACTCCAGTATTCTTACCTGGAGAATCCCTTGGACAGAGGAGCTTGGTGGGCTATAGTCCTTGGCGTCACAAAGAGTTGGACAATACTGAAGTGACTTAGCATGATGCACACACTCTTTTCTGAAACGTTTAATGTTAAGTTGGAGACTTGATACGCTTTTACTTTATCGTGTTGTTTCATAAAAATAAGGACATTTTCTTACAGAACAACAAGTATGATTAAAAATCAGGAAATTAAATGTCGACATAACACTAATCATCTACAGATCTTTTTCAAGATCTTGGCAGTAGCCACTTTAGAGCAAAAGGAAATCCAAAATTATGTGTTGTCTTAAACTGTACTGCCGTTTTAGTCTCCTTTAATCCGGAGCAGTTCCTGAGTCTTTCTATTTCCTGACTTTGACAGTTTTGGAGACAGTTACCTGTGTTTTGGATAATGTCCCTCAGTTTGGGTTTGCATGTGGTTTCCTCCTGCTTAGATTCACTTTATGCACTTTTGGCTGATGCGGCATGGGGGTGATATTGCAGACATCTTAGGTGGTGGGCGGCAGATGCTGTTGATGAGTCCCACTCGCTAGTCCTGACTTTCGTCACCTGATTAAGAGGGTGTCTGCCTGCTTTCTCACCGCAAGTTACCATTTTCCCTTTGTTGTTAACATGTATATCATAGTAAGATCGCTTGCGACTATGTAAATATTGCTGTTTTAGAATCCATTGATGATTCTTACCCAGATCACTTATGTTAGTTGACAGATGGTGACTTTCTAATTCATTGTTTCTTTCCATGCGTATTAGTTGGAATTGTACTAAAAGGAATATCTTTACTTTCTCCCTCATTTACTCTAATTTACATCTCTGCACTCACGAATACCTGCTTTATGCAACAGAGTTACTCTCATTATTCGTTTTTTAAAAAGTTCTGGCTGTGCTGGCTCTCCATTGCAGCTGGTGGGCATTTTCCAGCTGCCTCGCGCATCGGAGCTCCTCTAGTTGTGGGGTGTGGGCTCCTTAGTTGTGGCAAGCAGGCTTAGTTGCCCCCGGCATGTGGGGTCTCAATTCCCTGACCGGGGGTTGAACCTGTGTCCCCTGCATTGGAAGACTTATTCTTAACCACTGGACCACCAGACAGATGCCCTGTTTATTTTTCTGCTTAAATTGTCCCAGACTTGGCCTGCAGGAGCCCCTTCCAGCTGGCTCCTAGGTCCTTTTGACATGTCCTCCTCATTCTTTGGGAATTTCTTTACTTTCTGGCCCCAAACTGCCAGGACTCAGCTTGTACTTTCTAGTCCTGAATTCAGCCATTTTTTCCTAAGAGTTCAAGTTCCTTTTCGTGGAGAATAGAATTAAAAACCCAGATCTGGATGCTAGGTGTGCTCTTTGCTGCTTCTAGGTCTCGTCAGTGGACAGATGTTCTCACTGTAAATATAAATGGAGACACATTTTACAAAATTTTCTCTGATTGGCTTTAATGCTGTGTCCTGGAGACCTGTATGTACCGACATGAAGAGTTTAGTCTGTATTCTAGAGTGTGAGTGTACCGTAATTTACCTAACCGTCCTTTTTGATCAACATTTAGGTTGTTTCCAGTTTTCTGCTCTTAAAAATAGTGTGGAATCTGTGAACCACATCATTGTCAACAGAGATGTTTCAGTCTTCTAGACTTCCAGAAGTAAATTTTCTGGGTTCAGTTCAGTCGCTCAGTTGTGTCCAACTCTTTGTGACCCCATGGACTGCAGCATGCCAGGCTTCCCTGTCCATCACCAACTCCCGGAGCTTGCTCAAACTCATGTCCATTGAGTTGGTGATGCCATCCACCCATCTCATCCTCTGTTGTCCCCTTTTCCTCCTGCCTTCAATCTTTTCTAGCATCACGGTCTTTTCTAAGAAGTCAGTTTTCCCCATCAGGTGGCCAGAGTATTGGAGCTTCAGCATCAGTCCTTCCAGTGAATATTCAAGACTGATTTCCTTTAGGATGGACTGGTTGGATCTCCTTGCAGTCCAGGGGACTCTCAGGAGTCTTGTCCAGCACCACAGTTCAAAAGCACCCGGTCTTCAGTGCTCAGCTTTCCTTATGGTTCAGTTCTCACATCCATACGTGACCACTGGAAAAACCATGACTCTGACTGTATGGATATTTGTTGGTAATGTGTCTGGTTTATAATATGCAGCCTAGGTTGGTCATAACTTTTCTTCCAAGGAGCAAGAGTCTTGTAATTTCATGGCTACAGTCACCATCTGGAGTGATTTTGGAGCCCAAGAAAATAGTCTGTCACTGTTTCCATTGTTTCCCCATCTACTTGTCATGAAGTGATGGGACTGGATGCCTTGATTGTCGTTTTTTGAGTGTTGAGTTTTAAGCCAGCTTTTTCACTCTCTTTCACCTTCATCAAGAGGCTCTTTAGTGCCTGTTCGCTTTCTGCCATTAGAGCGGTATCATTTGCGTATCTGAGGTTACTGATATTTCTCCCTGCAATCTTGATTCCAGCTTGTGCTTCATCCAGCCCGGCATTTTGCATGATGTACTCTGTAGGTAAGTTAAATAAGCAGGGTGGCAATATACAGTCTTGTCATACTCTTTTTCCCAACTTGGAACCAGTCTGTTGTTCCATGTCCAGTTTTACCTGTTGCTTCTTGACCTGCATACAGGTTTCTCAGGAGGCAGATCAGGTGGTTTGGTATTCCCATCTCTTTAAGAATGTTCCACAGTTTGTTGTGACCCACACAGTCAAAGGCTTTGGCCTAGTCAATAAAGCAGAAGGAGATGTTTTTCTGGAATTCTCTCGCTTGGAGTATTTTGAGCATTACTTTGCTAGCATGTGAGATGGGTGCAATTGTGCAGTAGTTTGAACATTCTATGACATTGCCTTTCTTTGGGATTGGAATGAAAACTGACCTTTTCCAGTCCTGTGGCCACTGCTGAGTTTTCCAAATTTGCTGACATATTGAGTGCAGCACTTTTCACAGCATCATCTTTTAGGATTTGAAATAGCTCAGCTGGAATTCCATCACCTCCACTAGCTTTGTTTGTAGTGATGCTTCCTAAGGCCCACTTGACTTCACATTCCAGGACGTCTGGGTCTAGGTAAGTGATAACACCATTGTGGTTACCTGGGTCATTAAGATCTTTTTGCTTCTGGGTTAATGCATAATATTAAATGCATAACTTTGCCAAATTGCCCTCCTCGCCCCATCCCATTTCCAAGCGGCTTTATCTCTCTTTTCATGAGAGCACAGATGATGTGTGAAATTCCCTTTTCCCCTTTAATTTGGCCAGCACTGAACTGAAGAGTACAAATATTGTTAATTTTTGCCAAACTAGTGGATTAAGAATGTTACTTTTAAAATTACATTTCCCAAATTACCAAGAGTATTGAAAACCTTTCCTTTCTAGTTTTTATTTTAGCTGTGAGTTACCTGGTCATATCCTTTGTGGGCCTCCCTGGTGGCTCAGACAGTAAAGTATCTGCCTGCAATGCCGGAGACCTGGGTTCGATTGCTGGGTTGGGAAGATCCCCTGAAGAAGGGAATGGCAATCCACTCCAGTATTGTCTGGAGAATTCCATGGACAGAGGAGCCTGGTGGGCTGCAGTCCATGGGGTTACAAAGAGTCGGACATGACTGAGCGACTTTTTTTTCCCATCCTTTGTGGATTTACCTGTTCATATCCTTTGCCCATTTTTCCTTATTAGGTTGTTTGTCTTACTCTACTGTGGAACGTACTGTAAGTTTGGACGTTATTCATGGCAGCCTTTGATATCTCCTTTAAGGGCAATGCCTTTTTCATCCTTAAGGGAGAAGGAAACTAACATTTCCTGAGCGCCGCTTGGCAAGGTCCTGGGAGAAGGCAGATGGTGTCATGGGGGAGGGGGAGGTGAGGTGTGGGTAAGGCCCCCACCTGAGGGTGGTTATAAGTGGTTGCGCTGGGATTTGAGCCCAGGCCTACCTAGATCTAGCACCATTTCCTTGAAATTACATAGCTTCTGTCACAGGACTTTGAAATGAACGCCTTTGTGTATCAATGTGGGGTTGAGCATTAACCACTGGGAGTCCCCAGTAGCAGCAATTCCTGTTTTTGACGTGTCAGTGAAGGATTTTTAGACGCAGTCCTGTTTGGTGAGCATATACATCTCTCAGAGGCAACTGTTTCATTCTTGGAACTGCTGTGTGGCTTTGGGGAAGGAGTGCCATCTTTCTGGGCCTGGTTTTCTCGTCTGTAAAACTGGGCCGAAGGCAGTGGCAACCCCAGAGGCTTGTCGTGGGGGTGAAGGAGTTAAGACCCGTCTGGTGTGCGGAGCGGCGCCTGACGCTGGCAGAGCTCCCAGGGACCGAAGCTTGGGATGGGGTTATGTGGTGAGCATGTGCGGGAGCCCACGTGGAGCTGGAAATCAGAGCAGCCTCTTCTCGTTGGGTTTAATCTCTTACCCATCCCTTTCGACATAACCCAGGCGGGAAATGGAGCCCAGGGCTCCTGGGTGCTCGTCTCCTCTCTCTTTGGACCTGGCCTGAGCCCTGTCGCATGCCTGCCAGCCCAGCCGGCCCCTCGTGTCTGCCCACAGCCCCTCACCTGGGGCGGCTGAGACACTGCAGGCCCTTCCATGTGGAGTCTGCTCCGTCGGGGTCACCTGGTGAAGGTGTCAGAAGCAAGCAGTATCTGGCGTGGGCGGGCATGCTGTGGGGATAAAGATGAGGTGTCCATTTTCTGGAATGGGGTCAGGAAAACAGATAGGTGTCCTCTGGCCTCCAGGAGGAAGGGAGGGGACCGCTGGAGGCGCCAAGAGATCCGCTCCCCCCAGCTCCCTTCCTGGAACCTCTCAGAGCCTTCCCTCAGACACCTGGTCATTGTCCAGACCCTGAGACCCTGCACGGCCCGACCTGTTCCACTTGCAGGCAGGATGCTGGGGTCTCCCGAAAGCCTCTCTCTTCCCTGTCCGCTGCTCTGCACTTCACCCGTGCCCTTGAGCGGCTGTTACAGCAGCCTCTGGTAAAAATCCCTCACTCTCAAATGTGGGCCTCCTTTCCTTCCCTGTCCTGGGTTGCTCGCATTTCAGCGGTGCATTCTCTAGCCCACTAATTAGAGCTTTCAAGAAGGATGACCTTGGTGTGCAGACCCTGAGAGTGTGAAGGAAATGCATGTGGGCGGGCCGGTGCTTCTGGAGAGCAGGCCCTCCTAGGAGATGTGGACGCCCAGTTCAGGAGTCTCCCTGGGGTTGTGGATTATGGGCTGTGTCGGTTGAGGTGCTGTCGGCTGCGAGGTAAACAGTAAGGACATTGAGTGTCTCAGCCGGAGCCCTCTCTAGCAGCAGTTTCATTGAGGACCTAGGTTCCACATCCCAGGGTCAGCCTCCCAGTGGTTGGGATGATCCTTAGGGCCAGTGGGACTGTGTGAAGGAGGCATGCCAGCCAGTCCCCAGCCCTGCTCTGCCCAGTGGGAGTGGGGAGGATCACACGGCCTCCCCAGATACCAGAACACGAGGCTGCGGGCTGACTGACCTGGCCGTGCTTCTCTGAGCCTGATCTCCAGACCAGCAGCCTTAGCATCACTTGAGATTTGTTTGACATACAGTCTCGCGCCCCAACCTGCCAACTGAATCAGAAAGTCAGGTAGGGCCCTATGGTCTGTTTATAAACTAGCACACCAGGTGATTCTCCTGCAAGATCAAGTATGAGAATTGCTCTCTTAGACTGATCAAGGCCACCTCCCACTCCTCAACTGGAAATGGGGCTGCTGTTTCCAGAATCCAGAGAGGAAAGTTCCCAGAAAAGGTGGGCAGCAGAGAAAAGTTGGGAGATCAGCCCGTGGTGTCAGCCGAGGGGCGTGCGAAGTGTCTAAGGAGACTTGCCTTCCTTGGCCCCCCTGCCCCAGTGTATGGACCTGGCTGAGTGCCCAGCTCCTGCCCGCAGCCTTTCCAGCCTCTCTGAGCGAGACCCCGACCTTCCTCCAGGACGGTGTTGATAACACCAGCCCCCGAGGATGTGGGGACCAGGGCCCCGCTGACTCACTTCCCCGAGCAGGTCCTAGAGCTGACTCCCTTCCCCGAGCAGGTCCTGGAGCGCACTCAGGTGTGTGGGGTGTGCACTCTCTGCTNACCTTCCTCCAGGACGGTGTTGATAACACCAGCCCCCGAGGATGTGGGGACCAGGGCCCCGCTGACTCACTTCCCCGAGCAGGTCCTAGAGCTGACTCCCTTCCCCGAGCAGGTCCTGGAGCGCACTCAGGTGTGTGGGGTGTGCACTCTCTGCTACCTTTCACTCAATCAGGCAGAAACGACCCGTGCCATTAGGAGGGGCTTGGGGAATGTCGGAGGACTTGGCCTGCAGGGACAGCGACCTCGGGGCCCCTCTGAATGGCAGCAGGTCCTCTCCCTGGCGCCCCGCGTGTGGTCAGCGTTGTCATCCCCTTGGGCAGGCACAGCCCCGCTGCACGTTTGGGTGAGTGGAACCCCCGCCCTCCCCACGGGGTTCCAGGTTTCTCCTGGAGCTCGAGAGCTGAGGTTCTTCTGGATTTTCTTGACTTTGCAGGGCTTTCAGGGTCCATCCTAATATGTAAACATGATGTATGGGAGCCATCTCAGATTAAGTGCCACGGCTCTGCTGCTAATGGCTGAGGAAGGAAGAGCGGCCGAGGGGCGGACGGGCTGGGAGGGGCCAGAACATGTTTGCAGACGGCAGTTGTGAAGTCAGCCTGAGGTTGTGACCAGGATTTAAACGTTTTTGAAATAGAATACAGAATATCCAAGTTACAGGGAGGGGAAGCTTTTTTTTTTACCAGGCCACGGTCAGACTGTCCTCTGGCGCCATGGCCCCCCCAGCCTGCCCGGCTCTGGGGGGGCACTCACCCACGCTCTCCTGCCGCTGTTCCAGGCCACGGTCAGACTGTCCTCTGGCGCCGTGGCCCACCCCGCCTGCCTGGCTCTGGGGGCACACTCACCCACGCTCTCCTGCCGCTGTTCCAGGCCACGGTCAGACTGTCCTCTGGCGCCGTGGCCCCCCCGCCTGCCCGGCTCTGAGGGGGCACTCACCCACGCTCTCCTGCTGCTGTTCCAGGCCATCGAGAACGACTGCATCCAGGACCTCATGCACCACGGTGTCCACCTTCCTCGCAGGTCTCCAGTGCACTCCAGAGTGCGCAAGGTGAGCCACACTCTTGCAGCACTTTTGAAAGTCTTGTCTCATATTTTTCGTTTTTAGAGAGTTGTTTTTGTGAAATTTTGTTACACTTTCACAGGCATCAGTTAAAGGAATGTTTCAGAATCTTGACATTTGGAATTCTGGGAGATCTACCTTGATGCCAAAGTTTTGATTAGGAAAGCAAACCTCTGTTGTTAAGACATTGGAACTGTATTCAGACCACCGTTAACTACATTCTTGGACATAAAAATGTCTAGAACCATCACTTTCTTACTGCCACTATTGCTGTTTTCAAAGAAGAGACTATTTGAGATTATTGTTTACTTTCATATATTACATTTACACCTTGTAGTCTGCAAACTGTATTGAATAAACGTTCTGATAGTTTCTCTTGATACAATTTTGTTTTTAGAAGGTAGTCTCAGAATTGGGGTATGGCTTCTAGACTCATGTTGTACATGGTCAGACTGAACAGGTCTGCTGTTGGTGCGGTTGTTGTTCTGACGCAGTCTGATAAGCAGGGCTCCTGCAGGAGGACGTGGCGGCTCTGGCCGGCTATGCGGGGCCGTGTCCACCCCGGGCCAGGCCCCTGTGCTGTCTGCTGGTTTGGGCAACTGTGTGTCAGGAAGCTAGAGGAACAGAGATAAGGTGCCTGCTACTGTTTGTGTAGTGGAGTCATTGTTTGTAGGCATGAACTACAGTAAGTGTGAATGGATAAAAAACATTTCTTGTTATTGATGATCTAGTTTGCATTATCCAAAGATAAAGAACCAGAGATGAAAATATATCCATGTGCCTTCCCCACCACCCACCCCACCCAGCACACACGGTCCCTGGCACTTTATAAGTGGTAGATAGTTTGGGTCATTTACTTCACACGTCTGATTCAATGTTCAGATTCTGCTTAATTGTAAGGAGTGGCACTTTATTAAACTACGTATTTGTGATGTGGTTGCTTTACTGCTGCTACCAAATAACTGAAGGCTTTTTCATACCCGATTTTCTGCTGTGGTAGTAAGAAATGAAGATGAGTACAGGTACCATTGTTTGTTAGATTTATGGCAAAATGCACAGCCAGAATGAAAGGCAGAATATTGGGTTTCACTTCCCAAGTGAAATGTATTCTTGGACTCCAAGTCATTTTTCTTACTGCTTATAACATATCATAGTTTCTTGCTTGGATCCTTTTTTTGATAATTACCAAATTTACCCAATAAGTTATTTTATTGATATGTTGAAAGACGCTTCAGAAAACACCTTAGAAGTTACTTGAAAGTAAGAAACCCCCTGTTTGTTGATGAAGATCTTCTAAAGTTGGATAGTAGTAGTGGTTGCACAACTCTATCCTAAATGCCATTGAATTGCACACTTGATTAGTGTGACTTACGGTTTATGAATTGTCCCTCGTATAGTTGTTTAAAAGCTCTCTACGAACTCCGGGAGCTGGTGATGGACAGGGAGGCCTGGCGTGCTGCGATTCATGGGGTGGCAAAGAGTCAGACACGACCGAGCGACTGAACTGAACTGAACTGATGAAGCAGGTACCATTAATACCGACTCAGAGTCGCACATAGAAAGCAGAGGACAGGCTGGAACCTCCTAAATGAAGCGTCTGCAGCCAGAAAAGGAGACCCCTGGACCGCAGCTCCTTTGCTGCTTCGGTCACGGGCCATGTCTGACTCTGCAACGCCGTGAACTCCAGTTCTCCAGGCTTCCCCCTCCTTTACTGTCTCCTGGAGTTAGCTCAAACTCGTGTCTGTTGAGTTGGTCATTTGTAGTTCTTTTAGGGCCAAGTTGGTTGACATTCACTTAAAGTCTATTGTTGTATAGCCTAATTTATAAAAAAAAAAAAATCTATTTTTCACTAATGTAACTTTGGCTGCAAGAATGGCGAATTAAAGACAAAAGGCAGCACTGGTTGCTGTTGGGGACAAGAATCTGAAGAGGCACAGGAAGGTCCCGGCTGGGTAAAGCAGTGTGTTTTCTGATTGTCTGTGACTCTGGGGAGGGACCTGACGTCCAGGTTTCTCCTGGGAAGGGTCACTGGGCATTGACACCCCTTTGAGATACAGTCGCCCCTCGACGTCTGCGGGCGATCGGGCAGCAAATCCACGGGTGCTCCAGGGTCTTCCTGAACACTTCCTCATCTCTGGATCACTTATACCCAGTGCAGTGTAAGTGCTTGTAAGAGGCTGTGAATCTGATGTGATTATTACATAAACAGTTGCCAGCAAGTGACAATTTCAAGCTTTGCTTTGAAACTTTCTGGGATTTTTTCCCCTCAAATATTTTCTATCTACACTTGGTGGAATCTGCGGATGCAGAGCCCGTGGATGTGAAGGGCTGACTCTTCGCGTCGTTCTGAATGCCCGAAAGAGGTTCTCGGGACAAGACAGTTGTAGCCAGTGCACTTTAGAGGCAGCATGGGCTGTAGGAGCAGTCAGGCTGGCTCCTCTTCCATTTGACCCTGAAGGTCAGAGGTGCATCTTTTGATGAGGCTTTGTGGCTGTTGGTAGAAGAGCAGAAGCTGGAACCCGAACCTTTGGACAACCCAAGGCTGTAGGTCTCTCTCCACATAGGTGCCTTTGTGAGGCTGCTGTGGCCCGAGCTGTCAGCTTGTCTAGCTGTTGTGCTTCCTGTTAGAAAGAACTGTGCATCCAAGACTTGTGAATGCAGGGGCGGCCTGTGCTCCCTGTGTGCTCAAAGTGGGACCTTAAGTGCTTTTTTGAAAACACCAATATTACTGTTCTTTTCTTCTCTTCTTGGCTCTTAGGTGCTGAGTTATTTTCACCATCAAAAGGAAGTTCGGCAGGGAGTGGAAGAGATGCTTTACAAGTTATACAAGCCCATCCTTTGGAGAGGATTAAAGGTATGCCTCCTTAGTGTCCATGTTTAGGATCCTGAGTATGCTGTGGGGTTTAGCATCTTCTGATTCAGGCAGTAAAAGTAAGACTTGAGGCTGGGCATGCGTGAGATTCTGAATGAATACTTTATGCTTTTATTAAAAGCATTTCTTAAACTGGGGATCTGAGTGGATTTAGTGCCGGATGCACAGCTGGAAGGCAGGTCGCCATGCTCGGCAGGGCTGGCGTGCGCAGAGCTGGGCGGAGCCTTCCTGGCCCTTAGGGCCTCCTGCTGCTGACTGGGGCCACGGTGACAGCACGTGACGAGGGGTCGGACGAGCATGCGGGCCATTCTAACGCAGGTGACTCTGGTCTGGGGGCAGGATGTGACTGATTCTTCGTGACACAGTGGACCCTGAGGTAGGGAAGCATCTCTGTCGACACGGAACTGGGGGTCTGGCTTCATTTAAGGAAGGTCTCACAAGCTTGGTCAGTTTAAATGTTACAGTTGTCTTTCATATGTAAATAGGAATGTGTCTGTGTTGAGACACTAGAAGCATTGCCTGAGGGATTCTGCGCTGACGCCTTTGACTGTCAGCTCTTTGGATTCTGAAACTCCTCTCACCATTCCAGGCCAGAAACTCGGAAGTCCGGTCCAATGCTGCACTGCTGTTCGTTGAAGCGTTTCCTATTCGGCATCCAGGGTTTAACGCCATTGAGATGGACAGCGAGATTCAGAAACAGTTCGAAGAACTCTACGTATGTATTCATGTGGCCGGGCTCCCAGCCTGCAGCAGTCTGGGCCTGGATGTCCCTGGGACTGCCCCGTGCAGCCTCCAGAGGGCAGTCTTTCCAGATCCTGACGCTCTTCCAGGACCCCGGCCTCTCCCGGTGCCTTCTGTGGCAGCGAGGACTCTCAGGGTCTGTTTCCTCTTCCTCTCCATCTCTTTTAGAACCTCTCATCATTTATTGTGTGTAGTTTGAAGTGTCTTACGTGTTCCCCCAGCATAGAGGCTGTGTCACAATGGTCAGGACAGAGCCCGGGGTTGGTGCCTCTGTCTGATAGCTGTGTACCTTGGGGCAAGTTGGGCACTGACGTTTCTCTCTTTATCAGTGTGGTGGGCGTGGTGGTAGCACCTGTGTAAAGTGCGGCAGTGTCGTGAACACACACGCAACTAGTTAGCTTTTAAGGCAAGTAATGGCTGTTGCGATGGGTTTTTTCCGATGACTGATTTTCCTAGTGAGTCGTTAGGACATCAGGATGTGACATTTATTCCCAAGGGGTAATCTCCAATCTTTCACCTGGTAGGACAGTGTGAGCCTCTGCTGATTTCTCTACAGCCCCTGCCATTTGCAGGGTCTCCTGACACAAGCTAAGAGATACTACTTATTGTCCTAGTTAGTAGAATAACATTTTAGGAAGGGATAGCAAAAATGCCGTGATAGTGATGGTTATCCATAGCTGTCCTAAAATACTCCCCTTGTTTGTTTGTTTTCTGACCCACTATAAAAAATATCAGACATGCAAAAAGTTGAAATAGTAGTATGATTAGTATGTCCTGCTTAACCTCTTCACATTTACTCACCTCTGCGTTCACATTTCACCCACGGATACCGCCCCACGTGCAGAGACACGCACCCCCGGAAGTGAACCATCGTCAGTGTTTCACCAGGTGTGCCTCACCCACACAGGTGTTTATTTAAAAGTCCCTTTGGGGATCATGGTTAATTTTGTGGACAAATGTTGCCGGGCAAACCATAACTAGATTTTGGGAGATTTTAGCCATAGGACCATGAGAAAGGTATGCTCTTTTTAGCGCAGGTGTCCGATCTGTGAAGCACTTGGGGTTTTGCCTGAAGCGTTGAAGACTCTGCACTTGCAGGGCTGGAGTGCGTGCTGGAGGCCGAGCACTGCCCCTCTTCCCTGGGATCTGCCGCAGGTGCTTGGCCCTGGCTCTGGGCCCGACCGGTGATGAGGAAGGTGTCATCCCAGCCCACAGATGTGGAGGCAGGTTGCCTGGTGGTTTAGAGTGTGGAGTCAGGCAATTTGAATCCCAGTTCCCAGTTAATGTCTGATTTTTCTCAGATTAACCTCTTTCAAGTCTGTTTCTTCTTTAACACTGGAGAAAATATTTTATCAGATTGTGATAAGTTTCCAATGAAAAATTGTATATAAAGCATTTAGTTTAGCCCCTAGCACTAAGGTAACAGTGGTTATAACTGTTCAAAAGGACATTACAATCTGTACACTGATGTAACCGTCCGACAGAGTCTGCTCTAACACCAGTTCAGTTCAGTTGCTCAGGAGTATCTGACTCTTTCTGACCCCATGGACTGCAGCACGCCAGGCTTTCCTGTCCATCACCAACTCCCAGAGCTTAACATAGTGCCCCTATATCATAGACAGTCTGTATTCAGGTTAATCATTGTGAGTTTTGTATTTGCTTTATTAACTATTTCAGTTCAGTTCAGTCGCTCAGTTGTGTCCGACTCTTTGCAATCCCATGAATCACAGCATGCCAGGCCTCCCTGTTCATCACCATCTCCCGGAGTTCACTCAGACTCACGTCCATCGAGTCCGTGATGCCATCCAGTCATCTCATCCTCGGTCGTCCCCTTCTCCTCCTGCCCCAATCCCTCCCCGCATCAGAGTCTTTTCCAGTGAGTCAACTCTTCGCATGAGGTGGCCAAAGTACTGGAGTTTCAGCTTTAGCATCATTCCTTCCGAAGAAATCCAGAAGAGATCTCTAGTCTTTCCCATTCTGTTGTTTTCCTCTATTTCCTTGCATTGATTGCTGAGGAAGGCTTTCTTATCTCTTCTTGCTATTCTTTGGAACTCTGCATTCAGATGCTTATATCTTTCCTTTTCTCCTTTGCTTTTCGGTTCTCTTCTTTTCACAGCTATTTGTAAGGCCTCCCCAGACAGCCGTTTTAATGGTGACCTCCTTCAAAAGGACTTATGCCAGCATGTCCTGGGGCTTCCACGACTGTTGTGTGCAGTGCCCCTGTGGTGTTGGAGAAAACTCTTGAGAGTCCCTTGAACTGTAAGAAGATCAAACCAGCCAGTCCTAAAGAAAACCAGTCCTGAATATTTGTTGGAAGGACTGTTGCTGGAGCTGAAGCTCTAATGCTTTGGCCACCTGATGGGCAGAACTGAGTCATTAGAAAAGACCCTGATTGTGGGAAGGATCGAAGGCGGGAGGAAAAGGGGACGACAGAGGATGAGATGGATGGCATTACCGGCTCAATGGACATGACTTTATGCAGGCTCTGGGAGTTGGTGATGGACGGGGAAGCCTGGTGTGCTACAGTCCATGGGGTCGCAAAGAGCCAGACACGACTAAGTGACTGAACTGAACTGACCCTGTGGCAGGCCACTGTCGACCCGCGCCTCTGCTGGAGACTCCTGGACACCCACAGCGGGTCTGGCTCGGTCTCCTGTGGGGTCACCACTCCTTTCTCCTCTGTCCTGGTGTGCACAAGGTTTTGTTTGTGCCCTCCAAGAGTCTGTTCCCCAGTCCTGTGAAAGCTCTGTAATCATATCCCACTGGCTTTCACAGTCACATTCCCTGGGGGTGGTCAGTCCCTCTGCCCAGTCCCTAGGGTGGGGAGTCTGTTGTGGCCCCTGGAACTTCTGCAGCTTTGACGCCACGCTCTCCAGTCCTTGGGTCGCCTGCCCTTGGCTCTGGTGGGGCCAGTGGCGACCTGCTGCATGTGGGTTTACGCCACACACTGCCTTCCGGGTCTGCTGCAGCGAGAGACACTGCCCCCTCAGCAGACCGCTGCAGACCCGAGCCTCCGCAAGAAGCCCTCAGACGCTCGAGGGCAGGTCTGGCTTCACGGAAGCCCACAAATGCTGGAGCACGTAGCGTATCCCTTCTCCAGTGGATCTTCCTGGCCCAGGAACCACACTGGGGTCTCTTGCATTGCAGGTGGAGTCTCTACCAGCTGAGCTTCCAGGGAAGTCCTCCGGTTTTTTCTTAGTGGAGACGGGTTTATGTTTCTCAAGTAGCAAAACTTTGTCAACAGTCTTATAGAAATGAGATGTCACTGTCAAAACAGATATTTTAAAGACCCTTGAAAATTAAAACTGCCAATAACGGAATCTTGTTTGGGATGAAAAGGAAAGGGAGAGGCTTTTGTGTGAGCAGAGTGTGCTGTGATGGCCTCGGATCTCTTTTGGGAGTGAAGTGAGCGCATCTGGGGAGGTGGTTGTGAACAGCAGCTGTGAGAGCTGAGTTGCCGTGGGCCTTCCTTTGCTGTGGATGTCCTTGGGGCAGCAGGTGCCTCTGACTGAACCCTAAAATGTCCTTTATTTTTCTGTGACAGTTTATAGTTCAGCCAGGTAGAAATTTTGTTTTCAAAATCATTTTATTCCAGGACTAAATATTTTGTATGTTTTCTAGCATTGAGGGCTTCTGAGATTTTAAGGATGATTTTCTTTATCTTTTGATTTTTTTTTTCCTCCACTATAACATGAAATTAAGTGTGTTGGTTGCATGTTCAGTTCAGTTCAGTCACTCAGTCGTGTCCGACTCTTTGCGACCCCATGAATACTCCCCCGTCCCTGGCTTTTAGGACTGTTTTATTTCTTAGTAGACCTTCTTGACCTTTAATTCGAAGGGTGCATGGATTTGAAGTTACCAGTCAGAGCACAGGCTGATTGAAAAGAAGGAGTTTCAGGTGGATACAAGTGAAGGAGGACTGCCCCTTCTAGAGGAGTCCTCCTAGCTCAGGGCTGCCCCCGCTGGTGAGAGCTGTCGCGTTCTTCATTTGTGTGTCTTCCTGAAACCCTGCAGAGCCCCCGAGGTCGGGACTGCATCTTACTTGAAAGCACTGACAGTCTTGGAGACATTGGTGTTCTGCTAAACCATGTGTTCTGTGATTGAATAACCCCAGCAGAAGGAGGAAGATCTTTGCATTTTGAGTCGACTTGATTGTTTAGTCATTCTTTAATGAGTCAAATATCTTTCCTGGACTAGTTGTTCACCTTGTTGGTCAAAGACAGAAGCAAAGCCGGCAGATGGGTTGGGAGCAGCGAGGGGCCTTCTGCAGGGTTGGGTCACTGGCTTAGAGAGAGGGATGCTCCATGATACCAGCACTGCCATCTTGCTTAAGGAGACCTAGGTTTTAAAATCGGTTCCCATCAGTTTCTAACCTGGGACCACGTAGGCCTTTTGCGCTGGGGACTTGCCGACGGGGCTGTGAGCCTGATTGCGCCCCAGCCCTGAGGCTCCTGGGGCTCAGGCCACACCGTCTGGTGGGCAGGTTCGTCCTCCTCAGAGCAGCCAGCACAGCCTCAGCCCCTTCTATGGCAAAGAGGGTTCTCAACTGTCGTCAGTATGGTTCATTTCAAACAGGATTAGATGAGCTGTGATCGAATTCCTGGGATGTAATTGCTGTATCCTTCCTTGGAACTGAGCGTGACAGGATCTGACCACTGTTACAGACCCATAGGTTGGCTGTATCATAAGCTGTTAGTTGTGCCATTGTCACGGCAGCTAGCAGCCCATGGCTTAGACTGCGAACCTAATTTAATGGACGAACTGTATTGAATAAAAACAAGGGCTATTTTTACCTCATAACCTAGATTTGTCTGTGATGAATATGCAGGCCAGGCTATTAAATGTTTGGGGCAGTAAACAGGAATTTGGTATATTAAAGGTTTTTAAACTTGCTACTCAAGCAGGCCTGGAAATAATTTGTTAGCTTTTTTAGGATTATAAGTGTTGATTATGTTGGGAAGAAACTGTTGTATGAAATAATTCAAACAAAAATGAATCTCCTTCTGCTTATAAGTTCTTGTGAGAATGTACTCACCCTAGCCTGGAGCCCAGGGTAAATTTGAGAATGCTTTGTCTAAAGTTCTTTTTCTGGGAAAATGGGACTGTTAATCAACTTAAATCTGAAATAGTACCCTTCCTTATCCCCAGCTCTTAGCACTCCAGGATGGTGACATTGTCCACTGTTGGATTTAAGTGGGAAATGGTAAAATTGTTAAGGTTAGCATCTAGCTGTGTGTAACGGCAGATCCGAAGGAAGAGAGGCTTAGTCGAAGGCGGTGTTTATTTCTCTCCTTGTACTGGTGTCTGGAGGTGGGCAGTCAGATCGTGTGCCCTTCTGTGCCCGGGCCCAGCCCTCTTGTCCAGGAAGGCAGCCAGAGGCGCACGCAGCTCTAGGGCCTTGCAGGCTGCAGGGAACGGAACTTCCTGAGAACCCCTCCGCAAGCTCTCCTTGTGTCTTGCTGGCAAGAGCTGAACCCTTGGCCACAGTCAGGGAGGCAGGTGGCCCAAGCCAACTGAAGTTCAAGGTCCTGGGCCTGGCACTAAGGAGGAAAGGAAGAATGGACATTGGAGGCAACCCGCTGTCTTTGCTGCACGTGGTAACCTGCTTTGAAAGGTCTCTGTGCCTGTTGGGAAAGTGTTGGCAAATGTTGGGGAAATTCTGTGGGGAAAGGAGGTGTGGGCAGCTGTTGTAAGTAACCTCATGGGCCTGAGGCCTCCCCCTCTTTCACGTGGGTCTTAACGCGCGAGCCTGAAATGGGCCCCGGGTCCTTTGGGCCTTAGTTCCTTACTCAAAGGACAGAGATGGTAGAGGTCTCATCTGCGTTCTCGGGGCACCAGGTGCCGAGGCTGCGGGCTGGATCTGCTTTCCCCACTAGGCCCTCGGGGTTTAGCTCACACCTGCACTTACATCTGCCACTTGCACACATGTATATACACTCTTTATACACGCACGTGTGTACCCAGCCCTCAGCCCTTCACCACCCCCCACCAGGGAGGCTGTAGTCCCCGGAAGCTGCGCTCCTAGGGGGGCCGTGCGTTGCCTTCTGGCTGACTGGAACCCCTGGGAGCTAGGCGTCTGGACGTGCACATGTTCAAGGACCTTTACCAGAAACATTCCCTGAGTTCATGCCTCTGAAATCAGAAACTTCCTTTTGCGTTTCTAAAACTCACGATGAGAATCTGCTCATGGGTAATAACAGCTTTTCCTCGCCTTTGAAAACGTCTTCACTTCCCATTTTGAAACGGGAAGGACTTTGGCCTCTCCCACAGCCCTTCCCTGCCTTCTCTCCCTGGGCGGCTCTGCACGCCGGGGGTGAACTCACCATCTTTCCTCGCACCCCAGCATCGTCGCTGTGTGAGCTGGTGCTGATCTTCCAGATTGTTTTGCCATCTGGTTCTTTCTCAGTGAAAATGTAATTCTTTTTTTCGTGTTTGAGAGTAAAATATTCAAGTTGCCCATTGAACTTCTCAGAACCACCATTCCTCCTGGGCATGGGAGTGTCCATCCCCGTGTCATTTGGGACTTGCCTTCCCATTCCACAGGCGCCGTGGGGACCAGATGCTGCACCTGTGTTTCAGAGGACACAAAGACTGCTGGGACACGCTGAGTGCTGAGTGTTGCAGGGGGAATGGAAAGTGTGGCCTGGCCCCAGGGAAGTGGTTCTGATTTCCAGGTTTCAGCTCGCACTCTTAAAGGGGCAGGCACTGTCATAGAGTGGGCGGCGGGGGAGGGGAAGGTGGAGCGACCTGGAGTCCTCAGCAGCACTGCTGCCTATGGGAGGTGGCGGCTGGCTCAGCTTGTGAGGCCCCTGGCCTGGGCAGCCTTGCCAGGGACATAGTGGGTGCTCGGGAACATCCGAGTTCAAGATGGCGCCACCGCTGGCCCAGAGATACCCAGGTGTGGAGGGCACCTCCAGGGGGCTCGGGGTGGTCCTCAGTCAGGGATGCAGGCGGGCGCTCACGTGGGACGGGGTGGGCGGGGCAGGGCAGGAGTCCTCCGATCTGTGGGCCTGGCTCAGCCTTCACCCCTGAGGCTGGGGGACGAGGCGCTGGGATTGCCTGGCGTGGGTCTCCTGCGCACCCCTGCCCCTCGGGCCGAGTGAGGGCAGGTGGTCAGGTCACCCTCGTAACAGCAGGCACCTCTCGTTGGGAGGAAGGGAGCGAGTGCTGGGCGGTGAAGAGGGTGCTGTTGTCTGCAGGAGGAGCCCTGGGGGGCTGCGCGGGGCGCCCTGCCCTGCTCCACTCCCCCTTCTCGGTGTGTGGTCGCTTAACAGGAGCGCCTTAAGGGTCTGGAGGAATTGCTGAGAGGCTCACTTCTGCTGTGCCGCCTTGTGTGGGGATGTTGTGTTCTGCGTGGCGTTCACCAGTGTGCGGATTGTTCTCAGGGGGCATGCCCAGTGACCATGATGGATGTGGGGTGTCCTGAGACATCGTGTTCTCCAGGGCAGGGCCAACAGCTCAGCTTTCTTTGTATCCCCAGAAGTGTCCTACAGTGCCTGGCACACAGTTAGTGTACAATTGATGTTTGTTGGATGAATGAAAGGGAAAGTCACTACCTCATTGTCAGAAGGAAAGGAAAGCCTCAGGCTGTTGTGGGAAGACGGCCATTTCCCAGAGGTCACGTTGGGGTTCATTCTAACTTAAGGAGGTGAGAGCTGAGCCCGTGGTCGCCCCAGTGAGTCCGCAAGGTAAAGCCAAGCCCCTCAGCTTGTCCCTCTGCACCTGATGTGTGCTGGGCCCCCTCAGAGAGGGGACTCTGAGACAGCTGATCCAGGAACACACGTATCTGGGTTCACACCCCAGTGCTTTCTCTTCCTCATGGCCCAATCTTCACAGGCGGTTTATCCCATTCTTCTCCAGGGCTGGTTTCATTTCCATCATTTCGGGGACATGGCTTCAGTGCCACCACCGCAGGCTCTGAGGGACACCCTGCCTGGGGCTGGGCGCCTGGCCCCTCACCCACTGAGGAACCTGGACCTGCTTCTGCACCTCGGGGAGGAAGGAGCCACGCCTCAGGGCTTGGTTACCCTGGATGTTTTCTCCCAAATTTAGTCAAGCTGAAAGAGGAATTCTGTTTCCATGTGTGCAGGCTTGTGAGTAGACTCAAGGGGACTAGAAGATTCAGAGAAGCCGGGAGGGTAGGGCGCGCAGGACAGGGGCCGCCGCCTCTCCTGGGCCTCAGGGGCATCACAGGGCTTCTTGGAGCGATGAGTTAGATGTCAGGGCTGTGGATGGGGGCTCGAGCTGCGGGATTCAGGGAGATGTGTGGGCAGGGTAGGGGTAACACACCAGGAAGGAGGCTTGGGAGGCGAGTCCAACCCAAGATTTGAGACTGCGTTCATCCCACACTGGAGTTTCTTCAGACTTTAAAATTCTGTTTTGCTTGTATCTTACTGATTGGTTGGTTGGTTGAATCATTGTTATTGTTTTAAATGATGAAAGCATAGTCTTCCTAATGGTCTGAGGAGGCCTTTTCTTAGATCGCAGTGGCTGTTATGACCACCCCTGTGTGCTAACCACTTTTGTGGGTCAAGGCTGGCGGCCTGGTCTCCGCTCGGGCTGGGCCAGTAGGCGTGGGCATCTCTGCTCCCTGAGCCCCGCGTGGCCTGACGCTTGGTGGCCAAAGTGCCCAGCCCCAGGCAGGGTGTCTCCCTCAGAGCCTGCGGTGGTGGCACTGAAGCCATGTCCCCGAAATGATGGAAATGAAACCAGCCCTGGAGAAGAATGGGATAAACCGCCTGTGAAGATTGGGCCATGAGGAAGAGAAAGCACTGGGGTGTGAACCCAGATACGTGTGTTCCTAGAAGTGGATCAGCTGTCTCAGAGTCCCCTCTCTGCGGTGGAACAGCTGAGTGGCAGCTTCAGCCTTCTGAGGTCTCCGCACCAGGGGCCCAGAGCCGCCAGGAAACGTGGTTGAGCCTGTGGACCAGAGGCTGCGGAGGTGTTGGCTTGCGTCTGCCAAGGCATGCCGTAAGATCCTGGGGCTCTGGGGCCCAAAGCACTTGTGTCCCCGTGCCGCACACTGGCGTGATGTGGTCAGGGAGGAAGCCTCGCTAAAGGCGCCCATCTGGAGGAAGGGAAGTGAAGGCAGAGGGAGCGGGGGTGGGCGTGTTGCCAGGGACAGGCGCGGCCCTCCATCCCCTCACCTGCCGGGGGGCGCCGCCGCAGAGTGGGCGCCTTCAGCCCCCTCCTGTTCTGGTGTCACTTGGTGCTGGTGGTGGTTCACTCGCTCACTGGTGTCTGACTCTTTGTGACCCCACGGACTGCGGCACGCCAGGCTTCCCGGTCCTTCACTATCTGCTGGAATTTGCTCAGACTCATGTCCGCTGAGTCAGCGATGCCATCCAACCATCTCCTCTTATGGCTGTCTCCTCCTTTTGCTTTGATCTTCCCCAGCATCAGAGTCTTTTCCAGTGAGTCAGCACTTTGCATCAGGTGGCCAAACTTATTGGAGCTTCAGCATCAGGCCTTCCAGTGAATATGCAGGGTTGATTTCCTTTAGGATTGACTGATTTGGTCTCCTTGCTGTCCAGGGGACTCTCAAAGAGCCTTCTCCAGCACCACAGTTTAAAAGTATCAGTTCTTCGCCGCTCAGCCCTCTTTATGGTCCAAACTCACTTGGTGGGAGTCTCCAAAGCCTCCGTGTTCTTGTCTTGATTTGTCAAATTTGATGACAGCTTTTCATGTTATGTTTCACAGCAGCTGTTCCCTTCGGTGGTTCATAAATGATAAAGTGTGGTGGGGCATATGATGAAGTCAGCCTCCTGTCCCCTCCCCAGCCACCAGACCCCTCCCTGGAGACGCCAGCGCCAGGGCCTTCTCGTGTCCTCTTCCCCAGGTGTTGCGTGTTCGCGTCAGCAAGGGTGTGCATGTCTTATGTGTAGACATGCTCTCGGTTACCCTTGTCCCGCACCGCTGCTGCCCGCCCTGGCCCACTGGCCCTCCCCTCCCCCCCGACTGTACCCTGGTGCCCTCCGCTCACGGGGACATAGCTTCTCTTTGTTTGGCCCAGCTGCATGGGGTCCCCCTGCCAGGCTGTACTGTGGATTCTTTAAGCAGAGCTCCCTTGATGTGGGGGGCTTTTGCCAGCCCGTGCTTGGCACGCGTGTTGAGTGCTCTGCCCTGCCCTGAAGTGTGGACGGAGTACCCTGGCTGCAGGGAGAGTCGGGGCTTAGATGATGTTTGCACACTCCTCCCCATCTCCTGCAGTTCTCACTTGGCCTGAAACTTTTCCTTGGTCAGATATTATCATCTGTAAGCTAGGATTCTTTAAAATACTGGCCTCTAGGTACATACAGACCTTTCAGACTTATCCGTAGCATCCTGAATAGGCTTAAAAAGGCTACCTGGACCCGTCTTCTAGAACAGTGGTTCTGAAGGGCTCTCCTCCGCACGGCTCACCACGGGGCCAAGCGCCAGGAGCTTCAGAAGGGTCTGAGGGCCTCTTCTGATAGCCGGGACCACACTGTGCCTGGGGAGTGAGCCAGTTTCCAGCTGTAACGCTGTCTGCCTGAGGCTGGCCCTGGCTGGGCCCTCCCATGGTTTCAGCTGCTCCCACTGTCACGCTGTGTGTCTGGGACGGAAGGGAACGACCTGGACGCGGGCACTGTACACACGGGTGTTTTGGAGTCGTGTTGGATGGCCGTCGTCAGCTTCTTAGTCTATGAGCCAGCCCTGGTGGTTTGCGCTGTAGCAGTTATGTGGTGACATCGCTGAGCAGTGGCGTACAGGCAGGGGCATCTGCAAGGCTCCCCCTTCAGTCCCAGGAGGTGGGGTGGTGGAGGCTACTGACACTTGCGTGCCTGCTCACGTTCCCTCCTGTGTGAAGTGGCCCAGGGATGCTCCAGGGAGAAAGACGTGGATAACCCCTCTCAGAGTTGTCCCAGGAGTGTGTCTGGAAGCCTGCATACAAGCCCCCGCGGGGTCTCATAGGATCAGGCCGAGCTGCAAGGCCTCCCCTGTGAGTGAGGGCGGGCAGGTGTTAGACACAGGCACCCAGGGGCTCCCCAGGCCAAGGAGCACGGAGGGGTCCCTTCTTCTGCCGGCTCAGTCCCAAGGCCGCTGTGGTGGCTGGTTGGGAGCCCAGCCCTTGTATCTGTAGAGGAGGTCAGAGAAGAGGGGTGCAGAGAAGACAGCCTGGGGGCTGGGAGGGTGGTGCTTGGGAAGCCGGTGGGGTTCCTCTTTCTGTTCATTTTTTCTTTAGAACACTCATGAGGTTTGGAGGCTCCGCCCTGAGCCTGCTGTGGCAGGCTGCTTGGCCCGTGAGAGGGATGATCTTCACGTCCCTTGCAGGCTGGAGTCAAGGTGGGGGACTCCTGAAAAGGGGCTTGGAGGGCAGAAACACCTGGGATCCGGCCTCGTCTGCCCAGAGCCTGGAGAGTGGCCGCCAATGCCAGAGGAAGTAGGATTGCACAATGTGCATTTCCAAACTGGGATCCACCTTGCCCCCGAGAAGGAAAACCTGGAGCGGGGTGGCCACAGAGCCAGGCTGCAGTGATGCCGAGCAGGGGAGAGGGGGCCGGTGTTAACATTCGTCCTCTGCGGCCCCGCTGGCCCTTCTTCCAGGCTCGCAGGGCGGGGATTGCAGGCCCCACACCAGCTGCTTTGGCAGCTGCAGGGCTCCTGGCTGAGGGAGGTGCTCCTGCTGTGCTTGCGGAAGATAAGGGGCTTGCTCACCGCTCCTGGCTCCAACGGTCGGGGTCCTCCTCTGTGGGGTCAGCGGAGCATGGCACTGCGTGTTTAAAGCAGACGTCTGTGGCAAAATTTTATATTTATGTAGGATGCGCCAAGAATTGGGGCAGCCTTGGAAACTCCCTTTGAAACAGAATCGAGAGCCAGTATGTGTGAAGGCGATTTTTGAATATGGGCAGGACTGTGCAGCCTAAGGCTGTGTGCGCAGCTCACAGGACTGGCTGGTGGTCCCGGGCAGTGGCAGGAACCCCTTCACTGACGAGGTTCTTGACTTCCTGCCGTGCACCCGGCGGTGTCTCGGTGGCCTCACTCTTGTTTCTCTTGTCGTCCGCTACGTCAGTGTCCTAGGGTTGCTGTCACAAATTCCTCCCGACTTGGGGGCTGAAAACAACAGAACTTCATCCTCTCACAGCTCCAGAGGTTAGGAGTCCACATTAGCGTCACAGGGTCAAGACCACGGGGTCAGCAGGGCCGTGGTGGCTCAGAGAGGGATCAGTTCTTGCCTCGTCCAGAGAAGCTGCTGGCTCCCTCGGCTCCTGGGCCCCCCCACCAATCTAGGGCCGGGCTCTGTGACTCGGCCTCCCTCTGCCTCTGTCCCGTGGCTCTCTTCTGAAATCTCCCTTTGTGTCTTCTTTCTCAGGACATTTACACTGGCTTTAGGGCCCACCACATAATTCAGGATGGCTTCCTCCCTCAGGCTCCTCAGCTTAGTCATGCCTGCAGAGTCCATGCCGTGTAAATAGCACTCATAGGCTGCAGGGACTAGAACGGGGGCATCTTTGGTGGGGGGGAGGCATTATTTGACCTCCCACATTCCACAGCAACCTGCTGAGGCCGGCACTGCCCAAGACAGCAGATGGAATGAGGAAGCGCAGGCTTGCCCAGCTGAGGCTGTTGGGCGGTCGTGGTTCTTCCTTCTCCTGAACCCATGAAGCTGCAGGAGGCCCATTTAGACACTGAGATGCACTCAGTGACTAGATAAGTCCTGTATTCTTCCTGTACTATTACACTGGTTTGGAAAAGAAAGAGCTTTGGATCAGGGCCCGTGGTGGACCTCGCTGAGGGCACGTGTGGTGATGCCTGGATTTGCTGTTTTGCTGTGGCCAGGTGGCCCTGGGCAGCCTCTTTCTCCTCATCTGTACACTGAAAACAGAACAGCCCGTGGGTCAGATGATGTCTCCTGGGTGAAATGGCCCAGCAAGGGTCAGTGTATGGGTTTCTCATTCAGTGTGAGTTCCTGGTCCCCACAAGGAGAAGTCACATGAGCAAGGTCAGGAGACATGAAGGATGGAGTGTGTTAATACCCAAGAGAAACTGCACTGAGAAGTGTGCAAATAATTGGCTCATTGATATGACATACATTTATCGAAAGCCTGCCTGCGCCAGGAAGTTGGGTTGGGGAAGGGAAAGAAGGGCACAGCCCTCTCCTGCTGTGGAGGAGGGGAGCCAGGGGCCAGACACGTGAACCGTCATTTCTGAGTTGTGGACTGAAATGAAGAGGAGTAGGAATGCATCTCACATGTATTTATTTATATTTTCATAAGTAATGTGGTGAAAATTCATGAGGGTCTGTGTTCCTGAATCTCTTCTGTATCTTCAGCTCATCTTCCATTTCTCCCCACAATTGGTGGCTAGTCACGGGTCCCAGAGCCCCTCAGTTACTCCTTGTAGGTCCCCGAAGCCCCTCAGTGGCTGGGTCTGGGTCCCTCAGTCCCTGAGTCCCTGGCTCTCAGGCCCTGGTTTTAATAACTGGCAGGCCTGGTTATGCTCTTCCCTAGGGGACAGGCCTGCTTCCTGCCCCCTGTTTACGCTGAGCCCCGGCTCCCTTGGGCCTGTGGTTCCCCCTGGTGTGGACCTGGCCTCTCCACCCCACGGGTGGACGGCTGCTTGGTCCCGGGCCCCTCTGATTCCTTGGCTCCAGGCCCAGGCAAGCCCCTGCCCTGCTCGCTGAGTCCGCGCCTCTCCCACGAGTCCTGCTCCCCCAGCTCTGCGGGAAGGGACCCTGTGTTGTTAGGTTTCTTACGCTGACCTTGCCGAGCACTCCTGTGCGCCAGGGCCTGTTGGCTCGGGAGGGCTGACGCACGTCCCCGCCGTCACTGATCCCATGAGCCGCCCGTGCTCCTGGGGCCTGGCCGAGTGCCCGCTGCTGTGTTCTGCCTGCCTGTGCACGGCTGCCTTTTACACACCCTGAGCCGCGCGTGTCTGTCCTCCCATTGGGCAGGTGGCAGAACTGGGGTGCAGAGAAGTGAGGCCACCCAGTGGTCAGCGGCAGAGTGGGGTCCACGGGCCCTCTCACCACACAGCCCCTTGCTTACAGAGCTGCACCAGGTGGGCCAGGCCCAGGGATGGGCCAGCCACCAAACTCACAGGGCCATGGGAGGCCAGCAGGTGACAGTGTCCTCTGCGTCCTCTCTGGGGACTCATGGCCTTATCTCCCTCTCCCGTCTCTCTCTGATCCTGTCTCGCAGCCCCACAGCCCCTCCTTGTGTGTCCCCAAGGACACCCGGTGCCTGTGCTGGACACCCACCCCCGCCCCGACACACACGCACACCTCGTCCCCTCGCCGTCCCCCGCTCTGTGCTCTGGATCTCCCCGTCTCCTTTCTCCTTGCCCTGCCCTGTGCTAGCCTGCCCTGTGCTGGTGACACACCCGCAGGGGTGGGGGTTGGAGGGAGACCCAGTGTCTCCCCCTTGGCAGTGAGCAGAAAGGCTCTTCTCAGCTTCTTGGGCTCCCTGCTGTGTGCAAGATGTAAAACTGCTCTTCCTTGAGTAACAGAATTTTTGCATAGACTCCGCACACATAAACTCACATTTGATTTGCTTGTATGATTATAACATTTTTCCTATTTTAAATCGGCAAAAGAACAAATGTGTTAAGTAAGCATTTGCTTATTAGCTTAGAAACTTAAGTCTCATTTGAATGGTGATTTTATAGGAAAAGAAATACTCTCTAGGTTCCAGTTAACTTATAAATGGGCTTTAGGGAAGCAACCTGTTAGTTGAACTGTCCTTAAGTTTTTCACCTTGGTAGAATTCTAGAACTGAGGTTAAAATTCATCATCACTGGTAGTACTTTGTTTACTTTCTAATCCAGTGAGACCATGAACTAACTTAACAGGTGATAACTCTAAGTAAATGAGATAAATAGTACAGTTTTGAGATTGGACGGAAAGGAGGTGAGAACCTTCATTCTGTTCAGTTTAGTTGCTCAGTTGTGTCCGACTCTTTGCAGCCCCATGGACTGCAGCATGCCAGGCTTCCCTGTCCATCACCAACTCCCGGAACTTACTTAAACGCATGTCTATCAAGTTGGTGATGCCATCCAACCATCTCATCCTCTGATGTCCCCTGCCTTCAGTCTTTCCCAGCATCAGAATCTTTTCAAATGAATCAGTTCTTCGCATCCGGTGGGCAAGGTATTGGAATTTCAGCTTCAGCATCATTCCTTCCAATGAATATTCGGACTGATTTTCTTTAGGATGGACTGGTTGGATCTCCTTGCAGTCCAAGGGACTCTCAGGACTCTTCTCCAGCACCACAGTTCAAAAGCATCAGTTTTTCAGCACTCAGCTTTCATTACAGTCCAACTGTCACATCCATACATGACCACTGGAAAAAACCATAGCCTTGACTAGACAGACCTTTGTTGGCAAAATAATGTCTCTGCTTTTTAATATGCTGTCATAGCATTTCTTCCGAGGAGCAAGTGTCTTTTAATTTCATGGCTTAGGTGAAATCCTCAATTTTGACGTCTCAGTTAAGAAAACAGAAAATTTAAAGGTGCCATGAGGGAAGGGTAAGGATGGAAGGAGAATAAAGCCAAACCAGAGTCAGCTCTGTGGGGAGAGGCTGGCCGCTCCCATGTCTGCGCCTCAGACCTGCCTGTGGCGCTTGTCTTCTGATGGTCTCAGTCCTGACCCCAGTGAGACTTCAGGGGAATGCCACGGGCGGATGGTTCAGGATCGAAGCCTCACAGGTTCACAGGTTCACGTGGTTCAGCTGAGATGGACACAGAGCCCCCCGAGGGCCCAGGAGACACCACCACCGGGACCTGCATGGAGATGGCAGGGGAGGAGCTAGTGTCACAACACGGACGTGGGGATTCCCAGGAAAAGGGGGGTGGAGGTGGGGACTGGGGGGAAGCAGGGCAGTGAGGCGAGCCCGCCCCCTGCCACATTACACTCACCTGGGGCTCTCGAGGAGGCCTGCTGTCCGCTCCCGTGCCTCCACCCAGGGTCACCAGCCAGTAACGGGGTGGGGCCAGAACCGGGGCCTGTCACCTTTCCCACTCCATGACTCTGGGTGCAGTGGGGCCGGAGACGGCTGGGCCCCAGAGGTTCCGAAGTGGACTGTTGTGGTTTGAATCCCCGCGTAGCTGCGCCGAGCCCCACCTCCCCACCTCTCAGAGGCTGCTAAGGTGGGACAGTGATGTGTCGAGCGCCAGGGGTTCCATGGCAGGAGTGGCTGGCTGGTATGAAAGGGCCGGTGGCAGAGGGCCTCCCTGTCCCCTCTCCCTGCAGGGTCTCACTGGGTAAAACCACAGCCCTGACTATGACTGCTGCTCAACGCAGTAGGAAGTGGCTGGAGAACCGTAGCCACAGAGGCGGGTCTCTGAATTCACAGCCGCAGCACGCCCGGGTCTGCAGGTAGCCTTGGTGAGGAAGGAGGGTGCGGGGTCCTGGCCGGGCTTGAACCCAGCGCCTCCTGACAGCACTCTGAAGTGCGTCCAGAGTGGAAGGGTCAAGGGTGTGGACATCACAGGTGGTGGCACCTGGAGCCTTGGTTCCTAAGGCTGTTACATTCATGACACAGTTACACCCTGTCAGGGTATTTCTACCTGTGGCCTCACTCAGACATCTCACCTCACTCAGGGGTCCTCTCTGGTCTTCCCGCTCCCCTCTCTGGAGGCTGACACTTCTGCACATCATCCTGGGGGTACCATCTGCCCCATCGAGATGTATGTCTGTGAAGCGTGCATCCAGTTAACGGGCTTCTCTGGAAAGCCATGTACACGGGGTAATGAATCACTTGTGGTTTTCATTTCAATCTCCTATTATTTCCCTCTTCGTATTCATGGTATCTGATATCACCCTGTTAGACTCCAGGTCAGCCTGATGCTGGGTGTCCACGTGCAGAGGGGAGGGCTGCCTCCAGCCTTCTAGGGGTAGGTGAGGTCTGTGGCACATTTTGTATTTTTAAAGCAGGTTGCCTGAACAGAAGAGTGTACTCCAAAGGGGCTGGAGTTGCAGGCGTGTGGTGTGGTGCGGTGCTGTGCTCTGTATAACCTGCAAATGCCGCAGAGATCTAAGTGCCTCTGAAGAGCCCCAGGTGCAGGGAGCCCAGACTGGTCTGCCCTAGCCCTTCACTACACAGAGGTCACCTTGGGGGCCAGGGTGAATCAGTGGCCTGCTGAGGGTCTCCTGGCTGGTGAGTGACTCCGGGCCTGGCCCTCTTGTGCACTGCAAGGCCCCGGGGAGCTGCAGCACCCACGTCAGCCAGACTACCATCTCCCCAACAGTCTGTAGCCCCAGTGCTGTTAGTATCATCCTAAGTGAAGTGCAGGAAAACCAGTTTGATTATTTCATAGTCTTTCACTGATAAAAAGCATTTCCAAGTAATTTTTCTTCTGTGCTGAATTTTTCTTGGGGTGCTGTGTGAGCTTTTCTGTCATGCAGCCCAAGCTAGTTTGGGGCTTCTTCAACAGACCAGTTTTGTGCTCAGTACGGAAGGGTTAGAGTTGAAGATGATGCAGTCCCTTTCCTTAAGGAGCTGGGGGAAACAGGGATTTGCAGTGTATTAAAGATGTTTTATTTGTCGTATACAGAGGACTGTATCATTAAGAGCAGAGAATGTTTATTTCTGGCCTTGAGAAACTTCACAGAGGAATTGCTGTTTAAACATGTTTTGAAGCAGAAACATGAATTGCGCGCAGGACAAGAACAGAAGGGCATCACAGGAGGGGACATCCTGAGCAAAGACCAGGAGGGTGTTTGAGAGCCTCAGAGAAGCGGTCTGTGGGTATGGTTCTCAGAACCCTGGGGAAGGTAGGTAGGTCAGCAGGCCCCACCTCTAGGGTGAAGGACCTTGGACTGCTTCCTATTTGTGCTGAGAATGCGGAGGAAGGGATTTAAGCCAGGGAGTTTGTCCCTCAAACAGGTTATAGAGAGTCTGCTAAAACCCCATGGTTCGAGCTCCAAAGTCCAGGTGTTTAAATTCATCTCTGTGATCCAGGATAATAGATGAGATGGGAGAGTGAGACTGGCCTTGGACAGAGCAAAATCACGGGTAACACGGAAGGAGTCAAAACTTAGTACAAAATGAGTTTAATCTGCCTAAAATTACGTGTAAAATTTAGCAGCATGAGGAACTTTTACAGATATATTGTTTGTACCTTAAGCCTCAATATTATATTACGTGATCAAAAATGGTCCTGATGGCCTATCCTTGGCTGTGGGGCAGGAACTCAGCAGCCCACCCTTGAAACTATTTACCTCAAGACTGGGACTCAAACCCAGCCACAACCCAGTTTGGGACTTGAGCCCACGAGGCCAGGACTCAGACCCAGCCAGAACCCTGCTTAGAACTTGAACCAACACGGCCAGGACTCAAACCTAGTCAAAACCCACAGTCTTGCAACTGAGATCACAGACCTGGTCTCAGGACCAAATGAAATTCCGGTTCTTGATGTCTCATTGCAGAAACAATTCAGTGAGAGACAAAGTGATAGGTAAGAAGTGGATTTATTCAGAGAAACACACTCCACAGACAGATGTGGGCTGTGGCAGAGGGTGAGTGCAGCCTGTGTGGTGTGGTTAGGGTTTAGGGGCTGGGTAATTTCATAGGCTAATGAGGGGGAGGATTATTCCAGCTATTTTGGGGAAGGGGCAGAGCTTCCCAGGGGTTGGGCCACCGCCCACTTTTTGGTCTTTGATGATTGGCCTTGAAACTGTCATGGCGCCTCTGGGTGTGTCATTTAGCTTGCTGAAATGAGCATGTACTAAGAATCAAGATCTAGTGGAGTTGACTTGTCCCGGTTCTTGGACCCATTTGGTTCTCTCCAGTTTATGTTGTGCCCTCGGGCTGGGTCATTCTTTCACAGGTTGTGCCCTGCCCCCTTCCCTCCGGTTTCACCCCTCCTCCCCGCTTGCCCTGCAGCCAGGGTGGTGATGGGGGATGGCCCTCTGTAGGGGGCCCCGTGTCCCCCTTTGTTGCCAGCAATTCCAGATGACAGTATGGAGTGCACTTATCATGGTAATTCCCCCCCCCTCCCCCCGCAAGTGCAATCTTTTCGCCCACAAATGCACTATCTTCTCATTGTTTCCCAAGGCGAATCCAACAAATGTTTGATCCACCCACAAGCAGTCAAGGTTTGAAGGCAGAATCTTACTAAAATCAACCATAAATAGCTTGGTGGTAACCAGCCTTCTTTGCAGTGAGATTTTGCCCACGTTTTTCTCCTTTAATGTAATGAGTCACATTTGCCACTTGAGCATTTTTAATCTCAGAAATTTGTAGAGAAGTTAATTAGAATGGGCGCACAGGACAATGAGGATTCATAGTGGAGAGGTTTTTTTTTT
>SJYX01023581.1:27540-73051 GCA_006410675.1 Oreotragus oreotragus | reverse complement strand
TGCCATAAGGGTAGTGTCATCTGCATATCTGAGGTTATTGATATTTCTCCCAGCAATCTTGATTCCAGCTTGTGTTTCTTCCAATCTAGCGTTTCTCATGATGTACCCTGCATATAAGTTAAATAAGCAGGGAGACAATATACAGCCTTGACGTACTCCTTTTCCTATTTGACACCAGTCCGTTGTTCCATGTCCAGTTCTAACTGTTGCTTCCTGAACTGCATACAGATTTCTCAAGAGGCAGGTTAGGTGGTCTGGTATTCCCATCTCTTTCAGAATTTTCCAGTTTATTGTGATCCACACAGTCAAAGGCTGCATAGTCAATAAAGCAGAAATAGATGTTTTTCTGGAACTCTCTTGCTTTTTCCATGATCCAGCGGATGTTGGCAATTTGATCTCTGGTTCCTCTGCTTTTTCTAAAACCAGCTTACACATCAGGAAGTTCACGGTTCACATATTGCTGAAGCCTGGCTTGGAGAATTTTGAGCATTATTTTACTAGCATGTGAGATGAGTGCAATTGTGCAGTAGTTTGAGCATTCTTTGGTATTGCCTTTCTTTGGAATTGGAATGAAATGTAATTTAATTTTATTATAGTAAAAATACTTAATGAGGTGATACTTCATATGAAAAACCACAGGAAGAGTAAATACAGTGAATGCTCACTCAGCTTAATGACGGTTTCACCTCCAGTGCTTTGAAATTTCCTGGTGTTGGGCTTGCCTGGTGGCTTAGACGATAAAGAATCCGCCTGCAATGCGAGAGACCTGGGTTCGATCCCTGGGTTGGGAAGATCCCTTGGAGGAGGGCATGGCGACCAGCCTCAGTGTTCTTGCCTGGAGAATCCCGTGGACAGAGGAGCCTGGCATGCCACAGTCCATGGGGTCGCAAAGAGTCAGACACCTGCTGAGCGGCTAAGCACACACCTTCCCTGGAATGCCAGTGTTGCCCTTGGCTGCCTGGGGAATTCCAGCATCAAAGGCAAGCCTGTGTGTGGTATTGCATCACCCCTGTGTGATATCCTGGGACTTCAGCCCTCTGTGGCAAGGAGATCCCAGTGCATCCCCCACTGTTGAAACTATACCCCTTCACCCTGATGTTGCCATCAGCCTCAGTTTGCATTTTATTATTTCCATCTGCTCAACTCCTTGTATTTTGTGATCCAGTCTTTGCATATTTTTTGTGTGGGGGATGGGAAGCAGTTAATTCTCAGTTTCAGACTTGGGGTGCTTATGGTCAGAAGTGGCTTTTTTTTTAGATTTAGGCTTGTTGCTCCCCGCTGTACAGGTGGCTCAGGAATGGTCAAGGCCAGGCTGGGGCCAGCTGTGAGGCCGGGGCCTGAGCTTAGCCCCCACCTTGCCCCCTGCCTGGGTGTGGCTGTGTGCCGCGGTGGGTGGGCAGACCTGGCTCCCAGCACAGAGTGCAGGCTGCTGTGTGCATCTGAGCTGCAGACTCGGCTCCATGCGGTCTGGCGAGCTCTGCCCTGGGGCATCCCCGGGGTCTCTGCTCCAGACACCTTGCCGTCAGCATTGCTCCGGAGCCCAGTGATTTCCGTTTCGAATGTCTGCGTAGTACCCTCCAACATGCCGAACCATGATCTGTTGGCTACTAAATCTTGGAGTATATGTTACAAGATACGATACAGCAACGGTAATGCTGTGGTGGGCGTCCTTTCAGCAAGCATCCTACCTCTCCCACCCCCCCACCCCTGCCAGTGGCTGAGTAAATCCAGCGGCTGCACATCTGTCTTGTGGATGGACGGCCAGGCCTGAATGGGCGTGACCTCATTCCACGAAGCAGTCTCACCTTCCTGCTATTGGATACCATCCGGCCCCTGCTGAGCACAGTGTCAGCCCCTGCTGAGCACAGTGTCAGAGGTGCTCTGCCAGTCGGTCTGTGCCTAGTTAGGAGCTGAAGAAAACTGCCACATGTTATCTTGTCTCTTAGACGTGGTTAGGTCAAATTTTTAAAAACGTGTGTGAAGAGTTGCTGCAGTCTTGAAAATATGATAGTCATCCAGCTCAGCAACAGCATGAACTATGTTTACGATATAACAGTCAAGTGAAAAAGCAGGATATTACCCTTCTGCACCCGCTGATCTCATCGGTGTAAAATATGCAAATAAAAAACTGACTTTAGTTAGGGTGTGATTATGGGTGGGGTTTCCCCTTTACTTTCCAGACTTTCAGTGAGGGAACCATGGTGGCAAATTTTCAAATTTCTGTGCTGCTGTCCTTGGCCGAGTACTAGTTGGATTCCTTGGAAACCCCTGGGCGGTCCCGGGGTGACCTGGCTGCTGGGCAGGCAGAGTGTGTCTGGTTGTCCTGCACTTCGGGCCATCCATCGCTTAGGGACCACTGCTGCGGCTCTTGCGGGAGTGGAAACCCAACTGTGGGGTCCTTTCTTTTGTTGATTTCGGGGTTATCAGCGTGTTACTGACTTGGCAGTATTTTGTTTTATTGTAAAATATTTTTATTGCAGGGTAGTTGATTTACAATGTTGCGTTAGTTTCAGGTGTACAGCAGAGTGAAACAGACGTAGACATGTGTCGACGCTTTTATATTCTTTTCCCACGTAGGCCATTACAGGATACTGCATAAAGTTCCTTGAGCTACACAGTAGTAGGTCCTTGTTGGTTTTCTACTTAATATATAACAGTGTGTTCTTGTCAATCCAAATTTATCCCTCCCATGTATTTTGACTTTTAAGTGAGAAGTTTGGCAATTGCTTCATTCATCTTCCTTTGAATAGTTAATCCAGAGTGTTTTTGTTAAGAGTCGAATACTCTTTTCCTGAGGTAAATCTGTGGGCTTCCCAGGTGGTACTGGGAAGAATACCAGTAGTGGTCAAGAATCCTTCTGCCAGTGCAGAAGTCGTAGGTTTGATCCCTGGGTCAGGAAGATCCCCTGGCAAAGGGTATGGCAACCCACTGCAGGATTCTTGCCTGGGAAATCCCATGGACAGAGGAGCCTGGTGGGCCACAGTCTGTGGGGTCGCAGAGTCGAACACGCCTCAGCACACACACACCAGGTGAATCTGTCACTGAGAAAATGGAAATCTGACACCTTGTCTAAAGTGGTTCAACATGCTGTTTGCCTAGCCATCGCCATGAAATATTTCTCTTCATAAAATTTTCAGTTCTGTTAAAATGGTTATTACTTACTAAAACAAGGGGAGGAGGCATCTTGATGAGAAAGTTAAGTTGGAAAGAGGACTTCTGAGAAGTTGTCCACCCCGGCCTTCAGCGAGGGGTGTGCTGGAGTCTCGCTGCATGGGCCACGGCTGATTCCCAGGGTCCTTGGCCAAGCAGTTCCTCTTCCTGATTGCCTCCTCTAATGGAAGGCTCACTTTCTAGCCTTTCCTCTTTTTCCCTCTGGGTCTGTTCTTGGGGTCCTGTAATTATGTTGATGGTCTGTGTTGTTTCCTAGAATCCCATTAGTAAGTTAATCTGAGTTTAATGGAAAAAGCACATAGGTTGTGGGCGCTCGTATAAGATGGTTAAGAGTCATATGTGTGTGTCCCTGTGATGTTTGGGAAGCAGCGTGAATCTCCTGGGTTCCTGAAAGTCTGGGAGGTGTGACACCTCTTCCTCGGTGTCCAGGCTGGTCTCCGTGTTTCGTCTCATCTCCTCCTTTCCTTGCCCCTGGTCATCTTCTGAAAGAGGACACTCTCCCACTTCTCCTGCCTTTCTCATCAGCCTGCTTATCCCTCCACCGCCAGGCATCGGTGCCTCCAAGGCCTGAAGCAGTGTGGAGATCCTTAGGGCCGCCAGAGACCCAGAGGAGGGGAGACCAGGTGCTGGCTGGCAGGCAGGGTTCCGGGAGTTGTCCAGAGGCCCCATGGGTGAAGCCGGCCCGGGTCACGGAGCTCTTAGATCATGGGGTTCCTGCAAACGAGTTCGGTCAGAGTCTGGGGCCAGGAGTCAGGTCTTAGAAGGCTGGGTGGTATGCAGGAGAGGGCAGCTCTTCCCAGGCGCCTGCTTGCTCTGCCTCCGATGGCCTCTGCCTGGAGGGCGCTGTCCTGCCAGGGGTCTGCGCCAGTGACCTCAGCCAGTGGCAGGAAGTAGGCGTGGGTGGCCTGGAGGCTGAGTCCTCTGGGGAGAGAAAGCATGTAGAGTGTAGCTCACCATCTTTGTGCTTTTAAAAAAAAAAAAAAAAAAAAAGGAAAGGCTGATTGATTCGTAGCTAAGGTAATTAAAAAATTTTTAGAATAGTGTGAGATTTACACACACAGTACAGCGAGTTCCCTTACATCCCTACTCCCTCCCCCCAGCCTGTGGGCCCCCCGTCCAGTGTTAACACGTTGTCCTACATTGCAGTACTTTAGTCTACATTGCTATACTTTAGCCTGCATTGGGGTACTTTAGCCTGCATTGCGGTACTTTACATTGCGGTACTTTAGTCGCAACTAGTGAACCAACACTGATACTTTATTATTAACTTAGGTCCATACTTTTAGATCTTCCTGTTTTTTTCCTCTTGATTTTTTTTTTTCTCTTTCTTTTCTTTTTTTAAACAAGTGTCCTTTTTATGTCCTGGGACACTCGATTATACTTATTTGCCTTATTTCCTTAGGGTCCTGTTGGTGGTGAGTCTCTCTCTAGCGTTCCTTCCTTATTCGTGATGACCTTGATGGTTTTATGTAGTAATGGTCCGCATTTGTAGAATGCCCTTCATTTTGGGCTTGCCTCTTGTTTTTCTCATGATTGCACTGAGATTATCAGTTTGGGGGAGGAAGACCGCAGAGATGAAGGGCACTCTGGTCGCCTCCTAGCAGGGTCCGTTCTTCCAGCATGACTTGGTCTGAGGTGGCATCAGTTAGGTAAAGTGTGAAGTTTCACTCCCACCTTCCCTACAATGTTCTGTTTGGAAGGCAGTCATGTGCAGCCCGCAGGTAAGGGGTGGGAGTTAGGCTCCACCCCTCTGAGGTGACAGAGTTGTTTACATAAATTGTTTGGAATGAGATTTGTCTCTTCTCCATTTATTCAGTCACTTATTTATATCAGAGAGGACTCTTAGAAACCTGTTTTTCTACTTGGAGTTATAATTCAGTACTGTGTCATTTGGTTGTTCAGGTTGCCCCAGCTTTGACCCGAGGAACTCTTTCGGTTGGCTCCTATGTCCCCTTGACGTGCCCCCATTATTATGGGTTTTTAAATTTTTTCTTTTGAGCATGTCTGTTCTTTGTCTTGTTTATTTTTCTGGCAATGCAAGATGCCCTGGGCTCACCTTGTACCTTTCCTGCCCCAGTCCTAGAATTGGCCGCTTCTCCAAAGAGCTCTCACTCCTTTTATTGGAGAATTGAATTAGAAACCAAGACCTGGGCACCAAGTGGTTAAATTATTGTTATTTCAGTGTCTGTGTCCTCAACTGAGTAATGAATGTAAAACACATAATTTGTGGTACTGTCAAGGAATAACTGAAAATGCCCATTGCTGGCCCTGCGCCTTCTAGGGCCCCTCAGACCCCGTTCCACAGTTGTTGGCCTGGCGTGCACCACTCTGCACCCTGTTTCTGGAGCCGTCTCTGTAGCGGCGATGGTTTTACGCGCACTCCCTCACTGTGACTCTGAAGTCATGCACTCCTACCCTTTCATGATGGAGATGCAGTAAGCAGATCTTGAATGAATGCTTCCTGCTCCCTGAGTCCTGTAGGGGCTCTTGGTCAGAGGAATAAAATCTAAATTTGAGACGAGAACCTGATGGGAGAGAAGTTTGTGTGGACAGAAAGTACTGCCGAGCTCCTTAGAGGGAGCCCCTCAGCTTGAGGTTGGAGCTAGTCCTGCAGGCGGAGTGGGTTGGGTGGGGGAAGTGTTGTGGGAATCGTACTGTGGCAGCTACAGGTGCAGGGGCCAAATGGAAGCCTTCCTCCCCGACCTAAAGACCCTGGACCCTCGCCTTTAAGTGAGTGTGTGCATGTGTGTAAGTCCTGTCATCTTTGCTCTCAACCCCCCTGGGAGGCCAGATCACAGCTTGTTGCCTTAGCCCTGTGTGAGCTGGCAGTGGGAGTAGAGAGAAAAGGGTAATGAAGGCAGAGAAATCTTGAAAGGAGAGCAGTCAGAACCGAATGCACAGCGTGCTTGATGGTTCAGAAGCCATGCCAGAAATGTCTGAGCTCCTGAGAATGGTGGGCCTCAAAGGGAGAGAATGCAGGAGAAGCCAGTTCTGAAGGGAACGTGAGCTCAAGTTTCAGTGGGTGCAGGTGACTCGTTGACTTAGAAATGCTAAATTTCGTCTCAAGAGAGGCAGCGAGGGATTTGGCCATTGTCTTCTGGCTGACTCGGTGGCTGAAAGTGTCGAGGTGCAGAAGGACGCAGGCATACCCCGAGGAGGTGGCCTGGCCTGCCGTGATGTCCTGCCTGTTGGCACGGGGAGCTGTCCTCATGCTGAGTGATGGATGGACTCAGGGTTGCCCAGGCACCACCATCAGTACGGGTAGTTTAGGGTCTTTTCTCTTGGAGCTTCTGTGTGCTGTGCTGGAATTCCTCTTGACAGTCTCCTCCTGTGGGAGCTTTAACCCCAATGCTCTCTGCCTGGCAGAGCGAACCCTGCTTCTCCCCTTGCTGAGGCTGAGAGAGTGCCTGCGAATGTGCCCCCCACCCCAGCTCCGAGTGTGACTTGTTTCTGGGAGGGAGATGGTGTGGGCGCATCTTGAACTATTTGAGTTTTGTCTTTGGATGACACGGTGTTTTGTGTCGGGCTTTTCCATCATCGCTCCACACAGCCACCAAGTTCTGCCTGCCTTTTCCACTCCTTCTGCATTGAATTAACATCTCTGTGGGGTCCACGTGCCTGTGGAGTGACGTGCACAGTCTAGCAAGGCCCAGGGTGATGGAACTTACCCAGAACGCGTGTGACCCTGCAGGGGCTGTGGTGATGGTGAGCAGTGTCCAGATCTGGGCTGGAGTTGGAGCGAGAGATGAAGCGAGGAAGGCGCCTTGCTTCTGGCGTGAACCATGTGGAGGAGGATGGGGACGCCGATGCTGAGATGGAGAAGACTAGGGGAAGGGAGAGGCAAGCCCGGGCGGTGCTGACGGTCCCAGGGAGGGGAGGACGTCCTCTTGAGGGGCTGGGTTATTCTGCCAGCTCCCTTTGTAAGACTGGGCTGCTTATCACACGGGAGTCTCTAAAAGGAGATAAGAGTTTTGTCTGAAGGTTGTCTTTGGGTCTGTGGCTGGGGGCTCATGAAACCCTCCTGTGTCAGGGAACCAGTTTGGAAATCAGGAATGGTGCCTGCTTTGGAGAATGGAGCCCGCGTAGGCAGGCTGGGACCCCACAGTAGTCCTCGCGCGGCCCCCTTCCTTGCCGTGGTGTCACGGTTACGTACGGAGGAAGAGCTTGGGTTTCGGGGAAGAGAGTTGGACACCTCACTGGTCTGACATGAGGTGCTTCCAGAGGAGTCGGTCCAGTGCTGACTCCTTTATCATCCTCATGGAGATGCCTGCCTTCTCTCATCGCATTTGAAACCGGGACTCCACTTCTCCTCGCCCTGGAATCAGCGTTAACCCTTGACACCAGTGCCTTCTCATCAGTGAGGTGGGAACCCAGGGTGCCTCACCTCCTGCCCCTGCTGGGGGCACCAGCAAAATGGTGGGTGGGAAGACTGTGCTTGCAATGGCTGAAGAACACGCTGGCATGAAATACTTGGTACCTCGGGTGTCAGAACAGCTCATGGAGGGTTTGTTTTCCAAAACTGTTGTTTTATAGTACTGTGTACTCTTACTTAGAACAAAATAAAACACTTTCCAAAGAAGAGAAGCATTTTTATGCCAACTTATTAACTAAAAAAACAAAAACTCTGGTGGTGAAAAACAAAGTTGCATTTCCTTATGTGATGGAGAAAAAAATCAAAGCCCCAAACTGGACCACATAGATAATAGCAGGGACAGTGAGTTCCATCCATAGCTGATTGCAGCTGAAACCTGGTTCATCACAAATAGTGTTTCCATAAGGGAATTGGAGGTGATCTTTGTGCATGTCCAGAGGTTTTTCATACATGGCTGTAGTAACATGGCAGGGCTGGTTGTTCTTGCATTTGAGGTAAGGCCTCTTGCTTTCACAACCGGTTCCCTGACACAGGAGCGTTTCATGACCCCCCAGCCACAGACCCAGTGCTGGGTGGGGCCTGGACAGCAGAAGGTAGACGAGTGCCGTGGGGCCCCCAAGGCCCCACCCAGGGGATCCTCTCATCTGAGTGTTCACACGCACACACACACACGCATGCACACGTGCGTACACACACACGTGTGCTCGCGTGTGCGCACACACACACACGGTCTCATCTGGACAGTTTGGCTTCCAAGCCCCCTAGTGAGGGAGAAGCCGCAGGTTTCGGTTGACAAGACCACTGGAAGCTGCTCAGCCCGACGGTAGGTGAAGAGCAGAGCCAGCATCATAAGTAGACGTAGCCGGAAAAGGAGCAGCGAGCGGGGTGCGTTTCAGATGGAAGCCAGCGGCCCTGTGCCCCATGCGGGAGGCCCCTTGCCCAGTCACGGGCGTGTTTAGTGGCGTTCATCCTCTTCCCCACACTGCAGATGGGATGGCGGCCCCAGGGCTCTTGCAGGGTGTGCGGGTTTGATCCCTGGTCATGGAAGATCCTGCATGCTGTGTGCTGCAGCCAAAGGGAAAAAAAAAAAAAGCGTCAAAAGCTGCTGCCCCCACCCAGCACTCCATTCATAATGTTTGGGTCACTCTGAGAGAAATGAGCCACTGCCCTTGACCCCAGCCCTAGAGCAGGGTCTCGGAGACTTGCTGAGGAAGAGAGGTTAGCTGTAAGTACAGAAAGCTCTGACACTCTCCCCAAAGGTACTGAACTTATGTGTAACAGAGTACGGGAAGTTCAGATGTGCGCATGCTGTCAGGAACAAGACAAGGAGATCTTGGTCATCAGTAGAAACAAGAGGCCAGTAACTCCATGTTAGCAACAGCCAGAACTCGAGCAAAAACCAGAGAGAGAGATAGCCAAGAGCCCTCCTGAGGTCAGAACAAGCCTCACACACTGACATCAAGAATTATTCCTGCAAAAAGGCCTGCATTTAACTGGTCAGGCTGCACAGCAATTGATGCCCCAGAGTATTGTCAAAAATAATAATCAGCCAGCAATTCATGGATCCTTACAGCTGGGTGTAATAACCTCAGAGGCAGGGAGCCTCACAGAGAGATCTGGGAAGAGAAAAAGAAAGCCCCATAAAACTGTTGTCATCCCAGGGAGACTGTGCACACCCAAGGCCATGTCCCCTGAGGAGCACCATCCGAGGCTGCACGCTGGGGAAAGTAGGGAGTCGTGAGGGGATAGACTCCACTAAACTATTAATAGTTCAGTTGAGTCACTGGAAAAATAAGCACTCAGAAACAAGCCCTGCAGGGAGAAGATCAGCATTCAGAACTGTGGCTATATATTGCCTACAAGGTCTAATTTTTAAGAGAAAAGGATAACTTGCAAAGGAGTAGGTAAGTGTGATTTTTTTTTTTAAAGCATCAGAAATTACCTGAAAGAAGGCCCATATGTTGGGTTTAACAGACAAAGACTTTAAAGCAGCTGTTGTAAGTATAACAGAATCCCCCTGAAATGCAGGAGACCCAGGTTCGATCCCTGGGTCGGGAAGATCCCCTGGAGAAGGAAAAGGCAACCCACTCCAGTATTCTTGCCTGGGATGTCCCATGGACAGAGGAGCCTGATGGCCTAGTCTGTGGGGTCACAGGAGTTGGATTCGACTTAGCAACTAAACCACCAGCAAGGGAGATCACACTTAAANCCCAGGTTCGATCCCTGGGTCGGGAAGATCCCCTGGAGAAGGAAAAGGCAACCCACTCCAGTATTCTTGCCTGGGATGTCCCATGGACAGAGGAGCCTGATGGCCTAGTCTGTGGGGTCACAGGAGTTGGATTCGACTTAGCAACTAAACCACCAGCAAGGGAAATCACACTTAAAGAAGTGAAGAAAGGTCTGATGACAATGTCTGATCAATTAGAGAATACCAATAAATAAACTGTAAAATGAACTACATGGAAATTCTGGAGTTGAAATGTAAAATAACCAGGATGAAGAATTCACCAGAGGACCAGACAGTAGATGTTAACTAGAAGAAAGTAGAGTAAGTGAGCTTGAAGATAGAGTGCAGTTCAAGTGATAGAAAAAAGTGAAGAGAATGAACAGAACCTCAAGAAATGTGGGACACCATGAAGCTCAAGAAAGTGCACGTCATAAAAGTTTTGCAAGAGGAGAGAGAGGAACAGAAAAAAAATATGAGAAGAAATCTTGTTGAAAACTTCCCAAATTTGATGAAAAAACAATCTCCACATCCAGGAAGCATAATGAACTCTCCCAAGTAGCATGAACACAAAGAAATCCACACCCAGGCCCTTCATAGTAAAAAAAAAAAAAAAAAAATGTTAGAAAGACAAAAAAAAAAAATCCAAAAAAGCAGCAGGAGTAGAATGACTCAGTTGTACTAAGAATCTCAGTAAGATTAACAGGCTTCTGTTATTGGGAACAGTGGAGACCAGAGGCAGAGTTGTGGATGGTATATTCAGAGTCCTGAAAGAAAAAAAAAAAAGCGCCAAACAAGGATCTTATATCCAGCAAAAATGTCTCTCAGAAATGAAGGTAAAGTAAAGATATTTTCAATGGAGAAGTAAGTGAAAAACCCTCCAGAGAACTGGTGGTCAGCAGACCCACCTTACAGAAAATATAAAGGAACTCCTTTGGGCTGAAAGCAAATGACCACAAATGATTATTCAAATCCATATGAAGAAGACAAAGAGTGCTANTATATTCAGAGTCCTGAAAGAAAAAAAAAAAAGCGCCAAACAAGGATCTTATATCCAGCAAAAATGTCTCTCAGAAATGAAGGTAAAGTAAAGATATTTTCAATGGAGAAGTAAGTGAAAAACCCTCCAGAGAACTGGTGGTCAGCAGACCCACCTTACAGAAAATATAAAGGAACTCCTTTGGGCTGAAAGCAAATGACCACAAATGATTATTCAAATCCATATGAAGAAGACAAAGAGTGCTAAATTATATAATTATATGAGACAATGTAAATGCATTTATCTCTCCTTAACTGATTTTTAAAAACATCTTTTTAAAGTAAAATGTGTATAACTTTGTTCTTGGGCCTAGGACACTTAAAAAGTAATATGTTTGATAGTAACAGCATAAAGGAAGCAGATGAGAGCAAAACTGTATCGGTGTAAGGAATTTCCATAGGACACTAGGAAGAGAACCAGAAATAGTGAATAATAAGGCGAATGTGACAAACTCTGTAAATAGATACTTGCTTCCCTTCTCCCACTTCTTTGAAAACATGAACGTATATAAAGAAAGGATAACAATCTCTTTAGGGGATTATAATATATATAAGAATAATATGTGTAGCAGTAATTGAACAGAAAGAGAAAGAAGTAGAGCGGTATAGAGATGGTGTTTCCATATCTCGCTGGAATTGGGTGGGTGGAGGAATTAGAGGTCACCCTGGCGCATGTTCACCTAATGTGAAGGAAGGCAGCAAATGAGGAAGAGAGGGAAAAAGCCAGAGGCGCCTCTGCCCTCTGCCCTTGCCACCTCCCAGCGGTGTCTATTAGAAGGGCACACACTGAACATCAGAGCTCGCCTGTGTTTGTTTAATTCTACGTGAAAAGAGATTTTACTAGCTTTCTCTGGATAGAGTCCTCACCTGTCTGCCATTTATCCTGGGTCTTTTGGTCAAAAGTGTATTTTGAATGTGTTCAGAACATGTACACACCTGACCAGGAGGCTGTAAAGATAAAGGGAGCAGCTCTGGAGTGAGGGAAGTGCTTGCTTGGGGCCTGGAGTTTATGACCTGGGGTTGTTGTGACCTTGTGACTTGGTCGCTTTTCCATCTCTGACAGTGGGTTGAAATGTCAGAAAGGTCACCTTGGGCACCCAGATAATGACTGGGAAGTACTTAAGCACGGCTCCCCGCTCCCCAGAGGTCTGACGTGGGGAGGAAAGAGAGGGGGTTCAGGGCCTCTGCCTCAGTGTCAGGGCTGTACCCTTTGTGATCAGAAACGGGGGGTCGCTTTACCAGGGCTGGTCCTTGACCTCTTCCTGGCAGCACCCGCCAGCGTAGCTGCTGGGCTTGTGCAGTGTATTAGATCAGAGAATGCCAGGTACCATCTGGTGTGCAGGCGTGTTGTCATAGACTGAGATGTGTGTCTCCCCCCACCCCCCACCAGAGTCACATGTTGAGTTCCTAACTCCTAAGGTTTGGAAGGCAAATCTGGCATTTCCGAAATGAGTCCTGCCAGGCGACCCTGTTCTAGGTGCATCACTGTGCACAGCCACTCGGAGGCTTCTGCCACCAGGCTAGTCATTAAGTAGAGCTGAGGGAGGACAGGGAGAAGGCCATTTCTGCTATTTGGAGATAGCATCTCTAAAGAGTTAATTAAGTTTAAATGAGGTCATCAGAATAGGCCCTCATCCAGTTGGCTTGGTGGTGGAGGAAATAGCATCCCACTCCATTTTTCTTGCCTGGAAAAATCCCTGGACAGCGGAGCCCGGCAGGCTACCGTCCACGGGGCTGTGAAGAGCTGGACATGACTAAGCATGCACACAGGCCTTATAGGAAGAGGACGAGGCGCCGGGGAGGTGCACAGAGAGTCCATGTGAGGACGCGGAGAAGGTGCCGCGCGCACCCGGGAGGGGCTTCAGGAGAGCCTGCCAGCAGCCTTGCTCCTGGACGTCCAGCCTCCAGAGCTGCGAGGAAACGTGTCCGCTGTGTAGGTCCCCCCTTCTGTGGTACTGTGTTACGGCCACCCGGCCAGACGGATGCGTGGCTAGTGTGGAGTCTCAGGGCTCTCTGTTGATCCCCACCGAGTTATTGCCAGATTGGCCCTCTGAGGAGCTGGGAAAGTAGTCCCACTCAGAAACACAGACGTGCAAGATAATTACGAGTAAAGAGGCTGCTTTGGACACAGTCTTCTCTCTGATCTCCTTCAGAGCTCTGTAATGACCAGCCCGGGGGCATAAGCCATCTGAGTGACTGCGTTAGTGGTGGGCATGGTAATGCACCCAGAACAAGGTCAGCTGGTAGCAGATATCCCAGAAATGCCAGGTTCGCCTTACATTTTGATCCCATTTTTCTAAAACTCTAAAACTGTGGTGCACAGTATTTTTAGAGCTGCTTTGCAGTTTCTCTTTGTGAACCTTTCTTTGGGTACATCATTTAATCCTCTCAGCCAGCCTCGTTTAAGATCTGCAGAGTGCTATATTTATTTGACTTTATTTGAAATTTCAGGGCTTTTCAGAACGTTGCTCCAAGAAAATCGGATGAATACGGAGCTCTAGAATTTATGCCTTAAAAGGCTTAACTGCTAATTCATGTGTACATTTTCTCATGATCATTTCTCCCTCTTTTTTTTTCTAGGCCATCTAGGGCAGGGAAATTAAAAACTCCCTTGGAGTAAGTGTCAGAAGATCTTTTTAAAAAAATTAATTTCATTTTTTTAGGGCAGTTTTGGATTCGTAGCAGAAAGTAGAGAGCATTGCCATATATGCCCCATCCCCACATAGAGAGTTGTAACTTTTCAAGGACGAGAGGGACAGATCCTTCTTTGTAGAGAAGTAGTATCTTTCTTGGCAAGACTCATGACCTTTAGTGATCAGGGGGAGGGTGTCAGACCGCCCCCTCAGGCTGTGGCTTGAGTGAACTTGGACCTGACGCCCAGCAGAATCTCACCACGTCTGCCGTGGCCCCGGGGGAGCCACAGGAGGCGTCACTGGCAGGCCCAGATCTAATTCCTGGGGAAGCCTCCCCACTGCCCACAACCCAGGCTGTGTCATCCTCCAGAAAGAAAGTGTCATTTAAAGATTTAAATCTTAACTCCTCCTTTTCAGCGCGTTTTTGCCTTTGTATCTCATTAGACTCTGAGCAAGGCATAGGGTCACTTAAATTTAACTTGTGATCTACAAAGCCTTTACACACACTTCCTTTTTCTGTTTCTTTTCTTTCTTTTTTAATAGAGACATGGTCGTTTATTGCTTAACATCTAACGGACACACTGACAAGTTATTGTTCTTCAGTCGCTAAGTGTGTCCAGCTCTCCGTGACCCCATGGACTGTAGCACGCCAGGCTTCCCTGTCCTTCACCATCTCCCAGAATTTTCTTAAACTCATGTCCATTGAGTCAGTGATGTTCTCCAACCATCTTATGCTCTGCCACCCTCTTCTCCTTCTGCCTTCAATCTTCCCCAGTGTCAGGGTCTTTTCCAGTGAGTCGACTCTTCACATCAGGTGGCCAGAGTATTGAAGCTTCAGCTTTAGCATTGGTCTTTCAGTGAATATTCAGGATTGATTTCCTTTAGGGTTGATTGGTTTGATCTCCTTGCAGAGCGAAGGGACTCCCAGGCGTTTTCTCTAGGCTCAGAGATTAAAGCGTCTGCCTGCAATGCAGGAGACCTGGGTTCGATCCCTGGCTCAGGAAGATCCCCTGGAGAAGGAAATGACAACCCACTCCAGGATTCTTGCCTGGAGAATCCCATGGATGGAGGAGCCTGGTGGGCTACAGTCCACGGGGTCGCAAAGAGTCGGACACGACTGAGCGACTTCACTCACTCACGATTCAGAAGCATCAGTTCTTTGGTGCTCAGCCATCGTTATGGTCCGTGTTTCACATCCGTACATGGCTGCTGGAAAAATCAACGCTTTGACAATGCAGATTTGTCAGCAAAGTGATGTCTCTGCTTTTTAATATGCTATCTAGATTTGTCTTAGACTTCCTCCCAAGGAGCAAGAGTCTTTTAATTTCGTGGCTGCAGTTACCGTCCACAGTGATTCGGGAGCCCAAGAAGATAAAATCTGTCACTGCTTCCACTTGTTCCCCTTCTGTCTGCCATGACGTGATGGGACTGGATGCCGTAGCTTCGTTTTTTGAATGCTGAGTTTTAAGCCAGCATTTTCACCCTTTTCTTTTACCTTCATCAAGAGGCTCTTTAGTTCCTCTTCACTTTCTGCCATTAGAGTGGTATCATCTGCATATCTGAGATGGTTGATATTCCTCCCAGCAGTCTTGATTCCAGCTTGTGGTTCATTCAGCCTGGCATTTCACATAATGTACTCTGCACATAAGTTAAATAAGCAGGGTGACAGTATGTATACAGCCTTGTTGGACTCGTTTCCCAATTTTAAACCAGTCCGTCATTCCGCGTCCTCTTGAAACTGTTGTTTCTTGGCTTTCATTCAGGTGTCCCAGGAGACAGGTAAGGTGGTCTCATATTCCCGTCTCGTTAAGAATTATCAACAGTTCATTGTGATCCATATAGTCAAAGGCTGTGGCATAGTCAGTGAAGCAAAAGTAGATGTTTTTCTTGAATTCCCTTGCTTTCTCTATGCACAGCATGGCTTATAGCTTCACTTAGTTATGTAAGCCCCTTTGCCACGACAAGACTGTGATCCATGAAGGGAAATGACAAGTTACCTTCTCTCAGTATATATGGATGGAGACTGGGCATGATACCCACGATAAAAGCTCCCAGTTCAAAGGAGGAAGAACCAGACACCTGGTTCACACAGCTCACATTACCACCTGCTTCCTAATAGTGGAGAAAATGTCTTTGTCCACCGATTTGTCTTTCCTGAGTTTCATCATCTTGGAGGATCTTTCTCTTTGCTTTTCATCCAAGGTAGGCAGTGGGGGTAGATTCTGTTCAAGCTGTCTTATATCTGTCTTCCTCAAGTGATTTTCAAAGGGAAGGCCCCACACATGGCAGAATGCCTTCTCACGGCACACACATGTCCTTCACTGAGGTCTGCAGCGAGTCTCCAAGGTGGGCTTGTGTCCCCAGCTTGATGGTGGAGGACCAGGGCTCTGAGAGGAGCTGCCCACAGTCCAGCAACGGGTGGGGGCTGGGGCTCAGCTGCCTGGCTCCAGGCCCTGTGTCTCCTAAAGGGGCCTGTCTGCCCCTGGATGCCAGCCTTGAATCTGAATAAATTCATTTCTATACACTTGAATATTTAACTAATTCAGGATGGTATGTGTGGGAAATTTAATTGTAAAACACTTATTTAAGGAAAACCTCTGAGCCAGTGGTACAGTGCGGTCATGACAACCCCGAGGGCCTGCTGCTCAGGGGGCGCTGTGGCCCGCTGCCCAACCCCGAGGGCCTGCTGCTCAGGGGGCGCTGTGGCCCGCTGCCCAACCCCGAGGGCCTGCTGCTCAGGGGGCGCTGTGGCCCGCTGCCCAACCCCGAGGGCCTGCTGCTCAGGGGGCGCTGTGGCCCGCTGCCCAACCCCGAGGGCCTGCTGCTCAGGGGGCGCTGTGGCCCGCTGCCCAACCCCGAGGGCCTGCTGCTCAGGGGGCGCTGTGGCCCGCTGCCCAACCCCGAGGGCCTGCTGCTCAGGGGGCGCTGTGGCCCGCTGCCCAACCCCGAGGGCCTGCTGCTCAGGGGGCGCTGTGGCCCGCTGCCCAACCCCGAGGGCCTGCTGCTCAGGGGGCGCTGTGGCCCGCTGCCCAACCCCGAGGGCCTGCTGCTCAGGGGGCGCTGTGGCCCGCTGCCCAACCCCGAGGGCCTGCTGCTCAGGGGGCGCTGTGGCCCGCTGCCCAACCCCGAGGGCCTGCTGCTCAGGGGGCGCTGTGGCCCGCTGCCCAACCCCGAGGGCCTGCTGCTCAGGGGGCGCTGTGGCCCGCTGCCCAACCCCGAGGGCCTGCTGCTCAGGGGGCGCTGTGGCCCGCTGCCCAACCCCGAGGGCCTGCTGCTCAGGGGGCGCTGTGGCCCGCTGCCCAACCCCGAGGGCCTGCTGCTCAGGGGGCGCTGTGGCCCGCTGCCCAACCCCGAGGGCCTGCTGCTCAGGGGGCGCTGTGGCCCGCTGCCCAACCCCGAGGGCCTGCTGCTCAGGGGGCGCTGTGGCCCGCTGCCCAACCCCGAGGGCCTGCTGCTCAGGGGGCGCTGTGGCCCGCTGCCCAACCCCGAGGGCCTGCTGCTCAGGGGGCGCTGTGGCCCGCTGCCCAACCCCGAGGGCCTGCTGCTCAGGGGGCGCTGTGGCCCGCTGCCCAACCCCGAGGGCCTGCTGCTCAAGGGGCGCAGTGGCCCGTGCTGTCTCTGCCAGGGGGCCAGAGAGGGGCCGGAGTCCCGCCGCGTGGCCCAGACTTGCTTCTTGTCCTCGGGGTGGTGGGAAGATGCCACTCTTTTCTGTGCCCCGTGGCGTCCTCGCCAAGGCAGGAGTCGTCACTGCCCAGAGCTGGGGAAGGCTTTGTGAGGAGCACGTGGCAGGCAGAGCACGCAGTTTCGCAGTGTGGGGCAGCCTAGCGGGGTAGGGTAGTAGATTGGGGAAGAAGCAGTGGGGAGGCCGAGGCCTCACCCAGCAGGAAGGGCACACAGCTGCCCAGAGTTGGTGCTTTGCCTGAGGTCTGATGGCTGAGTTAAAACCCAGAGCAGCCAAGACCCTGACTCGGGGTCGCTCGTGTTTCCCTGAGTTTCTCTGCTCTCGGGGTCGCTTGTGTTTCCCTGAGTTTCTCTGCTCTTGCTTGTGGTTGGCGAGCGCCTGACGCTCCGCGCAGTGGCATGGTGCTGGCAGCCGCACCGCTGCTGTGAGCAGCGTGTCAGGGTGTCTGGGGGACCCCAGACTTTAGCTGGACGCACTGGCACCTGCTCCTTTCGGGTCAGTCCCTGCCCAGTGGGTGTGCACCCGGCCCCTTCCCGAGCTGCTCTGCTTACCCCCGTGAGTGGGCGGGATGATGGTCCTGGGGTGCTGGGGGTGCCTGTGTGGGTCTGGCCGAGTCACCCAAAGGAGGAGGACATTCCATGCGCTGGAGGTCCCGGCTCTCTGCCAGAGTCCTGACTGCTCCCCAGGGGTCAGGGCCTAGGTGTCTTGGAGGATGTACCTTGCTCTAGGCCAGCTTTCGGCTTTTAGTTTTTCTACACTTTTCTTCTAGTGGGAGATGGGAACAAATCTAAAACATGAATTTTGAAGGCACATTTTCCCTGATCTCTAGTATCCAACTCCCAAGAATGTTTTTTTAGATCATTTCTCCCTCTTTTTTTTTCTAGGCCATCTAGGGCAGGGAAATTAAAAACTCCCTTGGAGTAAGTGTCAGAAGATCTTTTTAAAAAAATTAATTTCATTTTTTTAGGGCAGTTTTGGATTCGTAGCAGAAAGTAGAGAGCATTGCCATATATGCCCCATCCCCACATAGAGAGTTGTAACTTTTCAAGGACGAGAGGGACAGATCCTTCTTTGTAGAGAAGTAGTATCTTTCTTGGCAAGACTCATGACCTTTAGTGATCAGGGGGAGGGTGTCAGACCGCCCCCTCAGGCTGTGGCTTGAGTGAACTTGGACCTGACGCCCAGCAGAATCTCACCATGTCTGCCGTGGCCCCGGGGGAGCCACAGGAGGCGTCACTGGCAGGCCCAGATCTAATTCCTGGGGAAGCCTCCCCACTGCCCACAACCCAGGCTGTGTCATCCTCCAGAAAGAAAGTGTCATTTAAAGATTTAAATCTTAACTCCTCCTTTTCAGCGCGTTTTTGCCTTTGTATCTCATTAGACTCTGAGCAAGGCATAGGGTCACTTAAATTTAACTTGTGATCTACAAAGCCTTTACACACACTTCCTTTTTCTGTTTCTTTTCTTTCTTTTTTAATAGAGACATGGTCGTTTATTGCTTAACATCTAACGGACACACTGACAAGTTATTGTTCTTCAGTCGCTAAGTGTGTCCAGCTCTCCGTGACCCCATGGACTGTAGCACGCCAGGCTTCCCTGTCCTTCACCATCTCCCAGAATTTTCTTAAACTCATGTCCATTGAGTCAGTGATGTTCTCCAACCATCTTATGCTCTGCCACCCTCTTCTCCTTCTGCCTTCAATCTTCCCCAGCGTCAGGGTCTTTTCCAGTGAGTCGACTCTTCACATCAGGTGGCCAGAGTATTGAAGCTTCAGCTTTAGCATTGGTCCTTCCAGTGAATATTCAGGATTGATTTCCTTTAGGGTTGATTGGTTTGATCTCCTTGCAGAGCGAAGGGACTCCCAGGCAGCTGTGATTCATGGGGTCGCAAAGAGTCGGACATGACTGAGCGACTGAACTGAACTAAACTGAACTGAATGACTAATAATGTTATGCATCTTTTCATGTGCTTACTTCCCATTTGTATATCTTCTTTGCAGAAATATCTACTCAGCAACTTCGCTCAAATTTTAAATTGCATTATTTGTCTTTTTATAGCAGCTCTAGGAAAAAGAGGATTATAAAACTTTCTATGCCCCTTCCCTCCAAAGGAGTGAAAGGACAACAGTGATTCTCAGAACCATACACCCCTCTCCCAAGGCAGCATCTTATTTCTATGTACCTTCAATCACAGCAGCAGTAATGCATGAAGGCTTAAGAGAATGTTCTTGGTGTCCCACAGACATGGGCTTGGATCTAGCTTGAACACTTATAACGTTTGTGACTTAGATGATTCACCTAAGTTTCAGCTTTCCCTGCTCCCAAACAGGGATCATGGTATCAATTCACTGGACTGATAGGAGAGCTGAGAGAAAACACACTGAAAGCCCTCCGCGCGTGACTTGTCACATGGAAAGTACCCAACAAAACTTCATTTCCTTTTGTATCCAGTGAATATTCTTATAGCATCACTATGGGCGAGGTACTGGTCTATACCCCAAAGTCAAAGCAACAAGCAAAATGGAAAATCTCTGCCTTTGTGGAGATTATACGCAGCTTATCATTCTAGCAGAAGTTAATGATGCTGTTATTATTATTATAATTCAACATTTTTACTCTTAATTGCAAAATAAGTACAGGCTCATCAGAAACTAGAGTGACAAGATAAAGGAAGTCTCACTAATGAACTTGAACTTTAGAGAGAGACCCGGCATTAGCATCCTCAATTACGGATCTCCCAGTGCCCCAGCAAGGCCTTTCCGCTGTACTTGCACAGACACCTGAAAGGGGAGAAGCCCCCAGCAGGGGCTCAAGAATGTGAAAAAAGGTGTGAACACCAAGCTTTAGCACTGCTAGGTGTTCATGCAAAAGGGATGACACACACTTACCAACCTAGGGGAGGCACTTGGAAGCGTACAAACAGATCATTACAACCAAAAATAGGATAAAGAAGTAAAAGATGCCTGGGAAGATAAAGTGAGCAGGCAGCTCTTGTGGCTTGAAAAGCAAGTTCAGTGGGACGAGGTGGGGCTGAACATGAATTTGAATGAAAAGTGAAACTGCCGGCCTGGAGAACTCTTCTGCAGACTGGGAGCAAAACCCATTGAGAGGAATGAGGTTGAGGAATAATGGGAAATGGTGCTGAGTTCAGAGGTCAGCAGTTCTGCAGTGGAAAAACAGGGAGCCGACCTGCACTCGAGGCCAGCTCTACCGTGGACTGAAAGCGAAAGTCAAAGAGTTGTGCCCGACTCTTTGCGACCCCATGGACTATACAGTCCATGGAATTCTCCAGCCAGAATACTGGAGTGGGTAGTCTTTCCCTTTCAGGAGATCTTCCCAGCCCAGGGATCGAACCCAGGTCTTCCACATTGCAGGTGGATTCTTTACAAGCTGAGCCACAAGGGAAGCCCAAGAATACTAGTGTGGGTTCTCCGGCGGATCTTTCTGATCCAAGAATCGAACCGGGGTCTCCTGCATTGCAGGCAGATTCTTTATCAACTGAGCTATCAGGGAAGACCATGGACTAGCAGGGTTAACTAATGAGCTACTGACCTTTTCTCTTGGTTTGCTCATCTGCAAAAAGGGTTTGGCAATTCTGACCTCATCATGCACATTAGACTCTCAAATCCTTTAAAGAACATTCCCACCACCTGCGAAGCGAGACCTCTAGCGTAATCCAGTTGTTGATTCCCAGCTTAATGTGGGAGTTTCTGAAATGCCTAGATGACAATAGAGGCATCTGCCAGATACCGTGATAGAGTTTTGTTTTTTTTTAACTTTTTATTGTATATTGGAGTATAGCCCATTATGGGCTTACCAGGTGGTGCTAGTGGTAAAGAATCTGTCTGCCAATGCAGGAGATAAAAGAGATGTGGGTTTGATCCCTGGCTCGGGAAGATCCTCTGGAGGAAATGGCAACCCACTCCATTATTTTTGCCTGGAGAATCCCATGGACAGGGGAGCCTGGCGGGCTATGGTCCTTAGGGTCACAAAAAGTTGGACACAACTGAAATGATTTAGCACACACGCACACATAGCTGATTAACAATGCTGTGATAATTTCAGGTGCAGAGCAAAAGGACTCAGCTCTACATATATATGTATCCATTCTCCCCCAGACAACCCTCCTGCTGCTGCTGCTGCTGCTAAGTCGCTTCAGTCGTGTCCGACTCTGTGCAACCGCATAGACAGCAGCCCACCAGGCTCCCCCGACCCTGGGATTCTCAAGGCAAAAACACTGAAGTGGGTTGCCATTTCCTTCTCCAATGCATGAAAGAGAAAAGTGAAAGTGAAGTCGCTCAGTCATTTCCGACTCTTAGTGACCCCATGGACTGCAGCCCACCAGGCTCCTCCATTCATGGGATTTTCCAGGCAAGAGTACTGCAGTGGGGTGTCATTGCCTTCTGCAAACACCCCTCCTATCCAGGCCAAAATGTTCTTTGAGAGGAGAATTTATAAATAAATTGTGAGATAGTCAACCATCCAGCAGTGAAAGTAAGATAGACTACAGGTACACAATTAACATAGATGACAAAAGCAAATCAAAATAAGAGTAGAAGTCAATGAAGCAGGGAAAAAATAATAATAAAAAGTTGGTTTGTGGGAAAGGGAGACCCATCAAAATCAATCAAGAAAAAATTTCGAGCCAGACACAAATAGCCAGTGTATTGTTGTCATTCCATCCCAGCCTCCATGTCTCTAAGGCTCTCTCTGCCTCTGGGTGGGGGCGGGGGGGACCTTATGATTGGGTGGTCCTGAAGCACAGGAGGTGCATTGATACCTTCTCGCCAGCATCACTTTGCAAGAGACCCTGGATCCTGGACTCCGAGGCTCCCCCAGTGGTTGGCATCACCACTGCACCTGTGTCTCAATCCTAGCACTCGCCCCAGGAACTCAGAGAACACAGTCCCCTCATGCTCTCTGACCTTCAGCCTGGATCATTCACTGGGCTTAATCAAAGCGGGATCACCCCAGATCAACCCCAATGAGCGGAGTTAGGACTTACATGCAGAGTGAGCACAAAATGAGTGTTCTTAAAAAAATAACTTGCTCCTATACTGCTAGTTCAATTCAGTTCAGTTCAGTCGCTCAGTCGTGTCCAATTCTTTGTGACCCCATGAATCGCAGCACGCCAGGCCTCCCTGTCCATCACCAACTCCCAGGGTTCACTCAGACTCAGTTCCATCGTGTCAGTGATGCCATCCAGCCATCTCATCCTCGGTCGTCCCCTTCTCCTCCTGCCCCCAATCCCTCCCAGCATGAGGGTCTTTTCCAATGAGTCAACTCTTCGCATGAGGTGGCCAAAGTACTGGAGTTTCAGCTTTAGCATCAGTCCTTCCAAAGAAATCCCAGGGCTGATCTCCTTCAGAATGGACTGGTTGGATCTCCTTGCAGTCCAAGGGACTCTCAAGAGTCTTCTCCAACACCACAGTTCAAAAGCATCAATNTCGCATGAGGTGGCCAAAGTACTGGAGTTTCAGCTTTAGGATCAGTCCTTCCAAAGAAATCCCAGGGCTGATCTCCTTCAGAATGGACTGGTTGGATCTCCTTGCATTAACCAAATTCAAATTTCAGTTTCCACTTTTCCAATCACTCAGATTCAGATGTTGACTGTGTAGAATACATATCATTGTACTTTTTGGAATGAATTTGTGTACTAAATTATACAGTTTAATAAAGCCAAAGGACCAGTGAATTTTTTGTCACTGTATTAGTCTTTCACACAGATAAAGCCATCTATAATGTGATTATTATAACCACTGTCCCCACGGTGCTGCATTTATCTTTAGTGAGTCTCCTTCTTGCTGAAGCCAGGAGATAATTTGATTAGAACATTGATAAAATGCTTATTGTGTGTTTTCCACAGCAACTATAGTAATTTGTGTTATCCAAGTTATATAAGGTTTGATTCTCTCTGAAAGAGTTTGTGAATATCTAACCCATGTATTATATTGGGACTAAAATACTAGTCCAAATTACTGAAAGAGAAGACTAGAAACTAGGAGGATAGAAAGGCAAGATCACTTTCAGTTGAGAGATCAATCCATCCTTGTATTATGGAGGAAAAGTAGACTTTCCTTTAAGGCCAAGTAATGAATAACACCCGTCAACTTTCCGTGTTAAGCACCTTAAAATATTTCATTTGATCCTTTAGAGAGCCCCATGAGGTTAGCACTTATAATCATATTTTATAAAGGAAGAAACTTAAGCACACACACACAAAGCAGAGTCAAAGGAGTAGCAGCAAAAAAATTTAATTCAGAGAACTGCTATCTGCTTCCACACAGTCAGCCCGCTCTGTAAATGAGGCAGTGTCTGATGAGAGCATTTATCAGGTCTTACCTGGACAGATGAATGATTTGCCAAATCTGCTCCAGCTCTGCTCTGGTTTAAGTCGCCTAATCCCTGTTCTATGAACATGGCTGGGAGAATTGATGTGATAGTCTGGATTAGCTCTCCCTCTGAAGTTAGACATTCCCAGGCTGCTTACACAAGATGGATTTGAGTTTGGAGAAAGGTGTAGTATGCGTTTGGGTTGGGGAGGAGGCGGGTAGCGGGTGGGAAAGGAGACAGTTTGGGAAGCCCTGCATCCTCACTATTCTTCTTAGAGGTTCTTCTCATTTTGAAAGCTGACTTAGCATTTCTTTGTGTCCTTAGTCACTCAGTCTTGTCCGACTCTTTGTGACCTCATGGACTGTAGGCCAACAGGCTCCTTTGTGTGTGGGGTTCTCCAGGCAAGAATGCTGGAGTGGGTTACCATTCCCTTCTCTAGGGGATCTTTCCAACCTAGGGATCGAACCTAAGTCTCCCATGTCTTCTGCATTACAGGCAGATTCTTTACTGAGCCACCAAGGAAGCCTACCATTTCTTTAGTCAGTAAAAAATAGTTCTCTGAGGATCCATGGACTCTGCTGGAAGCAAAGTGCCACCTCTGACTGACTGTCCTTGAATGCAGAACCTCATGGCCTTTTGAAAGACATAGCAACCAAGATCTGGTGAAGGAAGCAGGGCTCAGACTGCAAATCTCTTGCTTCATAGTCACTGGTGAGCACTTTTTCCAGGCACCCAGAAGAGTATAGGTTCCCAAGCCTCTCTTCATGGGACTTGAAATCCACTGGAAAATTCCACCACCTACAGAGGCAAAAATGAATTTTAGAAAACTAGTAATTCAAAGCAAAACAAAACAACCCATCTCCCCAAGGGTATTTGAATTTAGCTTCTGATGAAAATAAGGCCATTTCAGTGACATCATACAGCCATGTTTATCTTTTCCTACCATCCCTGACTGGAGCCAGCTCAGTGTTTGTCCCTGGCCAAAACTAACAGCTGGACATCTTTTGCTGCATTGAGAAGCCGTGCTTTTATTTAGTGCTGAGAAATCTCTCTAAGGAATGTTTCACAGAACTGTGCTCAGTGTCTACCTCTTCTCTAGGGAAACAAGTCCAGGATGATGTTACAGGTAATCAGTTATCACAGAGTCAAAGTTCGTATCATTAAATCAGGGTATTGTTTCTATGGCTATTTCACTTAGTATGTGCTTAAAAGGACTCCAGATAAAGCATTGTGACCAATTCCTCTTTCACTTCTCTCTCTGAAAAAAAAAAAGCTAAATATTATAATCCACATGCTTGAATCTATTATCTTCTACACAAGGCTATTATTAATGTAACTTTTATTGAGCCCCTACTGTATTTAAGGCTCAATTTTGGATGTCAGGCTAAATGGAAAGATGAGAAAGACAATCNAAAAAAAAAAAGCTAAATATTATAATCCACATGCTTGAATCTATTATCTTCTACACAAGGCTATTATTAATGTAACTTTTATTGAGCCCCTACTGTATTTAAGGCTCAATTTTGGATGTCAGGCTAAATGGAAAGATGAGAAAGACAATCTTTCTCCTCTCTAGAAGATATTGGGACGATATCACCACATATAAAATATCTGAACAAACCTTGTGATAATCATCACTAGTTGAAAAAACCTCTAGGAGTCAGAGGAACAATCTGAGAGGAGAGATTTGAACTGGACTTGAAAATGTATAGGACTTAAAAATGTATAGGTCTTAAGAGGGACAGGATATATGTATACCTACTGCTGATCCAGGTTTCCTGGCGGCTCAGTGGTAAAAGAATCTGCCTGCCATGCAGGAGATGTGGGTTCCATCATCCGTGGGAAGATGCCCTGGAGAAGGACATGGGGACCCACTCCAGTATTCTTGCCTGGGAAATCCCATGGACAGAGGAGATTGGTGGGCTACAGTCCATGGGGCTGCAAAAGAACTGGACCTGATTTAGCAATTAAACAACAACAACAACAGCTGATTCACGTTGTCCCATAGCAGAAACTAACACAACATTGTAAAGCAATTATACTCCAATTAAAAAAATTTTTTTTAATATGCAGGACCTTCCTGAGTAGCTTCAGCAGAGTCATACATGATTGATTACACTGTACAACACTTGGGGAAACAGCTACATTCACCATAGCTATTCATTATCAATGAATGTTGTGGCCTGTAAGTTTTAGCTGCCACTGAATGGGGCCAGCGCAGACACACTGAACATATTAACAGAGACCAGAAAATGTCTCACCTGTACCAGCTCTCCTATTGCACAGAGTGGAGTTAACCAGAGATCCCAAAAAGGCTCGCATGTTCTTGCTCTAGTCTCTACAAAGGTTGAGTGCAGCTCAGAGTGGAGAAGGAAATGGCAGCCCACTCCAGTATTCTTGTCTAGAGAATCCCGTGGACAGAGGAGCCTGGTGGGCTGCTGTCCATGGGGTCGTACAGAGTCAGACACGACTGAAGTGACTTAGCGTGCATTAATGCATTGGAGAAGGAATGGCAACCCACTCCAGTATTGTTGCCCGGAGAATCCCAGGGACAGAGGAGCCTGGTGGGTTGCCATCTATGGGGTTGCACAGGGTCGGACATGACTGAAGTGACTTAGCAGCAGCAGCAGCAGCAGAATAGTCTTGGGAAGATGCTGGTCACTGATCCAGCGGGCACCTGATCCCTGGAGCACATTCGTCTTGTAGGGTCCTGCATTTAAACAGACAAAACCCCCCTTTCTCTTTCTACCTCCTGGGCTATGTTTCTTGTAGCTCAGCTTCCCAGAGATGTGCAGAGGCCAGAGTAGTGGATCCAGCCAAAACATGTCCTTGGCAGAGATGCCAAGATAGAGTCTAGCAGATAACTGGCTTCCTCTGAAGGAATCCAGAGGGTTATGAATACAGCAAGCTGTTGGCACCAGTGGGGGATGGAAACTGGGTCTTGCAAACTGAATCCCAGCTTGTCTGTGTATCTTGGTGGCCTGGAGGCAGTCAAACCTGGCACCTGTGGAGGGTGAACAAGAGCTGGGCGCAGGATGCCATGGGTGCTCCCTTTCGGTGGTGTGGCCTTTCCCAGGAGCCCAGCCAAACCACAGAGAAGGGGGCTGAGAAACACAGGGAGCTGAGCTGTGTGCTCTGACCACCAGAAGGGCTGCTTCAGGCTAAGGAGGGATAAGGAAATTTGTCCTGGTTTCTTTAAAAAGAAAATACACAAGTTCTTTCTGTTTAGCCAAGCCTCAGGCAGATAAGAAGTATCCCTTCCAAATTCAGGGTGGTGTCTTTCTGACTGAGCAATCACTTGGTTTCCTAGCTAAAGAAGCTATAAACTTCAGGCCCGGTGAACTTGAATCTGAGGAAATTTTGGAAATTTCAAAGTTTAATGCATGCCCCATGTGTGTCCTTTGCCCTAGATAAGTAAAATCCTGCCTCTAGTTACAAACTGAAGGGCCGGGAAGCTTGCATTTTGTATACCAAGCAGGGGTGGTGGCTTTCAGAAGACGTAAATGAAATTCAAGACATTCACTCACTTCCCCAAACATATTTAGATCCTGAAGCTGAGGCCGTGTGATACTTCAGATACTAAATAGTTCAGTGACTTCAGTGGTCACTGAACGCCTACCTCAGCTAGTTGCGTGATAAATTGTTGCCAGACCCTTTATATCTCTGAGCTTCCATTTCTGCATTTTCTAAAGGGTAAAGCGGACTGATTGAATGCAGTTGGAACTGAGAGTTCATCCAGTTTTGTCTGGGTTGAACACAAGACCCCCGCGAGAGCTCCAGGAGCAAGCGACAGCATCTGCTTTTATTCTGCTGAAGTTTAGTGGTTGAGAACCTAGGCTCTGATGCAAGACCTTCCTGTTCGAAACCAAACTCTGACACTCATTTGCTGTATGACTTGGCAAGTTACTTCATATCTTTATGCCTCAATTTTCCCATCTAAAAAGGAATATAATAATAAGATATTCCTCACAGGTATTATAATCACATTAAGCACTTAGAATCTCACCTGCATGGTAGAAAGATTCAACAAATGTTGGCATAGTATACATTTTACATTTTAAAGGTGATCCTTTGGAAGACCTGCCAGCTTAATAGCTGACAGCTTCCCTGGGGCTTGAACATAAATTTTCTACATGTCTTGGGATAGTAAACTACATTCTTTTAGAGTAAAAAAATATTTACCAAGTCTTTACTTGGTACAAAGGTGCAGAGAAAAGGTAAATACTTTGCCTTCATGCAGCCATTAATGGGAGATAGGCATTTTATTGTTGGTTTACTTGTCAGTAATCATACAAAGTACTATGAACAAAGGAAGAAGTTGTTAGTCTTTGGAATCCTTTTCACTTTGCTTTCATGCAGAATCTCATTTTGATCCTGACAACAGTACTGTGCAAAGCAGGCAATGTTTAGGAGAGTGGTTTTCAATACTCAGTGGGTTGAGGCAATCTTTGGAGGTCCTTAGAAGCCAAGGGAGGTGAAATGAAAGTAAGGGTCTCCCTGCCCTTCCTCCAAGTACACATGTACACATTTCTTCCAATCAGTATATGTTTATTTTAACTATTTGAACTTCCTCAGGAGGTGGTCATTAAATCAGAGTTCTTCTGGGTATAGAGGGTGGTATTCTCAAGCNAGACGTTACTTTGCCAACAAAGGTCCATCTAGTCAAGGCTATGGTTTTTCCTGTGGTCATGTATGGATGTGAGAGTTGGACTGTGAAGAAAGCTGAGCACTGAAGAATTGATGCTTTTGAACTGTGGTGTTGGAGAAGACCCTTGAGAGTCCCTTGGACTTCAAGGAGATCCAACTAGCCCATTCTGAAGGAGATCAGTCCTGGGATTTCTTTGGAAGGACTGATGCGAAAGCTGAAACTCCAGTACTGGCCACCTCATGCAAAGAGTTGACTCATTGTGCTGGGTCCAGCCCCCGTAGGATCCAGGGAAACCTGAAGGAGAAACTGCATTGGCGATTGTGATTGATTTAGAGAGGGATAAGGAAAGAATGCTGTAGATAAGAAAATAGAGAAGAGAAGAAAAGAGGCTGATGATCCTTGGTTTATACAGAAAATCAATAAAGTCTCAAGAAAAGAGCCTTGCACCGTCTACGTGAGGCTGCAGGTGCCCTCCCGGTCTCCCGAGGGAGTGAAGGTGCAGGGTGCCTTCCCGTTTAGGTCTTAGAAACACAGGCAAATAAGTAGAGATGGCGGACTTCTGTACTCCAGATGGGAACCAGCCTGAAAGAGAGAGTAAGATGAGGAAAATGATTGACACGAGGANTTTTTTTTTTTCACAGCTATTCTTGTTAACATTCTTTTTCTAAACAAAAAGCACAACCACCCTAGGGATCTTTCTGGAACAAGGGGACAATGAAAGAAAGGAAAGATGGTTCTGGTAGCTTCCTTGAAGGGTCACATCCCTCTTGGCCTAGGGTGTGGTCGTGGAGGGGGCCTCTCAAAAGCGAAAATGGCTCATGGGCCAGAAATTGCTTGGCCTCTTCAGTTACTAAGCGGTTTTAGTTCCTTTTGTGGTTGTTGCCTTGTTGGGTTTCACTTTTTATTTGCAGAATTGAATTGCGCTTCCCTCAGAGCTGAGGAGCCTGTCCTGACTCTCGTTGTCCTGATGACAAAATGGCCTTTGGACGCCCTGGAGACCTGCTGGGACAGAGAGCTGTACTCTGTGTGTTGGTCCCCACCTTGACCCAGCCTTACGAGGCCTGGGATGGTTTGTACCCAGGGAGCAAAGGGTTTGTTTTCAGAAGCCCAAGACGAGAGCTCAGGCGTGCGCAGGAGAGCTCTGCGTCGCCTGCAGTCTGGATCCCAGCGCTGGGGCCTGGTGTCAGGGATTCCCTCGCACTGGCCCCGTCCTGGCCCTGCAGCCCGGGCGGTCCGTTGCTGGCAGCACAAGGCTTCCCTGTCCCCCTGGAGTGACGGTCCCTGAGCGAGCCTGGGCCTTTGCAGTCAGCGCTGTCCACGCTGCGTCTGGGCCATCTCCCTTCCTCACCAGCCCCACAGCCCAGGGCCTGCGTTTCCTTTTTGTCTGGGTGTTGTCTGAACGTCTTACTCCTTGGTCACATTGGTGGGAGCTTGTAGGCAGGGGCGCTTCTGATTCCCCTGGTCCCCCCAGAGTGCCTGTTGGACACATGAATGAACAGCTGCTGTTCCAGGCTGCAGGCTCCAGGACCACTTGGTGTATGTGGGGGCGTGGGGGTGGGTGGCGGAGGTGGTCGAGGCCGTCGGGCCAGGCCTGCCAGTGGAGGGCAGAGCTGCTGTCTGCCCTGGCCCCGGTCTGCCCCTGTCGCCCTGCCCTCACTGGAGGTTGGGGCGCGGTGGCACGGCTGGCTGGTGTGCTGTTAAGCATGAACTGGGTGTGGATGGTGACTGACCTGCCTTCTGGGGCTCCCCCAGCCTGCACTCGGTTGGGCGGCTTTGAGCGCCACCCTGAGAAACACCTAGGGCTCCGGTCACTGCCCTCAGCTCTCTTTCTAAATCACCTTCTTGAGTTCTCATTGTCCCTGCCACTGCTGGCTTTGCACTCAGAGCCATGGCGAGGCCCCTGGAAGCCCTCAGTGAGGCTCCTCTTTGCCCTGGTCAGGATGGGGGTTCCAGGCCATCTTTGAGGGGCAGCCTGTGAAGGGAAACACAGTTGGTGGGGGAGCCATGGGCCCTCTCCCCCCACGCCAGTCTCCCCCTCAGCTCTGGGAGGGAAGGATGGGCAAAGGGAGACTGGGAGGGCAGGGGGTGGGGGCTGCTGACCTCCCTGTTGGCCAAGCCCCCTCCTCCTGGCCCAGGTGCCCAGGTGAAGTGTGGGCAAGAAAGGACTCTCCTGTGGGCCACGCCCGCCTCCCTGCCCGTCAGCCACAGAGCGAGTCCCTGTCTCAGTTGCATCGCGGCCGAGTAACACAGCCGAGCAGCTGAAGCTGGAGAGGTCACCTGTCACAGAGGAGCCTGCCTGTATCCCCTGTGTGCACCCAGGGCCCTGAAGTCCTGTCGGAGTTTGCTCTGTGTTCCCCACCCAGTAGTATCCATGGTTGCAGCTGGAGGAGCAGCCGGTGCACCCCCACCAGACCCACACGTGGTGAAGCTCGCAGGACGAGCGCCCTGCGGGGCATCCCACAGCGTGTAGCCCGGGACGTCTCCCTGCGGTTTGGGTTTGTTGGCGCAGAAGGTGAGCTCAGCCTGGTTGGGTGCTGCCCACTGGAAGGCCTGGGGCTGGCTGGCCTTCCCAGTCTCCTGGCTCACTGCCTTGTTCCAGAAATAACTGTCTTCCCGGCATTTCATTGATCTGTGGTGGTGCTTCGCATTTCTAGCCCTTTATGGAATGATGTTTCTGCTCAGAAAGTTTTTATTCTCTCATGAATAGAAGGCCAGCTTTGACGCTTCTGGCTTAGAAAACAAACTCTCCTAGTGATTATAAAAATAAACTGAGAAAATAAGCAATGAGCTTAACCCGCCCTGCTCATGTCATCTGAAGCACATGGAACTTTCCAGCTGCGGTCAGGCCTGCTTTGGCTGTGGTCGTCCAGAAGGTAATGTGCGTGACGGTGGCGTGGACTTGCCGTGCCTCGTCAGGCGCACACAGCGTCCTGCAGAAGGTGCTGGAGTGCGGGGCCCAGCAGGAGCCGGCGGCGGGCTGCCCGTGCGTGCGGCTGATCAGAAGCGCCGTGTGGGCTGAGGCCAGCGCACAAACCCCAGAACCTAGAGAGAGCCTGAGGCCTTCTGATGGGTCAGCTCTGGGAGCCGGACCCGCCTGTGTTTTCCCAAAGCTCCACTAGAATGGAGTTTGGGAAGTTGAAGTCCTGCACTAACAACTTGTTTTCTAGCGAATGGAGCCAAAGCCTGGCTTTCTGCTTGCTCACTCACCAGCAGCTGCAGCTCCATCGGGTCGGGCCTGATGGGGGCGTCCAGCTTCTCTGCTGGGAGTGCACTTGGCATTAGGTTTGTGAAGAGTACAGGCGGGTCTTCAGGACAGTGGTGTCCCTGGGTGGGTTAGCNCGAGGCCCCTGGAAGCCCTCAGTGAGGCTCCTCTTTGCCCTGGTCAGGATGGGGGTTCCAGGCCATCTTTGAGGGGCAGCCTGTGAAGGGAAACACAGTTGGTGGGGGAGCCATGGGCCCTCTCCCCCACGCCAGTCTCCCCCTCAGCTCTGGGAGGGAAGGATGGACAAAGGGAGACTGGGAGGGCAGGGGGTGGGGGCTGCTGACCTCCCTGTTGGCCAAGCCCCCTCCTCCTGGCCCAGGTGCCCAGGTGAAGTGTGGGCAAGAAAGGACTCTCCTGTGGGCCACGCCCGCCTCCCTGCCCGTCAGCCACAGAGCGAGTCCCTGTCTCAGTTGCATCGCGGCCGAGTAACACAGCCGAGCAGCTGAAGCTGGAGAGGTCACCTGTCACAGAGGAGCCTGCCTGTATCCCCTGTGTGCACCCAGGGCCCTGAAGTCCTGTCGGAGTTTGCTCTGTGTTCCCCACCCAGTAGTATCCATGGTTGCAGCTGGAGGAGCAGCCGGTGCACCCCCACCAGACCCACACGTGGTGAAGCTCGCAGGACGAGCGCCCTGCGGGGCATCCCACAGCGTGTAGCCCGGGACGTCTCCCTGCGGTTTGGGTTTGTTGGCGCAGAAGGTGAGCTCAGCCTGGTTGGGTGCTGCCCACTGGAAGGCCTGGGGCTGGCTGGCCTTCCCAGTCTCCTGGCTCACTGCCTTGTTCCAGAAATAACTGTATTCCCGGCATTTCATTGATCTGTGGTGGTGCTTCGCATTTCTAGCCCTTTATGGAATGATGTTTCTGCTCAGAAAGTTTTTATTCTCTCATGAATAGAAGGCCAGCTTTGACGCTTCTGGCTTAGAAAACAAACTCTCCTAGTGATTATAAAAATAAACTGAGAAAATAAGCAATGAGCTTAACCCGCCCTGCTCATGTCATCTGAAGCACATGGAACTTTCCAGCTGCGGTCAGGCCTGCTTTGGCTGTGGTCGTCCAGAAGGTAATGTGCGTGACGGTGGCGTGGACTTGCCGTGCCTCGTCAGGCGCACACAGCGTCCTGCAGAAGGTGCTGGAGTGCGGGGCCCAGCAGGAGCCGGCGGCGGGCTGCCCGTGCGTGCGGCTGATCAGAAGCGCCGTGTGGGCTGAGGCCAGCGCACAAACCCCAGAACCTAGAGAGAGCCTGAGGCCTTCTGATGGGTCAGCTCTGGGAGCCGGACCCGCCTGTGTTTTCCCAAAGCTCCACTAGAATGGAGTTTGGGAAGTTGAAGTCCTGCACTAACAACTTGTTTTCTAGCGAATGGAGCCAAAGCCTGGCTTTCTGCTTGCTCACTCACCAGCAGCTGCAGCTCCATCGGGTCGGGCCTGATGGGGGCGTCCAGCTTCTCTGCTGGGAGTGCACTTGGCATTAGGTTTGTGAAGAGTACAGGCGGGTCTTCAGGACAGTGGTGTCCCTGGGTGGGTTAGCCTTGGTCAAGACCCGTGTGTCTCCACATAGGGTCTGCTCCGTTCACCTGTCAGGCCACTGCCTGAGTGACATGCTGGTTCACGCTCCTTGGATAAACTTGAAGGGCGTTGTGCGCTGTTTTGTAAGGAGGGAGAGGAATGTGTATTATTCTTGAATTCTGGAGTGTGTACCACCAGTGTGAGCTGGGGACAGCCTGGTGACTGTTTCCTCAAGCTGCTTGGCACATTCTTCGCTGACTAAATCGGGACATTGTATAGCGAACAAGTCAACCCTGCCGGAGGCAGCACAGAGGAGGAAACCACAGTGGTCACATTAGAGGAACTCCTGCTAGTTATGTTAATGTGTCAGCACCAAAAGTAGGTCTGGAGTGATGCCTTGCTGACTTTGGGGTCAGTGTATTTTTCATCCTGCTTTTCCACTGCAATATAGCATGACTTCATGGTATTCTGCAAACCCTGTCTCCACCGTGAGAGAGGTGCGACATTTTATGTGTATATACGTATATGTATGTATACACATACACACACACACATATATGTTTTAAGTTTCAGTATCAGTATTGTTGGCTAGTTTTGTCTGTTCATCCTGCTCACTTTGTGTTTTTTAAAGTAATTTATTTTGAAATATTTTGACAAAAATAGGTTATTTTTGTCAAGAAGCTTAATCTCAGCTTAGGAGCCCAAACATGAAATTATGCACCCCCCCGCCCCTGCCAATAAAAGACACTGTTCTCATCCCAGAGTTCTCTCTTGCCTTCTCTAAGAAGACCCGTTCCATCGCTTGTGTCTGTGGTGCTGACCGAAAGCTGGACAGGGGCTCAAGACTGCTTAACCAGAGAAGGCACTTGTAAAGATTGTGGCTGGTGACAGAGAAGGAAATTCTGTTCAGTGTGTCTTGAATCTGAAATATTTCCTTCAAAGGAGGTCCTGAAAAGGGATGGAGTAAAGAAAGTAATATTCCAAACAAACCTTGTAAGACGAAAGTGAAACTTGTGGAAGAGCTTAAAGGTTGAGGACCTCTGTAAGTGGACACGCTTATGCCTTTTGTTAGCGTTTGTCTGTCGCTTAGATTACTGGTCCTGGTGCTCTGTGTTGCTTTTGGGAGAGAGACTGGGCTAGGAAGACCCATCTTCTGGTCTCGACTTCCCTCTGAAGCTGCTGACCTTGGACAAGCCTTCTGGCCCCATGAGCCTGGGTCCTGACTGTCATATGCTGCCAGGCAGCGAGCATGGCCACCTGGGCAGACGTTTTCTACCTGAGAAGGTTTTCTTTCCATGGAGACCAGGTGAGGCGGGTGAGCAGCCACTGGGGAGGGGGTGCACTCTGGGCTGGCAGGCTGTGGTCTTCTCCTCTCTCGAACTCCTGGCACGTGTTGAAAATGTTACGAGAAGCTTGGCCTTTTGTGGGAATCGGGCAGCCGATAGCAAGTCTAGGGAGAGCCTAACTCGGGAGTGGCGGGCGGGACAGACAGTCGGCCGCCCTGTCCCACGGCCACAGTGCTTGCGCCCACTACAGGGCCCCGAGGGTGGTGCTGGGCACCCGTTCTTACACAGAAGCCCCCAAGCTGTGTGTTGCACTTTTCTCTGCAGCTCTCCTGATTTCATGTAAGAGAGCGAAACAACATGTTGGGGTGCTCTGCCTTCCCTGGGTCCCCACTCACAGTCCAGGGAGTGTGGCCCCATCCCCGCCCTCTGCCCAGCTTGACAGCTTCCTTTTGGGGGACCGTGGCTGTGGGCCGCCGTTCCTGTGACCAGCCAGCTGCTGGGAAAATCTCAGTAGCCGTTGCACGCCTTCCAGGCCTCAGGCCAGGCAAGGATGGGGTGGAAGGTATGGCAGGATAGTCCTTCCGGAGTCACTTAAGGTCATGTCTGGGTGAGGGCTTCTGTATAGCAGCCCCACCTATCACGTTAAATTAAGGTATACTTGAGTTCATTTGTGTTGGGGTTCTGTTTGTCATTAGTTTGTAGACCCCTTTCAGGTTCAGCTTAAGAGTTCCCAGAAGAGCGTTTATACCTAATTCATATTATGTTATCCATTTAAGATAACGTGAGAGATAACGAACATGAGAGTTCTTTGACTTTTCTCTCTGAAGGTTGAGAAGCACTTGCTGTAGGGTCTCTCTGTTCGGCTGTGACGGTCCAGCCTCCCTCTCCCGCCTCTGAGTGGGAGCTCTCCCCACAGGCTCAGGTGTCAGGGCAGCTCAGGTGTCAGGGCAGCACCTGTGCCACAGTGTGTCCCCTCCAGCCAGGGGGCACCTGCCCTGGGAGAGAGCTGGCGTGGGCGCTGTCAGAGGGAGGGCGGCACGTGAATACCTGTGGCTGATTCAAGTTGATGTATGGGGGAAACCAACACAATTTGTAAAGCAGTTATTCTCCAATTAAAGGTGAATTAAAAACAAGTGGGGACTCTCGGCCACACCACGTGCGCGGACAACGCGGAGGGGCGGGGTGGGGAGGGGAGGGGAGAGCCGGGCAGAGCTGTCCACCTGCTGCTGACGTGGGCTCCACGGGCTGCTCAGCCATTTTCCTGCCCAGGTTTTGTGAGTCAGCCCAGACCTTTATGAAGACGCACCTTTTCTGCTTAAACCCACCGGCACGGGATTCTCCAGCTTGCAGCACAAGGTCCTGTCAAGTGTGGTTTTCTGGTCAGGCTAGGAGCCCTGTCAGTGAGCCCCCCAGGACGGGTCAGTGAGCAGAGGGTGCTGCTGCAGCTGGGGTGTGGGCCACCGCCCTGGGAGGGCACCCGCTCTGTGCACCCTGGCCCCAGGAGCCCTGAGCAGCTGCGGCCACACCCACCTTGGCTGCTCTCTTCACTGAGAGCACAGACCTCTCCCACGAGGGAGGATCACAGGAACAGGGTGTGTGGGGGGGGCTTCCGCCGGGGAGGCTGGAGGGAGTCAGGCCCAGCCTCCAGGTGGCCGGTTCTGGGCGGGGCGAGGCAGAGACAGGCACAGGCCAGGCCCTGCAGCCATGGGTTCGGGTGGAAAGAGGAGAAGAGACAGCATCTCAGGCAGAGAACAGGGCAGTCCAGCGCTGGGAGCGAGTTCCCTCCTGACTGCGTCTAGAACCCAGCTTTGAGTGAGTGCCTGCGGGTGGGGCCTTGGGTCTGTGGTGACACCTTCCTTCATTGGCTGCAGACAAGCTGAGCCCCGGGTCCCAGGGAAGCCCTGGCCCTCCCCTCTCTGATCCCCTGGGAGATGCATGTCTTCACAGACAGTGGGAATCAATAAATACTGGATGGTTTCTTCCACCCTAAACACATGTATTTGGGGATTTCTGTGGTCTTGCCGAGAGGCCAGCACAGAGACAGACCTTCATTTAATTACGTGAGGGCTTTGAGTGGCCCAGAGGGGCAGGCCGTAAGGCTGGTTGCAGTCGGGACCTTCTGGGAGGGTCCCCAGCACTGACGGCGGCTCTCACGATGGCCTGTGTGCTCGGAGCCGCGCTGTCTTTGTCCGCAGCATCCTGGGGAGCTGGTGTAAAATCGGGCTGCAGATGGAGCCTGGGGCCTGGGGGAGAGGGGAGTGACGTGAAGGACATGGGGTCCGTTCTTCCCTGGTTCAGCACCCGGGGTGCTCCTGCTGGAACCAAGGGAACCAGCCGGGAAGGTCTTGGAAGACGTCCCACCAGCGTGGCCCTCAGATTGCCCACCACTAGTGTTCTCTGTGATACGTTTTCTGAGGGTGCCTCCTCTTCATCTCTGGGTCCCTGAGTCCTGGCCTCTGAGGTGTTGCTGAAGAGATGCCCCCACGTGCCATGCGCTTATTGTGAAACTGTGTCTCCTCTCCCTTCTAGAGGTGAGCACCCAGGCCTGCGGTGCTCAGCATGAGCGCTCGTCAGCCGTTTATTCACAGAGACTTAGTTTCAGGTAAGTTCCTGCAAAAAATCCCTTGGAGGTTCGTGGTTTGCAGGCGAGTCACTGGGGCTGAGCTGCACTTTTAAAGCGGGGTGTGCCTAGGCTCCCTGCAGGAGCGGGTTTTTAGGGAGGACTCAGGACAGCTGACCAGGACTTCTAGAGCCAGGAGGCCACAGGCCACAGCCAGAGGGTGGGAGGGGCCACAGTGCTCGTGGGGACAGAAGGGGCTGCAGGGGCTGTCCAGCCAGGGCCGCAGGGCAGACGTGCTCAGGCAGGCTGACGTCTGGACCTCTGGGGAGGGTGCTGCTGGCACGAGTCACTGATGGGTGGGGTGTAGGCACGAGAGGACGCGGCGGCCAGGCACTCACACTCATCTGGGTCTTGGCTGGAGCTGCTGGAAGGATGGAGCCATGCTGACCCGGGTGGGAGGGTTGAGGGGCCAGGCGATGTGGGGTGGGGAGCAGGGACGGGAAGGGCCTGGGCTTGTCCTGCTCAGGGCACTACCCCCCTCACCCCTCCACATCCCCCCACAGCCCCCCACACCCAGTCCTTTAGAGCAGCAGGCACTGGGGATCGGGCCCACGGAAGACACTTTTTCCGTGGAACAGTGTGGGGTGGGGGATGGTTCTGGGATGATTCAAGTGTGCTCCAATTACTGTGCACTTTATTTCTGTTGTTACTGCATCAGCTCCACCGCAGATCATCAGGCATCAGACCCCTGACGCTGGGGACCCCTGATTTAGAGGAATATCCACGGACCACCTGGAGCCTCGCTCTTCCCACTGGAGTCCAGAGATGTGCATTTGAATCTAGGTTAGGGCACTGAATCCCATCAGCCGCCGTATTCATTGAACTAATGAGGCAGGTTCGTTAATTGAATCGGGTGAACTTACTGCCTCGCTGTCTGTTCAGTGTCACTGTCAGCGAGCAGGCCTTGGGGAAATGGGTGGACGCAGGAGGGGACAGATTGACTGTCCCCTGCTGAGTGAGCGCAGGCCCCTTGGGGCCCTGGGTCGGCTTGCTTGGGTCTGCAGGTGAGAATGTACACCAGCTGCAGCACATTTCTTGTTTCCCTGTGCTTGCCTTTCTGAGACACGTCACTTGCCAGCGTTTAAGTGCCAAAAACCCCAAACTGCTGTTTTGAAACTCACTCATGTGCTCGGCCTTGTTCTTAGGGTCCCGGTCAAAGCCTGAGCCCACCCCCTCCCCGCTCCCCCGCTCTGCACAGGGGCAGGAGCAGAAAGTAGGAGAGATCTGGGTCCTTGCCCTGAAGGGGAAGGAGGAGGCGGCCTCCCTACAGGCTTTCTCCAGCACAGAGGGACCGTGGGGCCAGCCCCTGGAGAACAGGATCCCAGGCTGTCCGGTCCTAGGGCTGGGGTGGGGTCTCCTTCCACCCTCCCCTCTGATGGGGAGGGCACGGATTCCTCCCGCTAGCAGTCGTATCCTCATCTTACAGGAAGGTGGCTCGTGGAGGTGCCATGGCCCCCAGTGGCTTACCAGGTCTTGATAGCAAGGCCCGGCCTCCCCCGCCAAAGCCCCACCACCTCCAAGAACGGACCTCCATTCACCAATTCCTTCCCAACAGCAGCTGTTAGGCCTGAATTTGTGTGATATTGTTTGAAACTATGAGCACTCTGAGCTGAAGCACAGCGAAGTGTCGTGGACCTGGAGGCAGAGTTGTGGCTGGAGAACCCAGGGAGGCTGGGGAATTGAGACTCAGCTGGAGGGAAGGCCTTTTTGGCTCATAGAGGCCCCAGGGCGAGCGCAGGGCAGACTGGGCGCGTGGAAGATTAGGAAACGCCTAGGGGAGGAATGCACGCTTCACGTGGAGGCTCTGTGGGCTATCACAGGTTTCTTTAGACAGGTGCTGCTCCTCGGGGCATCCTATGGTGCTGGTATTCCTGCTTTACAGATGGTGAAACTGAGGCTGGGAGAAGCTCTGCCACTCTTGCAGGAGCAAGAGCAGGGGTCTGAAGCAGCAGTAAGTGAGCAGGTGCCTGGGCGCACGGCCCAGCTCTGGGCCTCTGCTGGTTGGCCCAAGCTTCCAGGTCCTGGAAGGGCCGGTGTTGAGGGCCCTGTGGACCAGAGTGTCTGACTGGCGGAGTCGAGGCCAGAGCACAGGGGGCCGAGCCTCAGGCTTGCCTGTGTGCCTGCTTAGAGCCCTCCGGCCTTACCTGCCCAGTTACTTCCTGAGCCTTTGCCTCAGGCAGCATTCCTGGCCTTTTGTGGGAAGGAGGCATATTTGGCTTTGCTTCCCAGGTGGCTCAGGAGGTAAAGAAACTGCCTGCAGTGCAGGAGACTGCCTGTGTGTTAAGGGTTCTTACTCAGGCGAGGCTCAGTCACGGGGGCCTAGTTTCCTTCCATCCAGTGACTGCAGGTTCCCTGGGTGTAGAACTGCCCACCAGGCCCCTGTGTGCAGCCGGGAGTCCAGGGAAGTGGGGATCCCATGACCACTTCACCATCTGCATCTGAGCTGGTGCGTGTCCCTTCTGCATGGGTCACCCAGCTTTCTCTGCCCCTGCAAAGGGGCTGGAGGGACCTGCCAGGTAGCGAGGTCCGTCGTGGACCTTGCTGTTTTCTTAGTAGGTGCTTGTTAGACCCCTGGTCTATGTTGAGGCTTGAACTCCGCACCCAGGAGGATATGGAGGAAACGAGGGCTTGAGGTCTGGCCTTCGCAGGACACAGGTGCTGGCTGGTCATCCCACCATCACACAGGAAGCGGATCATCCCGACGTGCAGACTGGCTGGTGGATTAGGGAGCCTCTGTGAGGAGGCGTCACCAGGGTCAGCTGCTTGACGCCCGAGAGCCAATACTTGAGAGACAAGTGCTAGTGGGAATGGAAAGGCTGCTTTATTTAGCAGGCTGGCAACCTGTGGGGAGATGGCAAACTCATGTTCATAGTGAAAGTGGAGTGAAAGTCGCACAGACGTGTCCGACTCTTTGCGATCTCATGGACTATACAGTCCTATAGTCCATGGACTATATACAGAACTCTCCAGGCCAGAACACTGGAGTGGGTAGCTTTCCCTTTTCCAGGGGGTCTTCCCAACCCAGGTTTCCCGCATTGCAGGCGGATTCTCTACCAGCTGAGCCACAATGGAAGCCCTAACTACAAAGTTTCTGCTTGACTGTGATCATTTTTAAAGCGAGAATCATTGAGGGGGGGTGGGGAGGACGTCGTTCATTACCTTCCACTGTGTGCAGACTTTCTTCTGATTGGCTGATGGTGAGATATTGGGGCAGTGCTCCAGGAATCAGTTGCTCAGCCTGAAGTCCTCCCCTGGGGTGGGGGCCCTAGTTCCTGCAGAAGAACACAAACATTTTGTTACGGATATTCCTCGAGCGGGGTCAGGACCCTGCCCCAAGGCTGCGCTCTTGCTTCTTGACTGCTCCGCCCTGTTTTTTGTATCCTCTCTCTGATGAGCAACTTTTGAATCTGTCCTTTGGAACTCAGGGAGGGTCACGGGAGCTGAATGAAGCCTATTTTCCTACAACCTAGAGACAGGGGACACGGGAAGGACTTTCACTCAGGAGGAGGATGGGTCCTGCTCTGCTGCAAACAGGCTGTTGGCTGCAGGGGAGGCTTCATGTGGAAGGGGCAATTGTCCCTTTTTGGGTTATAAGCAGTAATTTTCCTGCCTGTAAGCTATGTGACACCTCATCCATCAGTGACTGCCCATCCTGGATGGGGATGTGAGAGAGAGCGCTTCCTCTTTCTGATTCCTGAGCCAGCCTCCTCCTCAGGGGCTGTGCTGACTCCTCAGGCCTTCCCTGACCTTCGCTCTTAGCGCGGCACCAGGGAGCTTCGCTGGTGATAGAGGGCTGAGGGCTGGGACCGGAGAGGAGTGGCCCCAGGTGGCCTCGGGGCTTCTTGTTTTGGGTTGAGGCTAGTCATTCATCCTTTACCCTCCACGTGACCTTGAGGAAGTCACCCTGCCTGGATTTCTCTGACTGCATCCATGCAACTCCTAAAATTTTAAGATGATTTTGAGAAGACCCTCCCCCTGCACCCAGTGTTCTGACAGATGCCCGTGGGTCCGTCCTCCCCCTCAGCTCCTGCTCAGTAGACGTTCCTGAGCCAGAGGGGCCTCTAGACCCTTCCCAGGCCTTGTTCTATGGAAGAGGGACGGGGAGGCCTTCCCAAGACCAGCTCCTCCAGGAGCAAAGCTGTGTGTGAGCCATGGGTCCTCCCTGTCCTTGACCACGTCTCCCCGCCCCCAGCAGTGGAAGGGACATTGGATGGAGGAGGTTACATGTCTCTCACAGAGTGAGGAGCCGAGGCAGTTAGTTTCAGGAGTTCTTGCTTCTTTCCTAAAAATTCACGTACTTCTAAACAATTCCCCTGCCCTCGCTGTCCTCTTTAAATGTCATTTTTCTTGCTAATGAGCGCTGGTCTTCAAATGGGGCTAGGAGGAAACCAGGGACCTTGGGAATATCAGAATCCTAGGTGAATTACCTTAAATTAATGAGACTAATAAGGGAAGTCGAGTTCAGCTGTGCAAATTAGCTTCGTGTTATGGGTCTTGATGACTTAAATTGCCGGTCTTAATTAGATGCCCCCCCAAAACCATGAAGTGGCTTCTGAGATGCTTTTGACCTACAAGCTTCTCTGATCCGTTCACTCTGTCAAGTATAAAATTAGCCTAGAGATGTTCCTCTTTAAGCTATCCCCAGAGTCTCACAGGGCCTCTGGTATCCGCCACCCTCCAGGGGGTGGGGCGGGAGGGTGGGTGGGTGGGCACCCTGCAAGAAGTGGGGCTGGGCTGGTTGAGGAGCCTTCCTGGGGAGGCAGGCCGTCGAGGTGCAGGTGTGGTCCTCTGTTCGGTGGCCTGTCTCCCCTGTCCCGACAATGAAGGGGATGGCGCAGGCAATGTGCTGCGCCGGCAGCTGGGCAAGTAAGGGGATTTCTGGGTGCCACCTCTGCCTCTGGCCAGAGCAGGGTGCAGCTCTCAGTGATTCGGGAGGGTGGCAGAAAGCTGAGAAAGATAATGCTTCTGGCACGCCCCCAGACATGGCCATCGTTAACATGTGGTCCCTGACTGGCTCTGTCCCTCTGGGCCCTTCTTTTTAAATGTCTTTAGCCAGAGCACAGGTATAACATCCCCTTAAAAACACAAGGTGCAGAGCTGACATGAACACTTTTCCAGGCTGTGTGGTTTTTATTACAGTCTTAAAAGGATCAGCCTTTTTATTGGGTATAAAGTCCATGGGAAATAGATGGAGAAACAGTATCAGACTTTATTTTTGGGGCTCCAAAATCACTGCAGATGGTGACTGCAGCCATGAAATTAAAAGACGCTTACTCCTTGGAAGAAAAGTTATGACCAACCTAGATAGTATATTCAAAAGCAGAGACATTACTTTGCCGACTAAGGTCCGTCTAGTCAAGGCTATGGTTTTTCCAGTGGTCATGTATGGATGTGAGAGTTGGACTGTGAAGAAAGCTGAGCACTGAAGAATTGATGCTTTTGAACTGCAGTGTTGGAGAAGACTCTTGAGAGTCCCTTGGACTGCAAGGAGATCCAACCAGTCCATTCTGAAGGAGATCAGCCCTGGGATTTTTTTGGAAGGAATGATGCTAAAGCTGAAACTCCAGTACTTTGGCCACCTCATGTGAAGAGTTGACTGATTGGAAAAGACCCTGATGCTTGGAGGGATTGGGGGCAGGAGGAGAAGGGGACGACCGAGGATGAGATGGCTGGATGGCATCACGGACTCGATGGACGCAAGTCTGAGTGAACTCCGGGAGATGGTGATGGACAGGGAGGCCTGGCGTGCTGCGATTCATGGGGTCGCAAAGAGTTGGACACGACTGAGCGACTGAACTGAAAGACCATTCACAAACAGCTCAGTGAATTTTTCCCACAGTGAATCCACTCAAAGAACCATCCAGCAGGAGATGGAACACTCCAGAGGGCACCCCCCTCAGCCTCTCACGCCCTCCCCGGCCAGCTCTGCCCCTCGGAGACACTAACACCACTGTCTCGACTTCCCGCAGCACGCGCGCGCCTGCCCAGCGCCCGAGCCTCACAGCCATGGCATTGCGTGGAGCGTGCTCTTGTGGGTCTGGCCTTCCCCCTTGGCGTTGTTCCTAAGAGCCATCTGTGTTGTCTTGTCTGTCTGCTGTTGGTGGACACTTGGATTGTTTCTGTTTTTTTGATAGAGAAACACCCATGTTCTCTACTTTTAATCAGCCTGTCTGTGTCAGGCCTCAGTTGTGATATAGAAACACCCATGTTCTCTACTTTTAATCAGCCTGTCTGTGTCAGGCCTCAGTTGTGATATAGAAACACCCATGTTCTCTACTTTTAATCAGCCTGTCTGTGTCAGGCCTCAGTTGTGATATAGAAACACCCATGTTCTCTACTTTTAATCAGCCTGTCTGTGTCAGGCCTCAGTTGTGATATAGAAACACCCATGTTCTCTACTTTTAATCAGCCTGTCTGTGTCAGGCCTCAGTTGTGATATAGAAACACCCATGTTCTCTACTTTTAATCAGCCTGTCTGTGTCAGGCCTCAGTTGTGATATAGAAACACCCATGTTCTCTACTTTTAATCAGCCTGTCTGTGTCAGGCCTCAGTTGTGATATAGAAACACCCATGTTCTCTACTTTTAATCAGCCTGTCTGTGTCAGGCCTCAGTTGTGATATAGAAACACCCATGTTCTCTACTTTTAATCAGCCTGTCTGTGTCAGGCCTCAGTTGTGATATAGAAACACCCATGTTCTCTACTTTTAATCAGCCTGTCTGTGTCAGGCCTCAGTTGTGATATAGAAACACCCATGTTCTCTACTTTTAATCAGCCTGTCTGTGTCAGGCCTCAGTTGTGATATAGAAACACCCATGTTCTCTACTTTTAATCAGCCTGTCTGTGTCAGGCCTCAGTTGTGATATAGAAACACCCATGTTCTCTACTTTTAATCAGCCTGTCTGTGTCAGGCCTCAGTTGTGATATAGAAACACCCATGTTCTCTACTTTTAATCAGCCTGTCTGTGTCAGGCCTCAGTTGTGATATAGAAACACCCATGTTCTCTACTTTTAATCAGCCTGTCTGTGTCAGGCCTCAGTTGTGATATAGAAACACCCATGTTCTCTACTTTTAATCAGCCTGTCTGTGTCAGGCCTCAGTTGTGATATAGAAACACCCATGTTCTCTACTTTTAATCAGCCTGTCTGTGTCAGGCCTCAGTTGTGATATAGAAACACCCATGTTCTCTACTTTTAATCAGCCTGTCTGTGTCAGGCCTCAGTTGTGATATAGAAACACCCATGTTCTCTACTTTTAATCAGCCTGTCTGTGTCAGGCCTCAGTTGTGATATAGAAACACCCATGTTCTCTACTTTTAATCAGCCTGTCTGTGTCAGGCCTCAGTTGTGATATAGAAACACCCATGTTCTCTACTTTTAATCAGCCTGTCTGTGTCAGGCCTCAGTTGTGATATAGAAACACCCATGTTCTCTACTTTTAATCATCCTGTCTGTGTCAGGCCTCAGTTGTGACACGTGGGGTCTTCATGGCGTCACGTGGATTCTAGTTGTGCGCAGGCTGAGTTGCCCCGAGGCACGTAGAGTCTTCCCGGACCAGGGATCGAACCCGCATCTTCTGCAATGGCAGGTGGATTCTTAACCACTGCACCACCGGCGAAGTCCCTCTAGTTTTTGAATATTATAAATGTTACTGCTTTAAGTGTTCTTTACACACTTTTTGGTGAACCTAAGTGTGTGTTTCTGTGAGCAGCTGCACTCTGAGTTATATATCTTCAGTGTGGGTAGATACCGTGGGCTTCCCAGTACGGCTGTACCATCTTACGCCCCCCCAGCAGTGTGCCAGGGCTCCATTTATTCCACATCCTTGTCAGCACTTGGTACTGCCTGACTGTTCCAGTTTAGCTGTTCTGGTGGGTGCACAGAGGTATCTCATGGTTACAGTTAGTATTTTCCTGATGACTAATGAGGTTGAAGTACTTTTTGTGTGTATGTTGCCTTTATTAATCATTTTAGCCGCCAAATAGTAGTGTGTCTTACAAATGTTCCAAAATGCACTTACCTGCAGCTGGGCATTTAGATTGCTTCCTATATTTATCATTACAAACGATAGGCATCTCTGGACCCTTGGTGAGAATTTTGTATTGTTGACAGATTTTGATAAATAATGTCGGATTACTTTTTAGAGTATTCAGGCCTTTCCAGAATGTTATCAGTAGTGTAGGAGAACTCTGTTGAGTTTCCCCCAGGTCAGCGAGCAAAGCATATTCTCATTAGAAGAACAAGCAAAACCTCTTTAAGGAGCGTACTGTAGATAACTCTAGGTGTACTTATGGAGAAGGCAATGGCACCCCACTCCAGTCCTCTTGCCTGGAAAATCCCATGGATGGAGGAGCCTGGTAGGCTGCAGTCCATGCTAAAGGTCAGACACGACTGACTGACTTCCCTTTCCCTTTTCACTTTCATGCATTGGAGAAGGAAATGGCGCCCCACTCCAGTGTTCTTGCCTGGAGAATCCCAGGGACGGGGGAGCCTGGTGGGCTGCCGTCTGTGGGATCGCACAGTGTCGGACACGACTGAAGCGACTTAGCAGCAGCAGGTGTACTTAACATTCTTTCATTACTATGACTGAGTTTGGTCACTTTCCAAAATATTCTCTATGGGTATCCCTCTTTTATGAGTTCATCTTTTGCCACTTGCATTTTTAGTGAGTTTTTTTTTAGTCAGTTTCTGTGTTATTGTAAAATACAGGTCTTAGTACTGCAAGTTCTTTCTCCATCTGAT
>SJYX01023581.1:0-27378 GCA_006410675.1 Oreotragus oreotragus | reverse complement strand
CCATTTATTCCACATCCTTGTCAGCACTTGGTACTGCCTGACTGTTCCAGTTTAGCTGTTCTGGTGGGTGCACAGAGGTATCTCATGGTTACAGTTAGTATTTTCCTGATGACTAATGAGGTTGAAGTACTTTTTGTGTGTATGTTGCCTTTATTAATCATTTTAGCCGCCAAATAGTAGTGTGTCTTACAAATGTTCCAAAATGCACTTACCTGCAGCTGGGCATTTAGATTGCTTCCTATATTTATCATTACAAACGATAGGCATCTCTGGACCCTTGGTGAGAATTTTGTATTGTTGACAGATTTTGATAAATAATGTCGGATTGCTTTTTAGAGTATTCAGGCCTTTCCAGAATGTTATCAGTAGTGTAGGAGAACTCTGTTGAGTTTCCCCCAGGTCAGCGAGCAAAGCATATTCTCATTAGAAGAACAAGCAAAACCTCTTTAAGGAGCCTACTGTAGATAACTCTAGGTGTACTTATGGAGAAGGCAATGGCACCCCACTCCAGTCCTCTTGCCTGGAAAATCCCATGGATGGAGGAGCCTGGTAGGCTGCAGTCCATGCTAAAGGTCAGACACGACTGAGTGACTTCCCTTTCCCTTTTCACTTTCATGCATTGGAGAAGGAAATGGCACCCCACTCCAGTGTTCTTGCCTGGAGAATCCCAGGGACGGGGGAGCCTGGTGGGCTGCCGTCTGTGGGATCGCACAGTGTCGGACACGACTGAAGCGACTTAGCAGCAGCAGGTGTACTTAACATTCTTTCATTACTATGACTGAGTTTGGTCACTTTCCAAAATATTCTCTATGGGTATCCCTCTTTTATGAGTTCATCTTTTGCCACTTGCATTTTTAGTGAGTTTTTTTTTAGTCAGTTTCTGTGTTATTGTAAAATACAGGTCTTAGTACTGCAAGTTCTTTCTCCATCTGATGCATTGTCGCAGCATATTTTTGGCTTGACGCCTCTTGATGTTGGCGCGCTGTTTAGTCTCCCCCTTGGTGACCTCTCTGGGGTGTCCCCAGCCAGGCCACTGCCCTCCTCCGACGTGCCCAGGCCCAAGGTCCCTGGGTGCCCCGTGGGAGGGGGAGGAACACAGCCTGCAGGGGAGTGGGCCTGCAGTTTTGGCTGCTCACGCTGGCTCCGAGGTCCGCCCGGCAGCCCTGGCGGTGCTGCGCCGTGCCGGGGCCCGAGTGTTGGGCTCTGGAGGCTCGTAGGGCCGGGCAGCCGCGCTGGGCTGGGCGCCGTGTTTTCAGTGCCCGCTCCCGTCCTCGCGCGTGTGTTTCTCACTGCCGCCCTGACAGGTGGGTACAGCCCCCTCGTCTCAGTCACCAGAAGGCAGAGCCTCCGAGGTGCCCAGCTTCTCCCAGAGCCTGACGTTTGTAGCAGGAAGCCTGGGGCTCAGCCTCTTATCTCCTCCTTTCCCCGAGCCACATCCCAGCTCCCCAGCAGGCCCTCTGGGGCTGGCGCCCCGCCTTCCCCTGATCACCACAGGAGGGGGGAAAGGAATGAGCACTGTTTCTCATTCTTTGGGGCTTTGAGCAAAACATCTGTTTTTGAGTTAAAAGTTGAGATTGGTGTGTGGGGCACGAAGGAGCGAATCGCAGCGCTGGGCTTCCCCCCACTTTTAGGCATGAACATAATAACATACGCGTTATAGTAAGCATCCCCGAGAACATCATGTCTGCTCAGCTTGTTAAGGTTATACTTTTCTATTTTTAGATGATGGATTTGGATGTGCTTCTGTGAAGAGATGCCACGTGTCCCTGCTGGCCCAAGGACAACCATGTCCAGTAAGTTGCCGGGTGAATTAACCCAAGAGCGGGAACTCAGGCCCTTCAGATGCAAAGGTGTTGACACCCTTTGAGAAGACGGGGTGTCTGGATGTATGGGGACCTTTGAGGGGATTTAAAAAAAATTATATTTATTTAGTTTTAATTGATGATTGCTTTACAATTTTGCTTTGATTTCTTTTTTGAGGCCTGAAGTCTTCTGCTGTCATTTAGAAGTTGCTCTGTAGGAGCTGGCCCATATTTTGATGAGTTATTGATGTATTTGTGGGGAGGCAGGCGGTCTCCCTGACTTACTCCTCTGCTACCTTCTTCCACTCTCTGAGGGGATGTTGTAAACCAGCCTTATTGCCTGGTCTAATTATTTTAACTTCTAAAGGTTGGTTCCTGCTAGAGATAGCAGGAATGGCAGCGTAAAGGGTTGGAAGAACTTGAAGCCCACTCCCCGCTGAGCACGCCGCTTCTCAGAGCAGCGCGTGAGCGCCGTGCTGGCCGGAGCACCTGGGTGGCTCAGCCGGTGGTGGCTGCTTGCCCGGAGCACAGCGCTGGCCACTGAGGCGTGATGGTCGTGCCTGTGGGAGAGAGCCCCAGTGACTCAGCGGCGTTCCTGTGGCCCTGAGGGGCAGTTCCTGTTTCGGCCAGTGGGCGGCAGGCCTCGCTCGCCCCACACCTCTCATCCTTCGGAGAGAGATGGCAGTGAGCTGATTTATCATTTTAAAGCGCCTCTGAGATTCGTCAATGGGAAATCATAGTAAAGCCAAGCCCAGCCCTAGTTGATGATTACGTTTGAGCCATCGTTTAGTGTGGTGCGTCTCTGTGGAAGAGACCGTGCTCTTTCTGGAGTCCTGTGGGTGAGAGCAGAGGAGGTGATTAGACAGGACCTGGATCGTCAGACCCTCCCCTCCTCGCCTGGCGGGGACCCTGGCTTCACCGAATCTTGCCCGTGTAGGTCATGTGCTCTCTGCGTGAGGCCACAGTGTCTCTCTGTGAGTTTTTGTGTTTGTTTAAACCAGTGTTTGTTCCTGTTTCGCAGGACAGCTGCCGCCTTAGGGGACGAGGGTGTGGTGACCGGGCTTCTGGGGACTCAGGCGTGGTCTGACCCGGGAACAAGAAGTCATCCTCACCAATGCCATCATGGCAGCGAGAGAGCACAGCCCTCGCCACGGCGCCAGGGCCCGTGTGGTGCAGCGGGCTTCCACCATCGACGTGGCAGGCGACATGCTGGGCCTCTCTCTGGCAGGTGAGCCTCAGCAGGCTGCCTGTGGGCCCTCGCTGTGGCGGTGCCGGGGGGTGCGGGGCCTGGCAGCCCCGTTTGAACTGGAATAGGGAAAGTCAGCCCTCTTCCTGGGACTTGCATGCCCTGGAGCCTCCCCGCCGGGGGTTTTCCAGGTTGCGCGGGCACCTCCAGGGCTCACTGGCCAGTAGGTAATGTGGGAGTGTCCACAGTGCCTGTGTGAGAGGTGCCCAGACCATAGTAAAAAGCCCTTTGCGTTGTGGAAGTGCAGGCCCAGGGGGAGGGGATTTAGTCTCGGGGTCCGTGACTTCTTAGGAATCTCTGATCATCTCATGTAACAGTTTGGGAGAAGGCAGAGTGTTGGGTCCCCCCATCCCATTTTATTGAGGAGTAATTGACATATCGATACATCACTGTAAGTTCAGAATGTAGAGCTTGCTGGTCTGATGTATGCACACTGTGTCGCCACTGGCGATTGGGCTTTTTGCCTCAAATCGGAAAGCAGGGAAAAGTTGATTAAGGCTGATTTTTTTCTGTCATTTCTCTTTTATCCAGGAAATGTACAAGATCCAGATGAGCCCATTTTAGAATTCAGCTTAGGTAGGTGTCTTTACTTTTTTGTGTTAATATACATGTAGCTTAAAACCCAAAACAAAAGCACCGCAACGGGCAGGAGTTTGTACAGAGACCCTGTCACTGCCACCACGGCTGCGGAAGTGCTTCTGGGAAGGGGAGGCCGAGAGGCCGGTGGGAGCCTCCTGCGTGTGGCGGGGGACCTCAGCTGCCTGGCATGGGACGCCCATCTCCTCCGCGTGTGCTCCATCCAGGCTGGTGGTGGGGAGCGGGCAGGAGGGGCCCCCAGAGATGCAAAGTCAGCCTCGCCAGGGAGAGGCAGGAAGGGTGAGGACATGGGGCTCAGGGCCACGTTGCTCTCCCTGTGGCGTTGCTCCCTGGCGCTCAGATCCTTGCTCCTTGAGCAGAGGCGCTGACGCCTGCGTGCTCCCCGCTCATGAGCCTCAGTGAGAGCGTGCCCAGAGTCGGGGAGCATGGCTCACTGTGGGCTCACCCACAGGAGCTTCTTCTCCAGGGCCCAACACTCACTGGTATTCCTTCCGTCGTCCTGTCCCTGAAAGGCTGCTGAGTGAGGTGTGCCCACCTCGCCCTCTCCACCCTCCTCCTTCCCATCCTAATTCTGCCTGGCTACTCCTCAAGGCTGGAGGCTCTCTCTGGTGAAAGTAAACTCAGTCCTCCACAGAGATGCAGAAATGCTGGCCTTTGGAACCCAGCCAAAGCAGTCAGCTGGCCACCCGGTTACTGTCAGGGAGCCTGCCTAGGCCAGCATGCCCCACAGCCTCCTGAGACCACCTTCTTAGAACCGAATGTCTCACAAGGACGGGTGTACGTGTGTTGATCGCAGTCTTATTCGTAAAAACCAGCACTGGAAACAGCGTCCATCAGCTGGAAGATTAACTGTGTTATGTGCATGCAGAGGATGGCTGCTCAGCTGAGAAAAGGACCAAATCCCTGATAGACCCCTGGGTGCGTCTCAGAAGCACTGTGAAAAGGGAAAGAAGCCATAACAAGAGGCCACGTGTTGTGTAATTCCATTTTCAGGAAAGTCAGAAGGACGAGTCTGCAGTGAGAGGACACAGGTTAATGCTTACCTGGGAGTGAGGTGAGGGCAGGGAGCACAGGGAGCCCTTTGGGGCGACGGAGATGCTCCCTGTCTGGACAGTAGTGGTGGGTCTAGGAGCGTGTGCGCTGATCAGAACTGAGTGCCACACTTAAAGTGGATGTGTTTTACATACAAATTATTCCTCAAAGGTGATACAACGCAAAATGAAAGGAGAGACTGCTGGAAGGCTCACAACATGAAAGAAAAGAAAAGATCGGGGACAGCAGAACTCGGGCTTCCCTGGTCATCCCGAGGCCGAGCGCCCTCCTGCCAGTGCAGGGGACGCAGGTCCCACCGCTGGTCCAGAACGCCCGTGTCGGGGAGTGACTGAGCCCGTGCGCCACGACCGCTGAAGCCCGCGTGCCCCAGAGCCCGTGCTGCGCAAAAGCAGTAGCCGCCGCAAGGGAGAAACCCACACACCACCACGAGAGAGTAGGCCCGCTCGCTGCAGCCGAAGGAAAAGCCGGCACGGCAAGGAAGACCCAGCCCAGCCAGAAATAAAGAGATGAAACTGTCCAAAAGAGGGACTAAACCGAGGAAAAGGAAGATCAGGAAACAGGGCCCCACACAGGAGAGGAGTCAAAGAAAGGAATGAGCAGTAGTTGCTCAGCTCTAATAATGCAGGACGTGGATGTGACGGAAGCGCTGAGTTAACCTGACTCTAGAGAGAGAATGAGAGTTGATATAATGGAGATAAAAATCTTCACCCTATAATAGAAATCTAGAAATCAGGACATTTCTGAATCTGACAATCAAGGGCAATAATGTAGTCATAGTAATCAGACAGACGGAGGAAGAAACAGCTTAAAAAGGTGAGGGAGAATTTTATGTTAAATGAATGTTACTACACACACACAAAACAGAAGGTGAAGAGTAGGAGCCAGATAATTGAATGGTCAAATATTTTATCTTAAAAACAGAATTTAAAACTGAAAAGCACTCATTTAAAAACCTTTATTAGAGAAAACGTTGGAGGGGAAGAAAACCCTATCAGAGAGGCCCACGGTCAGCATCTTGGTATGTATCCTTGCAGATATGTTTTTACACCCACAGAGTGCTATACAGAAATTGTTAATGATTTTCTGGTTGTGGAGGCGATGGAATTATTTACAGAACTGTCATCCAGGTGTTTTTTAAAAGTCGTTTTGGAGAGTCTTTACTTTGTTAATTCCTTCTGTTTTGTGTGTGCTGGTTTTTTGGCCGTGAGGCATGTGGGGCTCCTAGCTCCCTGACCCTGCGTTGGAAGGCAAAGTCCCGACCGTGTAGCGCTAGGGAAGGGCCATCATCCCCGTGTTCTTAAGGCGGTTTTTTCACGTAGCAGAACATCACTGGCGTCCTTTCGTTTTAGCCTGCGTGGGTCTGCCAGCTCATCGTTTTAGACGCCTGCATAGAGTCCGCTGTGTAACTATGCCATGTTGATTTTAACCAGCCTCCTGTTGCTGGGCACTTTGGTCTTTCAGTTTGCCATCGTAAACACCAGCAGTGAATTCCTTGTACCTGGTCTTCCACATGTTTTGTTGCTTCTCTCCTTAGGATAAATAATAGGATATAGAATTGCTGAGTCAAATGATAGGCCCCTGAAATGTGTTTTACCAGTTTACCTCAGTAGCATTTATTCAGGTGGGACCACAGATGCTCTGGTTGGAAAGACGCTGCGTACACATCAGGGATTAGTGGTTTCTGTGGAAATAAGCCAGAGGAGTTATGTAAGTGATAAGCAGGAGGTGTGACTGTGGGCCACTGAGAGGAAGCTTCACGGAAGTCATGGAACTGAGCTGGGGATTAAACCCTGGGTGAGATTTAGGTTGGATAGGGACAAGGCCAGGAGAGAATGTCACTTGTAGGGAGGTATTTTCTGAGAGTGGCAGTTGGCCCATCAGCCCTTAAGCTGGCATCAGTCTTTCCAGCCTCGGGCCACTTGCTGTATCTCAGTCTACCTGCCATCACTGGGCTTTGAGAGACCCAGGTGTTCTGGCCTCACATGATGAGAGGGCAGGCCGAGAGGGGCCAGACCAGGGCCTCCGCGGGGTGTAGCTTAAACGACGGAGACCAGTGGAGCAGTCGTATCTGTGACGTGGAGGCGGGCATCATAGCAGAAGTAGAACGGCATTGAGAAGGGCAACAGGGTCTTCCCTGGAGGCTCAGTGGTGAAGACCCCACCTGCCAGCGCAGGAGGCGTGGGGTCAGTCCCTCGTCTAGGAAGACCTCACAGACGGCGGGACAGCCAAGCGCGTGCACCGCAGCTGCTGAGCCCGGGCTCTGGAGGCCAGGGGCTGCAGCCGCTGACGCCCACACGCCTGGAGGCCCCGCTCTGCCACGAGGGACGCCCCCTCAGTGAGACGCCCGTGCACCGCAACCGGAGAGGGGCCCGCTCTCCACGGCTGCAGAAAAGCCTGCACGGCAACAGAGACCCGGCACAACCAAACAGAAACAACAACACTGTGTTTCAAAAGGAGAGTAAGACCTTAAAGCTTTGGAAGAAAAGAAACTGGAGAGCTCGCAACCACAACTTCGGGTTAGGCAAAGATTGGTTACTTGGCAGAAAGTACTGCATGTTTCAGTTTTCTATTGCTGCTGTAACAAATTACCACAATATAAGACCTTAAGACAAGCCGAATTTATTATCTTACAGTTCCCTTAGGTCAGAAACCAAAGGGCTCAGCCAGGCCTTGACTTAGTCTTACAACCACCAAAGTAAAGCGTCAGCATGGCCGCGGCCCTTCCCGGGGACTCGGGGGTTGAAGGTGGCTCCTCACTCATTCAGGCTGTTGCAGAATGAGTTCCTGTGGTTTGAGGACTGGGCCCCCATTCCTTCACTAGCTGCCAGTCGAGGCCTGTTCTCCGCTTGTAAAGGCCACTCGCATTCTGTGGCTCTGTCTCCTTCCTCTCTCTCCACAGCCAGCAGTGGCAGGTTGGGTGCCTTTCATGCTTAGAACTTCCCCAGTCTTTTTTTAATTCACGTCTTTGTAACTCACCCTTCCATCTTCCTCTTGTACTTTTAGGCGCTCATATGATTAGATTAAGCTCATCCAGATGATCTTCAGTAATCCTTCCATGTCAAGATTCCATGACCTTAGTTACATCTATGAAGTCTTTTTTGCCTGTTATTATAATATTTTCAAAAGTTCCTGGGATTAGAATGTGGGCACTCTTTGAGGGGAGGGACGTTTTTCTGCCTGCTAGTCTCTAAAATTAAAAATCTAAAATAAAAAACTCTAGAAATCTTTGAGAAAATGAGTAAATAAACCACAAACTGCAGAAAAATATTCACATATACCTGACAAAGGACAGATCTAAGATAAAATGCTTACAAATTGACAGTTAAAAAAAATCAATTTAAAAATAAGCAAAAGATTTGAGCAGATTCTTGACAAAAGAAGTTATAACAGTGAACAATAAACACATGGTGAAAAGATGCTTACCATCCTTAGTCATCGCAGAAGTGCAAGTGAAAACACATTCTTTAGAACAACTAAGATAAAGGCCAACCCCACCAAATGGTGGTGGGATTCAGAGCCGCTGGAACTCTGGTAAATTGTGGTGAGATTATAAAGTGATGCAGCCACTTTAAAAGTCTGTCAGCTTCTTAGAAAGCTACGCAGATTCTTCTCTACTATAACATAGAAGTCCCACTCCTGAGTGCTTATGCAAAAGGAAGCGTGTTCACAAGAAGGTGTGAGTAAGAATGTCTGCTGCTGCTGAGTCACTTCAGTCGTGTCCGACTCTGTGCGACCCCACAGACGGCAGCCCACCAGGCTCCCCGGTCCCTGGGATTCTCCAGGCAAGAACACTGGAGTGGGGTGCCATTTCCTTCTCCAGTGCATGAAAGTGAAAAGGGAAAGTGAGGTCGCTCAGTCGTGTCTGACTCTGAGACTCCATGGACTGCAGCCCACCAGGCTCCTCCATCCATGGGATTTTCCAGGCAAGAGTACTGGAGTGGGGTGCCATCGCCGTCCCTAGGAATGTCTATAGCACCTTTATTTAAAACGGTTCAAAACTGCAAACAACCCAACTGTCTATGAACATACAGTGACTGGTAAGTAAATTTTGGTATATTCATTCAGTGGAATATAATTCATCAGGTTTTAAAAAGAATGAATTATCAGTATATAAACAATACAGATGAATCTTAAAAACATTCCATTTATGTTCAAGAAATTCAAGAATGGACAAAAACGGTAAAAATCAGAAAGTGGTTGCACAGGCAGGGGAATTGACTGGGAAGTGGGAGGGGGAGCTTTCTTGTCTGGTGGAGAAAGTCATCTTGTTTTGTGAGTGTGTATGACTGTCAAAGCTCGTTGAATGAAAACCTAGGCTCTTAGTGTCTTATTATATCCAATAAGTAATGAAAATCCATAAAAATGTATGAGAACATATTACAAAGAGATCAGTTTTCAGAAGTAAATTAATTTGCAGAAGTAAAAATCAGTTTATGAATTTTAAATCACCAGTGAGCATTTGAAAAATAAATGAGAATGACGAGAACAGGAGTAAAGACCTCTAAAAATCCTCTCCTCCATAAAGACAGTGAAAAAATGGTCCAGATCAATTTCAGTTCCCAAGATGCTGAAACAACCTAAGTGCCCATCAACAGATGAATGGATGAAGATGTGGAGGGTGTGTGTATGTGTTTGTTGTATGTGTGTATATGTACATATTACAGATGTGCGTATATACACACACACACACACATAGAGAAATATAAACAATGGAATATTACTCAGCTGTTAAAAACGGATGAAATTTTGTCCTTTGCAGCAACATGGAGAGACCTGGAGGACATTATGCTAAGTGAAAGAAGTCAGAGAAAGAGAAATACTGTATGACACCACATGTATGGAATCTAAAAAATACAACAAACTAGTGCAGAGAACAGAAAAGTAGATTCAGATATGGAGAACAAACCGGTGGTCTCCAGTGGAGAGGGCAAGGAAGGGCTAGGGGACTGAGAGGCACAGATTACTGGGTAGAAGATGGGCTCAGGGGTGTATTGCGCAGCACGGGAAGTACAGCCAGTATTTTGTAATAACTAAATGGAAAGTAGCTTCTATCATTCTATAAAAAATTACAAATTTAAAATAAAAACAATCAGGTGTTTCAGGACTCTGGGAATTCAGCAGAGGCCTTCAGCACTGTGGGGCATGTTCATTGCCTCTCCAGAAAAGCCAGTTCTTGTTATGAGTGTTGGACTTTGATTTACCGCACATGTCATCAGTCACAAGGTGGATATCTTTCTCATCTCTAGTATCTCTTTAATCAGAAAGTGTCTTACAGTTAATGGCATATCATAGGTTAATGGCAGTGGGCCTGTTTTTCTTTCATAGTGCATTTTACAATAGATGGCATGTTAGATTCGAAGAAGTATGATCATTTTTCTTGTGGGTCCCTTCTGTGATTGACTAAGGCTTCCCCGGTGGCTCAGACGGTAAAGCGTCTGCCTACAGTGTGGGAGACCCGGGTTCAATCCCTGGGTCGGGAAGATCCTCTGGAGAAGGAAATGGCAACCCACTCCAGTACTCTTGCCTGGAAAATCCCATGGATGGAGGAGCCTGGTAGCCTACAGTCTACGGGGTCACAAAGAGTAGGACACGACTGAGCGACTTCACTTTCGCTTTATCTGAGTCTTACAATCTATTTCAAAATGCTTAGTGCAATACATTTTCTACCTGAAACAGTTGTATGAAGTGTCTTTAGTTCTAAAAAGCCACATGTGTAGTAATCTCACATTTGATATGAGTCTTATAAGGAAAATGAATGAGCATGATTTTCTTAAAAAGAAAAACCCTGATTTTGCATTAGAATTTTAATTGGCTTCCAACATAAGTCACACACAGAGCCAGGGATGCTGTGAGCCCAGGAGTGCAGCAGCCCTGGACGCGGGCGTGTGTAGCTGGCTCTTGGTTTCATACCTGTGGCTGCTTAGTTCCAATTAGTTATTAGGGTCAGGCTTCATGGGTCAGACCTTTCCTGTGTCATCCATTCCGTGGATGCAGAGAGCCTTCCATTGGCAGTTGTGGCATTGCTGTCCTGGGGGCCGGGAGGGCTGGGAGGAATGAGAAGGGATCATTTCTGATTTAAAAAGTCTCCTCCCTGCAACAACAGTCAAGAGTGATCACCTCATTCCGCTGCGTGGGTTTTACTTCTTTTACCTTCTTTGGGTGTGTTTGGAACAGAGAACTAACTGAAGTCTGATTTTTAAGAACCATTTCTACTTTATTTCATTTCTATTCTGTTCTAATTTTGTAGCCTGCAGTGAGCTGCATACTCCATCACTAGATCGAAAACCAAATAGCTTTGTGGCAGTGAGCGTGACCACCCCGCCCCAGGCATTCTGGACGAAGCACGCACAGACGGAGATCATCGAGGTGGGTGCTGCTTGCCCCCGGCGGCTCCAGGCCTGCTTCTGGTCCGGGTGGGAGGTTGGCTCAGTGCCCTGAGCACCCGTAGCTGTAGCTGTGTTCCTGGGGGTTGTCGCTCTTCTTTCACGGAAGCTCAGCCCATTGGTGTCTTTCATCCACTTGCTCATCTGGGTGGTGCTTTTATTCATCACACTTGCTCATCTGGGTGGTGCTTTTATTTGCTGTGTGGTTTGTAGTTGCTCAGTGTTCCACTCTGCGACCCCATGGTCTGTAGTTCGCCAGGCCCCTCTGTCCATGGGATTCTCTAGGCAAGAATATGGAGTGGGTTGCCACTTCCTCCTCCAGGGGTCTTCCTGACCCAGGGAGCGAACCCAGGTACCCTGCATTGGCAGGGGGCTCTTCACCACAGAGCCTCAGAGAAACCCTCTCCTTGCCATATCCTTTCCAATCGTTGATTATCTATTGGCTGGCTGTTTTTGAACAGTGATCCTCTAAGGCTGATTGCTTTTTAAGAGGTAAGACCTCATACTCCCTTCTCATCTCTAATTGGCTGCTACTTTTGGACACTTGTGGTCCTCAGTCAGAGTTTAGAGAATGTGACTATCAACCAACCCGCTTACTGGCCATACTTTTTATTGTTTTGTATTTTTATATCCTTTTTTGAGTTGTGTGTTATGTATTTACTCTTTACATGAAATGATACACAGTCACCTCAGGAATTTTACCAGATTTCTTTAGATAATTGAGCACATTACGTAAGTTATGAAACTAGGTGTAGGAGGCGGCTGGTGTGAGCTCCTGTAAGATTTTGTTGGTGATGTGAGTTTCTGTGTGAATGTTCCCCTCCCTGGCAGTCTCCAGCAAGGAAACTGCATTTCTCCTTCTTTCCAAGTTTTACATTTTGCCTGATAGATGCTCTAATTACCTTGGAAATTTATTTCCAAGTTCAAGCCAACGGTTCCGGTTTCTAGCATTTGTCTAGCACTGCCTACCCGCAAAGCAGAGCGCTGGGAGCTGTGGATGGCACAGTGACCCTTGAGCCCCCGCCCCTGCCCTCAGGGAGTGTGCCAGGCTGTGGGTGCAGAGGCCGAAGTGAACATGGCCCCTTGCAGACGAGCGTAGTGTGGGCCGTGTGGGAGCAGAGTGAGCAGCACAGTGCGTGGGGATGGGGGCCCGTCCCGCTCACTGTGCGGTTCACACTGGAGCGTGTGTGCACGAGGCACCCCCGGGGTGCAGGGGGTCTGGCCGTGCCATAGCTGGCTGGTCTACAGGTGTGTTTAAAGCAGGTCCTGGGGCAGTGATCTGGGGCCTCACTGGCAGCGGGGAGGAATGGAAGAAGGGGGCATGAGAGGGAGGCTCTGCAGGTGGAACTTGCAGAGGGGGATCATCCCTGGGTGGTTCAGAACAACAGAGAAGGCAGCAAAGCAGGTGCCCGGGTCTGGAGCCTCCTTGGAAGGAGCGTCAGAGGGAGTCTGAACCAGCAGATGGTGTGGTTGGGTGGGGCTGTGGCCCCAGCAGGTCACTGCGGGGTGGGGGTGGGGACGAGACTGTCCAGCAGGTGGCGAGACATCAGATCTGGAACTGCAGGTACAGACAAGAACTGCTAACAGTTTGGCTGAGATCACTAACCACCACCTGAGGAAGCAAGTTTAATATAATGGCGTTTGCGGTCAGGCCTGGGCTGCCAAGAAATAGTGACCTGTGATCTAGAGACTCGCAGCTCATCCTCAGAAAAAGACAACCTTAAAAAAGCTGGACCTCCATTATTACAAACCTGGGATTCTAGAAATAAACAGTTCTGACCATTCATTTCCTCTTGCATCTTTCCATCTGCCTCAGCTTAAAGGAATAGCCTACAGTAGTAGATCCAAATACATCTGAAGTTGTAAGAGTAGTTACAGAAAGTCTTTCCTGCCGGGGGAGGAGCCTTAGGGTGAGCTCGTGGGCCCAGCATGTGGTGATCTATTCATGGTATCTGGGCCTACAGGCTTTGTCTTTCTTGGAAAGCAGAGTTTGGCTTGTCTGCATCCCTGTAAAGCCTGTTTGCATTCCTGTTGATCCAAGCTGGTAAGATGGCAGTTAGTTTCTCCTTCTGAGAATGTTGGTGTATTTCAATAGCAACCACTTAAGGAAAATGCAACTCTGTATTCTGATTTTTTTTTCCTGTTGTAGGGAACCAATGATCCTATATTTCTAAGCAGCATTGCCTTCTTTCAAGACTCTCTCATCAATCAGATGACACAGATCAAGCTGTCCGTGTATGATGTCAAGGACAGATCTCAGGGAACAGTTAAGTACCATGTTGTGGTTCGTGGGATGTCCTTCCCTTCTTTTTCTAAAGCTACATAATTGTCTGAGAGGTGAACACAAGACTGACTTTACTCCTGGCTTGTAAATTAATGTCCAGGTGTTTTTGTCTTTGGGAACATCTTTCTGAGCCTCCCATCGGGCTCCTGAGATGAAGTCAGATGTGTTGAGAGAGCCAGCCAGCCAGAGCCCCACTCCCCGTCACCCCTAGAGCTGGAGGAGAGGCACAGCGTGGGCACTAACGCTGTCTCCCCTTTCCCACAGATGTACTTGCTGGGGTCCGGGACTTTTGTCGTCAAAGATCTGCTCCAGGACAGGCACCATAGGTTGTATTTAACACTAAGGTTGGTATTTAATTTTGTCTGTCTGCAAGGATCTGGAATCACGAGGTCCAGGGACGGATGGGGAAGGTCCGACCCTATATTGAGAGAGTGTCTTACTCTCAACCCCCGTCCCCAGAAGCCAGTCTTGGGGGGAGGTGATTGTCATTGAGGAGAAAGAAAAAAACTCAGCCTGTCAGAGGGCCTGTCATGAAACGGAAGTGTGCAGTGTTCATGGGAAGTATGCAGACCTAAAGGAAAACCTTTGTGTACGTCTAATAATACCAGACGTATTTGGCTGTCATCTGTCCCCCGCAATAGGATGTGATCTCCCAGAGAGCAGGTATCCCAACACTTAGAACAGTGTCTGCTGTCAGGAAATATTTGTGGAAGGAACGAATGAGGGGAGGGAGGGGCCGCCCCCACTGTGATGGGGTCAAGATGTCAGTCCTTCCCAAATTCATTTTAGGGGCAGGCCCCACCCTGATGTAGTGTTCTTTCTTTCTGTCTCTCCATCTTTTTTTCCCCCCAAATAATGTAAAAATTGGGAAAACAATCTGAAATAGCAAAGACAGTTTTGATGCAGGAGAAGAATTCTTGGCCCGTAGTATGACATTCTGAAGATGCAGAGATGACAGTATTGCGTGCGTTGGGGAGGGCTTGCCCTGCAGTGATCTTGTGTGTGTGGAGAGCCTGACTCAGGACAAGAGAAGGGTCTTGGGAGAATGGGTGGGTTCGCTTCAGGGAAGGATGGTTAGAGGAAAACACTCAGGTTCATCCACTGCCAGAGCTGATTCTGGTAGGACATCATCCTCTTTGAAAGGAGCTAGAGATGGTCACTGAACAGTGTGACTGGGGTTGACTTTCCCAGGCACGAGAACCATGAGAATGAGTCACAAAGGAAACGGTCGGTGGATGGATGTGACCATGCAAAAATTTAGAACCTGGCTAAGTGCCACACTTCAAGGTTCACAGTATTGCTTTATGAATCAGAGACTCACCAGAGCTTCCCTGAATGAATCAGATGGGCCCAGGCAGCTGACAGCCACCCTGAGGCGTCTTGGGGTGCAACTGACCAGGGCTAGAGGGGCCTTAGCTGTATCACGAAGGATTCAGAGGCTTTGGGAATTCCTGGATGACCTCCACTAACTGGGGTNTTCATCAGGTTTTAAAAAGAATGAATTATCAGTATATAAACAATACAGATGAATCTTTAAAACATTCCATTTATGTTCAAGAAATTCAAGAATGGACAAAAACGGTAAAAATCAGAAAGTGGTTGCACAGGCAGGGGAATTGACTGGGAAGTGGGAGGGGGAGCTTTCTTGTCTGGTGGAGAAAGTCATCTTGTTTTGTGAGTGTGTATGACTGTCAAAGCTCGTTGAATGAAAACCTAGGCTCTTAGTGTCTTATTATATCCAATAAGTAATGAAAATCCATAAAAATGTATGAGAACATATTACAAAGAGATCAGTTTTCAGAAGTAAATTAATTTGCAGAAGTAAAAATCAGTTTATGAATTTTAAATCACCAGTGAGCATTTGAAAAATAAATGAGAATGACGAGAACAGGAGTAAAGACCTCTAAAAATCCTCTCCTCCATAAAGACAGTGAAAAAATGGTCCAGATCAATTTCAGTTCCCAAGATGCTGAAACAAGCTAAGTGCCCATCAACAGATGAATGGATGAAGATGTGGAGGGTGTGTGTATGTGTTTGTTGTATGTGTGTATATGTACATATTATAGATGTGAGTATACACACACACATACACACACACACACACAGAAATATCAACAATGGAATATTACTCAGCTGTTAAAAACGGATGAAATTTTGTCCTTTGCAGCAACATGGAGAGACCTGGAGGACATTATGCTAAGTGAAAGAAGTCAGAAGTCATAAATACTGTATGACACCACATGTATGGAATCTAAAAAATACAACAAACTAGTGCAGAGAACAGAAAAGTAGATTCAGATATGGAGAACAAACCGGTGGTCTCCAGTGGAGAGGGCAAGGAAGGGCTAGGGGACCGAGAGGCACAGATTACTGGGTAGAAGATGGGCTCAGGGGTGTATTGCACAGCACGGGAAGTACAGCCAGTATTTTGTAATAACTAAATGGAAAGTAGCTTCTATCATTCTATAAAAAATTACAAATTTAAAATAAAAACAATCAGGTGTTTCAGGACTCTGGGAATTCAGCAGAGGCCTTCAGCACTGTGGGGCATGTTCATTGCCTCTCCAGAAAAGCCAGTTCTTGTTATGAGTGTTGGACTTTGATTTACCGCACATGTCATCAGTCACAAGGTGGATATCTTTCTCATCTCTAGTATCTCTTTAATCAGAAAGTGTCTTACAGTTAATGGCATATCATAGGTTAATGGCAGTGGGCCTGTTTTTCTTTCATAGTGCATTTTACAATAGATGGCATGTTAGATTCGAAGAAGTATGATCATTTTTCTTGTGGGTCCCTTCTGTGATTGACTAAGGCTTCCCCGGTGGCTCAGACGGTAAAGCGTCTGCCTACAGTGTGGGAGACCCGGGTTCAATCCCTGGGTCGGGAAGATCCTCTGGAGAAGGAAATGGCAACCCACTCCAGTACTCTTGCCTGGAAAATCCCATGGATGGAGGAGCCTGGTAGCCTACAGTCTACGGGGTCACAAAGAGTAGGACACGACTGAGCGACTTCACTTTCGCTTTATCTGAGTCTTACAATCTATTTCAAAATGCTTAGTGCAATACATTTTCTACCTGAAACAGTTGTATGAAGTGTCTTTAGTTCTAAAAAGCCACATGTGTAGTAATCTCACATTTGATATGAGTCTTATAAGGAAAATGAATGAGCATGATTTTCTTAAAAAGAAAAACCCTGATTTTGCATTAGAATTTTAATTGGCTTCCAACATAAGTCACACACAGAGCCAGGGATGCTGTGAGCCCAGGAGTGCAGCAGCCCTGGACGCGGGCGTGTGTAGCTGGCTCTTGGTTTCATACCTGTGGCTGCTTAGTTCCAATTAGTTATTAGGGTCAGGCTTCATGGGTCAGACCTTTCCTGTGTCATCCATTCCGTGGATGCAGAGAGCCTTCCATTGGCAGTTGTGGCATTGCTGTCCTGGGGGCCGGGAGGGCTGGGAGGAATGAGAAGGGATCATTTCTGATTTAAAAAGTCTCCTCCCTGCAACAACAGTCAAGAGTGATCACCTCATTCCGCTGCGTGGGTTTTACTTCTTTTACCTTCTTTGGGTGTGTTTGGAACAGAAAACTAACTGAAGTCTGATTTTTAAGAACCATTTCTACTTTATTTCATTTCTATTCTGTTCTAATTTTGTAGCCTGCAGTGAGCTGCATACTCCATCACTAGATCGAAAACCAAATAGCTTTGTGGCAGTGAGCGTGACCACCCCGCCCCAGGCATTCTGGACGAAGCACGCACAGACGGAGATCATCGAGGTGGGTGCTGCTTGCCCCCGGCGGCTCCAAGCCTGCTTCTGGTCCGGGTGGGAGGTCGGCTCAGTGCCCTGAGCACCCGTAGCTGTAGCTGTGTTCCTGGGGGTTGTCGCTCTTCTTTCACGGAAGCTCAGCCCATTGGTGTCTTTCATCCACTTGCTCATCCGGGTGGTGCTTTTTTTCATCACACTTGCTCATCCGGGTGGTGCTTTTATTTGCTGTGTGGTTTGTAGTTGCTCAGTGTTCCACTCTGCGACCCCATGGTCTGTAGCTCGCCAGGCTCCTCTGTCCATGGGATTCTCTAGGCAAGAATATGGAGTGGGTTGCCACTTCCTCCTCCAGGGGTCTTCCTGACCCAGGGGGCGAACCCAGGTACCCTGCATTGGCAGGGGGCTCTTTACCACAGAGCCTCAGAGAAACCCTCTCCTTGCCATATCCTTTCCAATCGTTGATTATCTATTGGCTGGCTGTTTTTGAACAGTGATCCTCTAAGGCTGATTGCTTTTTAAGAGGTAAGACCTCATACTCCCTTCTCATCTCTAACTGGCTGCTACTTTTGGACACTTGTGGTCTTCGGTCAGAGTTTAGAGAATGTGACTATCAACCAACCCGCTTACTGGCCATACTTTTTATTGTTTTGTATTTTTATATCCTTTTTTGAGTTGTGTGTTATGTATTTACTCTTTACATGAAATGATACACAGTCACCTCAGGAATTTTACCAGATTTCTTTAGATAATTGAGCACATTACGTAAGTTATGAAACTAGGTGTAGGAGGCGGCTGGTGTGAGCTCCTGTAAGATTTTGTTGGTGATGTGAGTTTCTGTGTGAATGTTCCCCTCCCTGGCAGTCTCCAGCAAGGAAACTGCATTTCTCCTTCTTTCCAAGTTTTACATTTTGCCTGATAGATGCTCTAATTACCTTGGAAATTTATTTCCAAGTTCAAGCCAACGGTTCCGGTTTCTAGCATTTGTCTAGCACTGCCTACCCGCAAAGCAGAGCGCTGGGAGCTGTGGATGGCACAGTGACCCTTGAGCCCCCGCCCCTGCCCTCAGGGAGTGTGCCAGGCTGTGGGTGCAGAGGCCGAAGTGAACATGGCCCCTTGCAGACGAGCGTAGTGTGGGCCGTGTGGGAGCAGAGTGAGCAGCACAGTGCGTGGGGATGGGGGCCCGTCCCGCTCACTGTGCGGTTCACACTGGAGCGTGTGTGCACGAGGCACCCCCGGGGTGCAGGGGGTCTGGCCGTGCCATAGCTGGCTGGTCTACAGGTGTGTTTAAAGCAGGTCCTGGGGCAGTGATCTGGGGCCTCACTGGCAGCGGGGAGGAATGGAAGAAGGGGGCGTGAGAGGGAGGCTCTGCAGGTGGAACTTGCAGAGGGGGATCATCCCTGGGTGGTTCAGAACAACAGAGAAGGCAGCAAAGCAGGTGCCCGGGTCTGGAGCCTCCTTGGAAGGAGCGTCAGAGGGAGTCTGAACCAGCAGATGGAGTGGTTGGGTGGGGCTGTGGCCCCAGCAGGTCACTGCGGGGTGGGGGTGGGGACGAGACTGTCCAGCAGGTGGCGAGACATCAGATCTGGAACTGCAGGTACAGACAAGAACTGCTAACAGTTTGGCTGAGATCACTAACCACCACCTGAGGAAGCAAGTTTAATATAATGGCGTTTGCGGTCAGGCCTGGGCTGCCAAGAAATAGTGACCTGTGATCTAGAGACTCGCAGCTCATCCTCAGAAAAAGACAACCTTAAAAAAGCTGGACCTCCATTATTACAAACCTGGGATTCTAGAAATAAACAGTTCTGACCATTCATTTCCTCTTGCATCTTTCCATCTGCCTCAGCTTAAAGGAATAGCCTACAGTAGTAGATCCAAATACATCTGAAGTTGTAAGAGTAGTTACAGAAAGTCTTTCCTGCCGGGGGAGGAGCCTTAGGGTGAGCTCGTGGGCCCAGCATGTGGTGATCTATTCATGGTATCTGGGCCTACAGGCTTTGTCTTTCTTGGAAAGCAGAGTTTGGCTTGTCTGCATCCCTGTAAAGCCTGTTTGCATTCCTGTTGATCCAAGCTGGTAAGATGGCAGTTAGTTTCTCCTTCTGAGAATGTTGGTGTATTTCAATAGCAACCACTTAAGGAAAATGCAACTCTGTATTCTGATTTTTTTTTCCTGTTGTAGGGAACCAATGATCCTATATTTCTAAGCAGCATTGCCTTCTTTCAAGACTCTCTCATCAATCAGATGACACAGATCAAGCTGTCCGTGTATGATGTCAAGGACAGATCTCAGGGAACAGTTAAGTACCATGTTGTGGTTCGTGGGATGTCCTTCCCTTCTTTTTCTAAAGCTACATAATTGTCTGAGAGGTGAACACAAGACTGACTTTACTCCTGGCTTGTAAATTAATGTCCAGGTGTTTTTGTCTTTGGGAACATCTTTCTGAGCCTCCCATCGGGCTCCTGAGATGAAGTCAGATGTGTTGAGAGAGCCAGCCAGCCAGAGCCCCACTCCCCGTCACCCCTAGAGCTGGAGGAGAGGCACAGCGTGGGCACTAACGCTGTCTCCCCTTTCCCACAGATGTACTTGCTGGGGTCCGGGACTTTTGTCGTCAAAGATCTGCTCCAGGACAGGCACCATAGGTTGTATTTAACACTAAGGTTGGTATTTAATTTTGTCTGTCTGCAAGGATCTGGAATCACGAGGTCCAGGGACGGATGGGGAAGGTCCGACCCTATATTGAGAGAGTGTCTTACTCTCAACCCCTGTCCCCAGAAGCCAGTCTTGGGGGGAGGTGATTGTCATTGAGGAGAAAGAGAAAAACTCAGCCTGTCAGAGGGCCTGTCATGAAACGGAAGTGTGCAGTGTTCATGGGAAGTATGCAGACCTAAAGGAAAACCTTTGTGTACGTCTAATAATACCAGACGTATTTGGCTGTCATCTGTCCCCCGCAATAGGATGTGATCTCCCAGAGAGCAGGTATCCCAACACTTAGAACAGTGTCTGCTGTCAGGAAATATTTGTGGAAGGAACGAATGAGGGGAGGGAGGGGCCGCCCCCACTGTGATGGGGTCAAGATGTCAGTCCTTCCCAAATTCATTTTAGGGGCAGGCCCCACCCTGATGTAGTGTTCTTTCTTTCTGTCTCTCCATCTTTTTTTCCCCCAAAATAATGTAAAAATTGGGAAAACAATCTGAAATAGCAAAGACAGTTTTGATGCAGGAGAAGAATTCTTGGCCCGTAGTATGACATTCTGAAGATGCAGAGATGACAGTATTGCGTGCGTTGGGGAGGGCTTGCCCTGCAGTGATCTTGTGTGTGTGGAGAGCCTGACTCAGGACAAGAGAAGGATCTTGGGAGAATGGGTGGGTTCGCTTCAGGGAAGGATGGTTAGAGGAAAACACTCAGGTTCATCCACTGCCAGAGCTGATTCTGGTAGGACATCATCCTCTTTGAAAGGAGCTAGAGATGGTCACTGAACAGTGTGACTGGGGTTGACTTTCCCAGGCACGAGAACCATGAGAATGAGTCACAAAGGAAACGGTCGGTGGATGGATGTGACCATGCAAAAATTTAGAACCTGGCTAAGTGCCACACTTCAAGGTTCACAGTATTGCTTTATGAATCAGAGACTCACCAGAGCTTCCCTGAATGAATCAGATGGGCCCAGGCAGCTGACAGCCACCCTGAGGCATCTTGGGGTGCAACTGACCAGGGCTAGAGGGGCCTTAGCTGTATCACGAAGGATTCAGAGGCTTTGGGAATTCCTGGATGACCTCCACTAACTGGGGTCCAGGCCTAGGACTTGAGGCTAATCAGATCTTGAAGATGGAGTGGATGGAGCAGAAAGGGGTTCTGTGCCAGAAGAAGATGCTCTGGGTCCTGACTCTGAGATGTGTCTCCGTCACGCTCAGGGGAGGGGCAGCCCAGGGATGAAGGGCCCCTGCCTCCCAAGCGGGCAGGGAGGTGGCTTTGCCCTTCCCGCTTTACTGGCACATCCTTGCTTCTCTGTGGGGTGTCACCCCCTCCCAGACGCGGCCCTCCCTTGTGGCCCCACCTTTGCTCACCTGCCGCCCTCAGAGCCCCCGCATGTGGCAGCTGCTATTGGACCGACCAGCTGGCCCTGTCCTGGTGCCCCCAGGACCCCTCGACCATCTGCGATGCTGAGCTTTGCATTTAGCAGAAAGTGAAGCACAGTCACAGCACCAATACCGCAGTGCACTGCTCTGCTGGTTGTAGGTCTGCAGAGAGTGACCGCGTGGGCAACATCACTGTGATGGGCTGGCAGATGGAGGAGAAGTCGGATCAGCGGCCCCCAGTGACCCGGTCTCTGGACACCGTCAACGGGAGGGTGAGCACAGCATCTTCTCCCTCTGGGTGGGGACGTGGCCTCTGAGTTCAGGGGACGGGACAGTGGGGCCCCCAGGCACTTATCCGGTAGAGAGGGGGGTCCCCAGCCTCTGTTCCAGGTCATAGCTGGCTCCTCAATAGCGGGAGCTGCAGGCGGGAGGGGAGAGGTGGCTTGCAGGTGTGGACTGAGACCCGGGTTGTCTCTGAGGGTGGGTTAAGGTCTTCCTCTCCCAGACACTCCCTGCCCATGGCTGCCTGGGCCCCATCGCACACCTGCACCCCCCACCCACCTCTCCTGCCCCGCCTCATGCACAGCCGCTCACACAGACACTCTCAAACAAGAGCCCAAACGCTGATAAGTAGTCATTTTAAAATACAGAGATCTCTCATTGTACCTAAAACAGTCTGAAACGTTAGCTATGGAAACACTCTCAGGCCTGTCTACCACCGCCCTTTCATCCTACACAGCAAAACACTCAGAGACAGAGGGAAGTGACTCGGTCAGAAGAGTGCATTTCTAGAAAACTGTGTGGGTGGAGGGCGTTCAGTGTCCCAGGCGGTGGCTTCTCTTGTTTGTGGCTGGGGCTGGGTGTTTCTCATAGATTCAACTGTGGATACTAGTTTCAAGGAGGCTTTTACGGTCTAAGATACGCCCGAGTTGCCCGAGTCAGTTTCATGCTCGTGTGTATGTGTTTTTAGATGGTTCTGCCTGTTGACGAGAGCTTGACTGAGGCCTTGGGGATCCGATCCAAATACGCTTCGTTGCGAAAAGACACTTTACTGAAATCGGGTAAACAGCTTCCTCCGCGGGTACTCTTGCCACTCTCGTGAGTGTCCTCCTGGGCCCGCGGTCCCCTCCCCCTCCTGCTCCGATCGTCAGGGCGTGCCCGCCAGTGGTCACCTCCCGGCACACCAGCATGCCAGTCCTTGGTTCAGCGTGTGGGGAACTGGCGACCCTCCAGGGGAGGGCTCCTCTTCCTTGGGCCCTGTCTTGATGACGCGACGACCGGTGGCCTCCCCACCCAGTCCCAGCACCTCCACGCCAGGGCCATGGTCTGGGACGACAGGACTGCGTGTCCTGGGGCAGGAGCACTGAGGCTGTCCCTCGGTGGGCTCGGGCTTAAGTGCTCGGATTCCCTGGAGATAAACAGTAGGGAGACCTGGGGGTGAGGGCACCGTGCAGGCTGGGGGTGCCCCAGCGGCCCGCACCTGCTCACTGCAGCTCTCTCCCGCCTCAGTGTTTGGTGGTGCCATCTGCCGCATGTACCGCTTCCCAACCACCGAGGGCAACCACCTGCGGATCCTGGAGCAGATGGCAGAGAGTGTGCTGTCCCTGCACGTGCCCCGGCAGTTTGTGAAGCTCCTGCTGGAGGAGGACGCAGCCAGGTGAGGCCCAGGGCTCCTGCCAGCCGCCCCTTCCCGCAGGAAAGCTCATAGACGGGGCGGGTGAGCACAGACCTCAGCCAGGCCTGGTCGCACGCCCAGCCCTGCCGCCTGCCTGCTCCTCAGCCTGGCTCAGTTTGCTCAACGGTGTCCCCGTTTGTGTGTGAGGAAGTCACAAGATCGCCTGCCCGACAGGCCAGCTGTGCCAGCGCCGAGCACATGTTCCCCGCTTCAGCATTCCTTTTGCTGATTTAATAATGATAAAATGGTATGACTTTTTAACGTTAGATAATTTAGTAGATTCCTAAAAACATTTAAAAATTAGCCCCTCAGAGGAAAAAGTGCATGGTGTAAAAAGTGAAAGAGTGCAAAAAGGCTTTTTACAAGAAATGCGAGTCTTGAGATGCTCAACTTTCGTGTTCATTTCCCTAGAAACAGCCACTTCAGCCGTCTCAGTGTTTTCTGCTGCATTTCTGTATATACGCACAGAGCACTCTCAATCACTTTCAGGGACTAACTCCTGATTAGGAAAGGGAAGTCCTCATAAATGCTGAGGACTTCAGGTCTTTTATACTTTCTCCCCAGTTTCCTAAAATGGATATCCTTTTTAAAGAATCCATGTGTGTGTTCACCATTCTGATTCTGTAGCTGCTATTTCCTGCCGAGCTGAGAGTATGTGTCATTTCTGTCTCTTTGGCCATGCTGCCTGGCAAGCCGGATCTTACTTCCCCAGCCAGGGATCGAACCCATCTGAAGTGGAACGGCAGGTTCTTAGCCACTGGACCATCAGGGAAGTCCCATATATTTCAATTCTTAAGCAGCTTTCATTTCTGTGGAGATCCCTAGTCCTCTCTTTCTTGTCCTCGTCTCCCCTCACCCTCACACCTTTTACATCCGGACCGTTCGTCACTTACACAGACAGTGACGGGAGTGATGGCTGAAGTTGCCGGTTTCCCAGGGTCCTTGTCCCAGACCTGGAAAGGACGGCAGTGAGACTCAAGGGCCTGGCAGCTGTGGGACCCACACTGCTGAGCAGCCCAGCTGCAGGCTTGTTGGACAGCTTTTATGTTCTGCAGCTCTGCTCTGGGAGGGCGGAAAGGCCCATGCGTCCCAGAACCCAGGGGCCAGAACCCTGGTGAGGATGAGGAGACGGGCGAGGGTTGCCCTCAGGCTCTAGGCCTCTTGTGATCCGGGAGGGTTGGACTCAAATGGACTGCAGCTCTAGCTCTTGTGGCCCCTGGATACGTGCATGGTCACAGGGGCCATGGCAGAGCCACTCCCCTCTCCAGTCCTTTGCTGCATTTTTCCTGAACATCTAGGTTCCTACGGAAAGCCTGTCTGTGCAGTTTCCACACAGCCAGTGGTTGCCCACCTTTCCTACAGCCGCATATGGGGCCATCCACCGTGCTGCCCCACTGCTGGCCCCCAGACCCACAGGGCCTTCCCTGAGCATCAGTGGCATGTCCACGACCATCTGGCCTCCTGGATGCTCAGGACTCCTGAGCCTCTGCCAGGAGGGAGTGGGCGCCATTGCCTGACGTGTGTGTTTTGCTTGCAGAGTGTGTGAACTGGAGGAGCTGGGGGAGCTGTCTCCATGCTGGGAGAGCCTCCGGCGCCAGATTGTCACACAGTACCAGACCATCATCCTCACCTACCAGGAGAACCTGACCGACCTCCATCAGTACAAAGGTGGGCGCCCATTCTCATTTCCCAGCTAAAAACCTGGAATCCAGGGTTGCTCACATATGCCCACTGACAGACGCTCTAATGGATTTTTAAAAATAGATTCTCATGTAGATGTCGGTTCTTTCAAATATGGAGTTTTCAGATCTTAATTAAGACAAATGTGTGAATTGCATTGAAAGTTTCTTCCATGGTGTCATCTGCCAAAACAAACCACTATGGTGAAACTGAGGAGAGACAGGGTCCCAGGCTGCCGCTCCACGCTACTGCTGCTTCTTGATCCTGCATCAGTGCAGTGCCCGAAAGAATGCAGGCCTTTTGCCTTGAGACCAAGCAAGGCACAGTTTTCTAGATTTCCTAGTTTAACTGGTGGTCCTTATACTGATACATGGGCTTCCCAGGTGGCACCAGTGGTAAAGAATCTGCCTGCCAATAAAGGAGATGCAAGAGACATGGGTTTGATCCCTGGGTCGGGAGGATCCCCTGGAGAAGGAAATGGCAACCCACACCTGTATTCTTGCCTGGGAAATGCCATGGACAGAGGAGCCTGGTGGGCTACAATCCATGGGGTCGCAGAGTCAGAAAAAAACATGAGTGTACACACACACACACACACACGTTGACATACAAATTGTCTGAGTGAAGCTCTCCATTTTAAGGCTCAAAAGAGAAAATGAAATACAGACACCTCTTATTAAAAGGTGCCACTTGATTTTCAAAGCATGTTCAGGTAGATTTAGAAAACGATGATAAACTCAGTCCCTTTGGAGTCCAAATGAAATGACTTTGGTTTTCTATTACTTTATTCTCCAGATTCTTCCCTTCTTCCCCTTTTTATAATAGAATTTCAGGTTTTCAGGAAAGTCATAAGGCCTTAATATGATTTTGACACAGAACATAGAAACCTGTCCATGAACTTGACTGAGAAGAAGCCAGATACAGGATTGATGACAAGATGATGGTGCCTGCGTTTGGTTTGCGTCGGAAGAAAAGATCTAAGTGTATTTCTAAGAGAAATTGCAGCGTTTTCCTAAAGGGACGTAGGGACCTGCTGGTGCTGGTTGCCTGTTACCTGGGGAAGTCTGAAACCATACACCTGGGTGTTTCTGGAGCAGAGCTTCTGAGATGTCGTGTGTATCTATGTCCCCTGAGAATCTTGTTAACAACAGATCTGGGGTTTGGCATTTCTAACAGGCTCCAGGAAGCTGGTGTTGCTGGTCCGTGGGGCCCCATCAGTAGCTGGGGAACAGTTTCCTGGGCAAAGCACGGAGCAGATGGTGGCCAGTCTTCATTTCTATGCTGGCAAAATAAATGTGCCATTTTTCACTAAATGAAATGTTTATTTCTCCTCATTGTTACCGTAATGTATAATCCCTTTCTTTTCTCAGCATGTAATTCTTCACTTAGTTAAGTATTCCAGTTAAAGAAATAAGATTGTGAATATCTTGTTAGGAAACATGGTCCAAACCCCTGAGCCATGCAGGGTGTACGCGAAGATGTGTGAGTGTGCTCCAGGGCCAGACCAGGTGCCCTGTGGCGTCTGCTCACCGCGACTGACCCGGGGTGGCGAGTGGGCCCTCTCACCACTTTCTAGGTTTGGTATGTTGCTGCTGTTGCGCAGTTTCTTGGATCTTAGGTGTTGGAAGGCTCTGCAGTGGGAACAGGCACTTTCTGGCACGGGCCCACCTGCTTTTTATAGCGGTGCTGACAGCGTGCTGCACACAGTCCCATCCCTGAGTCAGACCTCTCGGCTGAGAGCTGGCGTAGGCAGGCCTGGTGTCGTTCCTCAGCTTCCGAGGGTGGCTCTGCCTGCCTCCACTCACCCCTGGGACTCCAGACCAGTCTTCTGGACAGGAGTCGCCGTCATCAGGGAAGGAAGCGTGCTCGTGGGCAGCTTGGAGTCCCCGAGGCCTCTGCCCACACGTGCCTGCTTGCCCACAGCACTGTCCCCAAAGGGTCCCTTCTCTGGGCGCCTTTCTTGCACGCTGGATACAGGCTGACCGTCTCTATCTTCTCCCGTTCTGATCCTTAGGTCCCTCGTTCAAAGCAAGCAGTTTGAAAGCAGATAAAAAGCTAGAATTTGTTCCCACTAACTTACACATACAAAGGATGAGAGTTCAGGATGATGGAGGAGCAGGTAACTGCCCCATGAATCATGTCACTTCTTTCCTTGGTCCCTGAGCTGTCGCGCGTCTGTCCTGTGTGTCTGCTATGGCGTTGGGCTGAGAGCACATCACAGGGACCTCCAAGGCCTTTGTGAGGAGCTCTAGCACCTTTCTCTCGTTTGTCCTCCCTCCAGCTTCCTTGTGTTTCTGGGGGCAGAAAACGGCCCACAGGTCATCCTTCTGAGGCAGGGGCGCAGGCTGAGATTTGTGGGTCTTTGTGTGGCCCCACCCCGAGACCCACACAGGCCCCTCTGAGCCAAGATGAGGGTGCTGGGCTCCAGAGGCCCTCGGGCACCCTGGATGGTGGGACTAGTGTTGCCACAGGCTGCTTGGAGCCAGGCTGGCAGGGGACCCCAGAGCTTTGTGCATATCCCCGTAGCCAGCTTTGTCCACAGGCCTGAGCCAGAGTAACGGAGGAGAGCTTTCTGTCATTCAGATCAGAACTATGACATCGTCACCATCGGGGCGCCAGCGGCACACTGCCAGGGCTTCAAGTCGGGAGGTCTCCGCAAAAAGCTGCACAAGTTTGAAGAGACCAAGAAACAGTAAGTTCTCAGAGGGTGTCTGTCCTCCTTGTTCTGCTGTCTCGGGCTTCCTAGATTAAAAAAAAAAGTCACAAGGGGACCGCAGAAACATCCAGCGTCCGATCTGCTTTTGCAGGGTGGGGGGAGCTG
>SJYX01023580.1:57107-100476 GCA_006410675.1 Oreotragus oreotragus | reverse complement strand
TCTCAAGAGTCTTCTCCAACACCACAGTTCAAAAGCATCGATTCTTCGGCGCTCAGCTTTCTTTATAGTATGTTAATCTCTTCCTGTATTTGCTTGCTTTAGACTGGTGGTCATACAGGCTCAGACATACTCTAGGGGGGAAAAGTCAGCACTTTCTTACTCCTTCCCCACACTTGATGATTTTGATGTTGTCTTTACATCTTTCGTGGTTACCCTTCAGGTGTTCATTGTGGTGTCATTGATTTCACAGAATTCTTTCTTTTTTAATCTTTGTACTGGCTTTAAGTGATTCACTTTACAGTTGGGTTTTCTCTTGCCTATAGCTTCTTCTTTTCTACCTAGAGAAGACTTTTTAATGTTTCTTTTAGGGTAGGTTTATTATTGCTGTGTTAAAAGTACAAATAGTTTCTGCTTGTCTGAACAGTTCTTGGTCTCCTTGTGAAAGGTAGCCTTGCTGGGCCGAGTGCCCAGGCTGCAGACGGCCCCCTTCAGGCCTCTGGCTGTGTCTTCCCTCCCTCCTGGCGTGCAGCGTCTCTGTGAGGACACCGCTGACAGCGTATGGGATCCCCTACAGCTCACTCCCTTTCTTGCGCTGTCTGTAGAATCCTCTCTTTAACTGTTCCATTTTAATGGGGTTTTTCCCCATGTGCACCATTTTTAAAGTCTTTACTAAATTTGTTACAGTATTGTTTCTGCTTTGTATTTTGACTTGAAGACATGCGGGGTTGTAGCTCCCTGATCAGGGATTGAACCCGCGCCTGCTGCGTCATGAGGCACAGTTTTAACTCACTGGACTGCCAGGGAAGTGCCCAGCTGTGATCCATGCAAGTACGTTTGCTTCCCCCCACCCCGTTCTTTTCTGCTGGAATCCCTGTCACGTGTGCATTGGCAAAGTACCCCATAGGCCTCACGTCGCTTCCATGTGTTTCCATTTGGCTTTCTTGTCTGCTGTCCTGATTGGGTGGCTTTCATTTTTCTGCCTTCCAGATTTCTTATTTGTTAAGAGAAACAATTACTTATTATGGTCTTGGAGGGCTTTTTTTTTTCTGTGTGTGGGAGCATCCCTGTGTAGTAGCCCGAGTGGGTCTAACACTTTTGGTGCGAGGCCTGCTTTTATAATATAGGTGCTGCTGGTGACCTGGCCACTGTCCCATTGATTGGGGGTGGGGGTGGGGGGTGTGACTGGTTGAGCGGGGCCTCCCCTCTGTGGTTGTCACAGCCCTGTCAGGGGACGGGTCTGCTCCCTCCTGGTCAGAGTGGACACCCCCCAGATCTGTTTCTGAGCTGCAGAGTGAGGCAGGCGGGAGTGAGCGCTCCCTCTGGGAGGGGAGCCACCGAGCATCCCTCCGCTGCAGCTGGCCACCAGGGAGCGTGCTGCGTGCTTAATCGTGTCCGACTCTGCGGCCCTGTGGACTGACTGCAGCCCACCAGGCCCCTCTGTCCATGGGGTTCTCCAGGCAGGAATACTGGAGTGGGGTGCCATGCCCTCCTCCAGGGGATCTTCCCAACAGAGGGATGGAACCTGCGTCTGCTGCATTGGCAAGCAGGTTCTTTACCGCCGAGCCACCGGGAAGCCCTCCCACTGCCCAGGCTCACAGGGTGTGCTGTCGCCCACTGCCCCCAGCCCCACCTCCACCGTGGGAGCACAGGCAGACAGCCCTGGCGTGCCCCACCGCCATGTTCCCAGAGCTGCCAACGCAGACCTCTTGGAGCCCAGACCCAGCCTTGCTTTTGTGGGCACGCCCACCAAGCCCACAGATTCAGGCCTTAGTAGGCCGGGACCGTCCCAGCCACAGGAGCACCAGTCCCGTCGGATGTCCCACAGATGCTGCTGAGCTTACAGGATGGGCGACAGTAGCGTGGATTGCAGAGCCGCGTCTGCGCGGTGGGGGAGCGGCCGGCACTGGCGGGCTCCAAGAGCTCCGAGAGGCCGTGCTCCACAGGAGGCTGCTGGGGTTCCCACCTTCCTCCACCGGCCCTCCAACCGTAGCGCCTCACTGCTTCTGCAGACGCGTTTCGCTCTCGGGTGCCGTCACCTCTGCTCCTGTTTTTCTTTCCTCTTCTCTGGTCGTCCCCTGCACTAGTTGCGGGCCTGCTGCCCCCCAGATGCCCACGTTCTTCAGGCCTCCCCTCCTCCCCTCACCACCCCTCATTGACTTGCCCTCCCGACAGGGCTGAGTGGTGTCCACACACAGGTGAGCTGCCAGTTCAGACATTTCTTCCCCATCCTAGTCCTGGCTGTCTTTACTTGGATGTCTCAGAGGTATTTTAAAGTGAATTCTCCCCTTTGCTTTCCTTCCTCTTTGAGTAAATGATACCGTCGCCCACGAAGGTGTTCGGGTCAGGCATCTGAAATTAGGATCTCCCCCCACGCCCACTCCCCTCCTGCCCTGGGGGTGGGGACAGCTGGACTCCGCTGACTGCCCTCTGCCACGTCCTCCCCTCTGTCCAGGCCAGCTTCAGCTCCCCTGCTTCTGCTCCACGCCCTTGGCAGAGTGGCCTCAGCTCCCCTCCAGTTCACCACCCTGCCCGGAGCTGTCAGCTTCTCTGGGTTTGTCTTCTTGGTGGACTGGCGCCCTGGGCTTCTGGAATGCTTGGCTCACTCCTGACTCAGGCCACACCCCAGGCTAAGTAAGCCATGTCGCTGAGGTTAGTTGTCCTCAGCACTCAGGAGGGCTCCGTCCTGGAAGCATAACTGGTAATTGTGTGTCTCACTGTGGCCGTCGGGCGCTGCATGTCTCAGATCAGCACTCCACGTGGGCAGATGCTTCCCCAGCAGCTCTCGTGAGGGGTTAGTCCTTACTAGATGCTCACATTTTTATTGGATGAGTAGACTTTTAAATTTCATTTTCCAGCAACTGGGTGAAAATACTCTGTAAATGAGAAGCTGTAAACAAGCGTTGCCTCCTTCAAAGCGTAGAGCCTTTGAAACTTGAGAAGATGTGAGCGGGTTTCGCTGGGGCCTCCTCGCTGCGCCTCGGGGGAGGGGGACGGGCCGGCCCAGGGGGGCGCCTCTTGTCAGCCCGGCTTCCTGCATTCAGCATCTGAAGGGTTGTCTTGAAACCACAGACATTTGCATTTATATAAAATTTTCTAACTGTTATTTCTTCGGTTAGATCAAGCCTTGTGTCTGGTAGCTTTGACCTCGTGGTGCCAAGTAACAGCTGATGTTTATGGAGCACTTAGTGCTCTAGACGCCATGAGGCGCGTGGCTTCCTGTCCTCGTAAGCTCGCTGAGTGTCAGCTGCTGTGGGTCCTGCGCTGTAACCAAAGCAGCTTCAATCCAGAGGGCTTCCGCACAGGGCTGTCGGTGGCGGCCGGGGGTGTGGCTCCAGGCCCCGCCCGGCAGCTGGGGCCTGGCGTGCTCAGGAGCCTGTGTGTCCTCCTGGTCTCACAGGGCTGGGAGTTTTCAGTCTGGCTCCACAGGCTTTCAGCTCCCCGTCTTTACACCTCACTGGCTTTTGTCTAAACCTCAGGAAAGTTTTTTTGTTTAATCCAGCCCGATGAAATTCTAGCACAAAGAAGTGATTTGAAAAAAGGTGTGTGACAGACAGACTTCCCAGGTGGCTCAGTGGTAAGGAATCCACCTGCCGTTGCAGGAGATGCGGGTTCAGTCCCCGGGTCAGGAGGATCCCCTAGATGAAGGGAATGGCAACCCACTCCAGTATTCTTGTCCGGAGACTCCCACGGACAGAGGAGCCTGGTGGGCTGCAGTCCACGGGGTCACAAGAGTGGGACACGACAGAGTGAGCACGCACGTGTCACAAAGAGGGCTTGTTGTTTTGAGCTGCCTGTGCAGTTGGACGCAGAATGCAGTGACGCTCTCCCTTAACTTGGTGCAGGCATCCAGGGCTTCTGCAAGGACTTGCTGGAGGTGGCAGACATCTTGGAGAAGGCCACACAGTGTGTCCCGCAGGAAGAGATTCGGGACGACAACCCGCACCTGAAGAACCTCTACGAGGGGCTTGTGCTGACCGAGGTCCAGATCCAGAAGGTGTTCACGAAGCACGGCCTGCTCCGGCTGAATCCCCTGGGCGCCAGGTTCGACCCGTACGAGCACGAGGCGCTGTTCCACACGCCGGTCGAGGGGAAGGAGCCAGGCACAGTGGCTCTGGTTACCAAAGTGGGCTACAAGCTGCACGGGCGCACCCTGAGGCCCGCCCTCGTGGGGGTGGTGAAGGAGGCATAGCGGCCCGCGGGTGGCAGCACTGTCATAATCACTCACTGACTTTGCCAGGGCGGGTTCGTCTTTTCTCACCTATGAATATTCTTGACCTTTTCCTAAACCTTGCTGCCAGGCTTTGGTAACTGGCGGCCCCGCAGAAAAGCCAACCAGTTGCATAGCTGTGTTAACAAACTGGAATACAGGAGTCTGTCTGTCCACTGACTTTTAACACATGTTCCACGTGCTTACGGAACAGGCTGATGGGACACTGCTGGACTCTGGGGTATCACGAAAAACATTGTGTCTGCTCAGACTCTGGCGACATCAAGAGTGTTTGAAGTAAATAAAAGGCCTTCAGGAATCCTGTCTGCTGGCTGGCCGTGCCGGCTGCTCTGCATCCCGTGCGTTTCACTATACCCTGCGAGCTCCTGGGATGCTTGGCTCTCACTCAGGCAGCGGAGGGGATTGCTGAGGAAGGTTTATGACGCCCTTGGTGACAAACGTGATTTGAGTTCCTTTATAATCAGTAACTACCTGCCTGCCCAGAACGATCACACCTCTACTTTCCCCGTTACTGAAGGTGACAGAATCAGTTGCTGTTGTCCTGTTTCGTTCACCTCTGGAAATGTTGAGATCTATACCCAGCTAGTGAGCAGTGACCTAAAGGTGTTTCCCCTAGTAAGACGGACTTTTCCTAGAGAAACCTAAGAACTGTGTGCTTGCTATATTTAAATTGTTACATTTTATTTAAGAGGATTAAAGCCCTGATATTATTTTCCTACATTCTGATAGCTGTTCTGTGTGCTTTGATGGTGGAGATCCTCACATGAAGGACAGTGTGATGAAGCCTTCTGGGTCTCTGCTCAGACCCTGCATCTGTGTGCGTGACACCCAGACGTGTTGGCTCGTGTCCCGGAAGGGCGAGAGGCTCCCTCCAGGGCTCCCCCTGGCTGGCGGCTGGCAGCCGGTGGTGGGGGCAGGCCTGGGTCCGTCCGCAACCGAGAGGGGACCACAGACACTCAGGAGCAGCACCAGCAGAGACACGGCCGGCAAATGCTGGCCCTGTGGCTCTCCTCAGGACCCGCTTTTCCTCACGCTAAGGGAAAACGGTGATGGAGCCAGAGAAAAAGTGACCTCCCACAATCTTCGCTTCTGAGGGGTACTTCAGGGACTGAAGGTCAGTACAGTTACATCTGTTTACTGCCTAAAAATGGGAGGTCCACAAGTTTGAAAGGTATAGGTAATAATCCCATCAAAACTGCAAAAAAATTTACCCTTTTTAAGTTGCTTTAAATTATTTGGTCAAAAGCATAGCCCAGGGATTTCCCTGGTGGCCCAGTGGCTAAGAATCCACCTCCCAATGAAGGGGACTTGGGTTTGATCCCTAGTTGAGGAACCAAGATCCCACATGCCACAGGGCAACCGAGCCACAACCGGAGAAACTGCTCCGCAAGGAAACACCCTGTGTGCTGCAGCCACCACCAGAGGCGGCCCGGCAAACGAGTGTTAGAAATTCAGAACTAAAGGCGGTAGAGCTCCCCGAGGGCACCACAGCAGGAGTCACGCCCGCCTTTAGGCCGTGGCTGTGGGCGTGTGGTTTGCCTCTCCAGATGCGTCTGTACGCTGAGCCTGAGTAACTGTTGCACTAGTTTCTGTGAGTGTCCCCTCCCATCCCTTTTCAGCTGGAGCTGCACCTGCTAAAAGGTGCTAAACCCAGAGATGGTCTGGCTTAAATGTGAACGGTTTCCTGTTTCACTCATCCACGGTCACACTAACAGGAAAACATTAACTGTCCACGCTGCCACCGCAACTAGAGGGCCGTGGGCTGCACCCGGGCCGGGTTCCCGGGTCTTCCCCAACTGCAGCCCGGATCCGCTGCTCCGTGCAGGTGATGGAGCCAGCGCTGTCTACTCACCACAGGCTTCCACAGCCTGGCTCCACGGAAGGTCTGGGTGTTCCTTTCTGGGAAGAAGTGCTGGCCTGAAGGGCTTTTCTGCTTAACGAGATCTATTTGAACTCAACAGTTTGGAGGGAAAACAGGCACAGCATCCAAGAGCCACGCTAAGACATGTCACAAGCTGTTCCCCATCCTGATTATGAGACTGAAAAGCTGCAGCCCCCGGGGCAGGCAGTAAAAAAGCAAGCGGTGACACTGTTTGGTTCTCAACCTGTTTAATGTGTAAAAGGGGAAAAAGGCGGTAGGCAGAGTTTCGGTCTGAATACATTCTTGGAATGCTGGCCATCCAGAGTATCATTCTGAACAGCTGATTATCTTCTGTGACTTGAGATAGTTTCCGTTTTGAAAAGACCTAATTCCATGGGATCTTGGTGACTCATTCATCGTAAGAATTAAATACAGAAATTTAAAGGCTCCGAGCAAATAGCAGGGGTGGGACTAATGCGACAGTAATAGCTGGAGTTGATGGGGCAAGAGGCAACCAATCATAAAATTACTTTTCCCTTGTCACAAAGGATTCACACTTGTAACATAAATTATACATTCATTATGGTGTTTAAAAACAGTCAAGCCTAAATAAATTCTTCATGCCATCGAGGAGAGACACGCACACTGACAACCTGCTTAAGCGCAGAACCTCTCGCTTGACAGCTCTTGGCCGGGGCCGCGCACATTTTACAGGGAGCTTTTGCTTCTTAAGCTCAGTGAAAGTCTGGCAATCGTTTTGTATAAAAATAAGACTTAAATTTAAAACCTCACCAAACTAGGAATCTGATGTAGAAAATCGGTTACACCGAAGCAGCTAAAGCCCAAAGTTCTCAGACTTCAGCACGCATCCCAGTGACCTGCGAGGTCCCACCCCGCGTGTCTGAGGCCTGGGGGGGGGCCCAAGTCCCTGAAGGGCCAGCTGGTTCCCCCGGGGACGCTGCACTGCTGCTCCAGGAACCCTGGCTGAGAACCCCTGGAAGGGCGTAGCACCGTCTCCGCGCTCTTGGCAGCCATGGTTACCCTGCGGGTGACAGCGGGAGGCGGTGCTCGGGAGTGACACCACCACCCGCCGCTTTACGGTCAGAGAGACAGGTCCCAGGCTTGCGGTCAGGTCGCGGGGAGTGCTGCTTTGCCGGCACCCGGTGGCGTTTACGACTAAAGCCACGGACGATGTGTTTGAGCGTCAGGCACTCAGCTGCGTCCGACTCTTTGCGACTCTGTGGACGGTGGCCCGCCAAGGATCCTCTATCCGTGGGGGTTCTCCAAGGCAAGAATGCTGGAATGGGTTGCCATTCCCATCTCCAGATCTTCCCGACCCAGGGACTGAACCCAGGTCTCCTGCATTGCAGCTGGGTTCTTTACCATCTGAGTCACCAGGGAAGCCCCAATATACTTGAAGTGTATACTTAATGCTGGAAATTCACCCTAGGGGACAGACAGAGGCTGTGAAAGGAAAAGGCACCATAATTAAGCCGTCCTTGGAAATGATGAGGTTTTTTTTTTCTTTTCTCTCTCAAATACCTTCACTTTAATGTCACTTCCAGCCCAAGCATTCTGGGAGGTAAACAGTCTGGTAGCTACGGGGGATGAGAGGCAGGATGCGCCCCAGGACGACCGGAGGACCACTGGGTCTGGCCACTCCACCGACTACAGCAGGGCCTGGGACACGAGAGCCCCAGGCAGCTGGAAGACACGACTCCTCAGGCTCCCGCGCAAAGGCACCGTGCCCATCACGAAAGGGCGCCCCTGAGAGCTTCTCTGAACTGGGCTGGGCAGAGCCATGCCAGAGTCTGGCTCAAGACTCTGAGCCACTTCTTCCCAGAGAAGCAGTGCCCAGGCCACCGGGGTCCCTCTCGCCTAGCCCAGCGCCTGAGACCACACTCAGAGAAAGAGGGGCTTGCCACTGGGCTGAGAACCCTGGAAGGAGCTGACCCAAAACCCAGAACTCTCAACTCTCGAACTTCATTTAAAATGAGTTCTTCCAAGTAAAACGCAAGGCCGAGTTATAAACCCAGCAAGAAGCACCCCCAGGGGAGGAGGCCCCGCATCCTGCCAGTCTGCGCTGGGCCCTGCATCCCCCCACCCCGCCAGACAACCACGGTGAGCTCCCTCAAAGTGCTATTGCCAGCCGTCGTGGGGAAGCTCAGTTTGGCCAAACCATTCAACACCAGATTCCTCCGGGCGATTCCCTCGGATGCCTGCCCCGCCCTTCCCGAGCCTCTTGTCCTGCCTAGCCTGGCGCCCTCCGCCTAAAGTGCCACCTGCCCGACAGGGAGCGCAGCCGCAGCGGAGCTCAGGTCACGGCGGGGAGCCGGCAGGGAAGGGCTCCTCTGCCCATCTCACAGTCCTGTACCACTGGGAAGCAACAAAAAAAGGGAAATTTCCCGATCTCATCATATGCTCCACACTGAACACTTAAAGGCAAATCGTCACCTTAAAGAACTACGTTTAGGGATTCAGTTAAAATATACACGGGTTTTGTCTTCCCCTTGATCCGACTGTTGCTATTGCTTCTTCAGAGGACCGTGAAAAGAACTGATGCCCTAAAAAAAGGACTCGATTTGTTTAAAAAAAAAATACCAACAATGCGGTGGGGTGGGGGGAGCGTTTCCTCTCCCCCTCCCGCCCATCGCGGGGCTCAGGTTCAGCGAGCTGCACAGCACCTTCTCGCGGTCCGACAGGAGCTCGAAGCCCGGCAGGTGCTCGATGGCCGCGAACTCGCCGTCCCGGCCGTCCTCCTTGCCGCGCTTGGCGCCCCCCGCCGCCGCGGCAGCAGCCGCAGCCGCCTTGTTCTCCTTGCGCTTCTCACGCTTGTGGCGGGCCGCCTCGTACTCGGCCGACTCTTCCATTTTGGTGATGCCGTTGCGCCGGTAGCGCTGCAGCTCGCGGATCTTGGCGCGCAGCATCTTCTCCTTGTGCATGTTCTCAAACAGGTCGTCGAACTCCTTGCACGACATGAACTGGTAGAGCGGCCGCAGCTTGAGCCGCAGCTCCTTCTCCTCCTTGGTGACCTTGCGCCGCGCCGCCCGCTCCTTCTCCTTCTTGTCCTTGCCCAGGAAGGCGGGCACCAGGTTGTAGTCGCGCGCGATGTTCTTGCGCCGCTGCCGCTCGCGGAGCTTGCGCACGTACATGTCCACGTGTGCGCGCTTCAGCTCGATCTCCACGTCGTCGTCGTCGTAGTTGACCGAGAGCCCGCTGATGAGCGTCTCGGCATCCTGGTCATACTCGATCTCGTAGTCGTCCCGCAGCGGCATGTAGCCCAGCTGCTGCTGCTCGGCCACCGAGATGTCTAGGGGAGGCAAGGGGGTGGTGNCGATCTCCACGTCGTCGTCGTCGTAGTTGACCGAGAGCCCGCTGATGAGCGTCTCGGCATCCTGGTCATACTCGATCTCGTAGTCGTCCCGCAGCGGCATGTAGCCCAGCTGCTGCTGCTCGGCCACCGAGATGTCTAGGGGAGGCAAGGGGGTGGTGAGGCTGGGAGAGAGGGGGCCCCCACTGGGGCAGGTATGGTCGGTCACCCGGTTGGGGATGGTGTCGGGGATGCAGGCCTTCCCCAGGTTGCCGTGGATGTACATGCTTACGTAATGCTCCATCACTTCCTGGGGGGTCCGGGAAGCGCCGACGTGGGCTGCCATGTCCTCCTGCAGAGACAAGAAGCGTCAGAGGGTCAGGCGCAGGCCGGGCGCGGAGTTCCCTGGGCTCCGCCACCCTGCGAGCACCGTGCTGTCCGTCCGTCCCCCACGGCCACTCTGGATGTGGGCGCTGGGGAGAGGACCTTCGGGGAATCCACGCCCCGAGAAAGTCAGGACCCAGATGGGCGATCGGCCTGGAGGGCAAAGCTGAAAGCCACATCCCGGACCCCAACTCTTCTCCTGGTTCTCTTAAGAGGACAAGCAGAGGCTCCCTGAGGCTCGGGCCGCCCTGCACGCCAGCAATCAGGCCTGAGTGGGCAGCCAGAGACCCGGGGCTTAGAGGGGGCTCCCCACTGGCTCCAGTGACCTCTCCGCTCTTTGAACTAGGAGAACAGATGCGGCCACCGGCCTCTCCACCAGGGAGGGAGCCGGCTCACTGCACCGCCTGCATCCCAGCGCAAAGGGCCGGGCTCCGTCTCTGATGCCCCGGCCCCGGGCCGGCATGTTCCTTCCCCGGGGGGCGGTCAGATGACCCGGGAGTCAGGCCACTGCTTCTGCCGGCCCCTGGGGTCCAGCAAGCAGCTGGAGACCGGCCCGGGCTGCAGGCAGAGGTCATGCCTCCAGAAGGGACCCGCTCTGCGCGCACAGGGTTATTAATGGGAGGAAATTGTACAAGTCCCTCAATCTTTTCCTTCTGCCAAGAGGCCTCTTCCTTAAAGGGAACCGCTAAAGCCACTTGAGAAAGCAGCCGCCTGCAGTGTGCAGCCGCCTGCAGTGTGCACTCGCTCCCTGCAGCCACTCTGCGCCCCGCCGGCCCACTCCCCCGGCTCTGCCCTCCCGCCCAGAGACGCTCAGTGCCCCCCCACGGTCGGAATGGTCCCTGCACCCCCACAGGCCGAACGGGAGCCCAGGAAACCAGCCGGTCCCCTGAGGGGCTGACCCTGCCGACCGCCGGGCACAGAGGGGAGGAAGGTGTCAGGAAGCCCCTCAGAGGGACCAGACCAGCATCCGCCCTGCCAGCCTCTCCCCAGGGGGCGCCGCTCGGGGTGGGGCAGAAAAGGCCACATTGGGACCCACCCTGCCAGACCACCTCTGTGCACCGTGAGGGGCAGCGGGGATCAGAGCTGAGAGCAGACTGCCTGCTGGAGAAACTACATGCTTCTTTCTTTAAAATCCTCTCTCAGCACCAAGTGTGCAGTTACCCTTTCCCAGGAAACGTTTCGTCCAAAAAACCAAAAGGCAGTCACAACCATCGCTACTGTCACCATCTCCCAGGCTGGCAGCTCCTGCCTTGGGGCCTGCGGTCCTCACAGTGAAGGAACGGGGGGAGCCGGGGGGCGGTAACGCTCTCCCCCCAGCCCAGCCCACCCCAGCCGGGCCCAGGGAGCGCCCGGGACACATGTCCTTCCAGAAGGAAAGGCTGCGCTCGCCAGGGAGCCGGGGGGCGGGGTGCCACCTTCCTGAGCAGAGCTGCCCGCGCTGGGTGGGCGGCCAGGGCGCGGGAGCCGCACCCTCAGCGTCAGCCTCGCCAGTGCGGCGCGGCTCAGCGCCGGGGCCCCAGGCCTGGTCCAGTGCGGCCCTGCGGGAGAGCTCTGCCCTCCGAGAGGCCGCTGCCCCCCGCGCCCCTCGAGGGGGAGACTCACAGCCCGAGGGCGCGGCGGGAGGCTGGGCAGCTTCGCGGCGTCTGAGCGAACCGAGGCAGCCCCGCGACCTGTCCGAGGGCCTCGCCGTCAGCTCCCGCCCTGCGGACGGAGCAGGCAGGGGCGTGCAACCGCCCTCCGGCAAGGCTGCCGGGCCGTGAGCCCCCCACGCGAGGCGGCGAGGGCACGTGGGAGACGGCTGAGCCCGCCTGTGCTCGTCAGACACTCCCTCGGGGCCCGGGCCCCTAGCGCGGTGCCCAGCGCACGGAGCGGGCGGGTGGGGGTGCTGGGAGGCAGTGGTCTCCCTGCGCCGGCTGCCTTCTGAGGACTTAGCGCTTTCCGCTGGACGCAGGCACTGCCCGTTTTGAAAACGAAGTCCCGAGCATGAGAGAAGCAGGAGGCGGCACCTGGGCCGCCCCCCACCACAGGTGCCCCGCACGCCCGCGCCAGCACTCCTGCGTCGGAGACACAGGAGGAAGTGTGCGCCCGGGGCAGCCCCTCAGGGGCGGTCTGCTCCGGAGTTACCGTTCCTGCCCTGAGATGCAAGACGCTCCTGTTCAGAGAGGGGTACCGGGAAGGGAGGTGGAGGTTCTGTGCATTCGTTTTTCACCTTTTTTCAGTAAAACTAAAAGGGATTTTTTTTAAGTTAAATTCTGCCTCAATTCTCTGTTTAAACAGGTCTAAGATTTTCATGACAATTCCGTTCAGTTTAGTCGCTCACTCGTTTCCGACTCTTCGGGACCCCATGGACTGCAGCAGGCCAGGCTTCCCTGTCCTTCACCATCTCCCAGAGCTTGCTCAAACTCATGTCCATCGAGTCGGTGACGTCATCCAACCATCCCGTCCTCTGTCCTCCCCTTCTCCTCCCGCCTTCAGTCTTTCCCAGCATCAGGGTCTTTCCCAGTGAGTTGGTTCTTTGCATCAGCTGGCCAACGTATGAGTTTCAGCTTCAGCATCAGTCCTTCTAATGAATATTCAGGACTGATTTCCTTTAGGACCGACTGGCTGGATCTCCTTGCATCAAATATATATATATATAACACAGCATCCTTAAAAGAGAAGCCCTCTGTTCCAGGAGGCAGCCCCGCCCCCCGGCAGTGCGCAGGCGCGCTTCCGAGGGGTCCACAGGCCGGTGGCCCACTGCTTCACGTCTTGCTCCGCAAACGTCCACACTCCTGGGGCCTCCTTCGTGGAGGCGGGCGGCCTGGGATAAAAAGCCGGGCGGTCTCCAGACACACAGGCTGGGTTTCTCCGGCTCCGCCAGGCAAGGGGCCGGACGGCCGTGGGTCCTGCGTGGACACCTCAGTGACCCAGTCCTCTTCAGTTAACATAAGGGGTTTCTGGCTCCAGTGGGACCCGGGCAGTGGCTGTTCATGAAGCCACAATCAGCGGGGCTGGCGCCCTGTCACCAGGTCCCCAGGACCCCGCATCACCACCTTGGCAGCTGCCTAGGGGGAGGCTGCTACGCGGGGAGATGCCAGCCAGTGACTGCTGAGAATCAACCCTGGGGACCGCCCCGTCAGCTCGGCGCCAGTGAAAAAGGCCCGGGAAAGTCCACAGGAGCCTGACTTCCACGGGCTCTGAGACTGAGGGCCGTGATGGAAGGGGACAGCCAGGCTCTGACCCTAAGTGTCCACAGAGGACACACAGGTTCCCGGAAGCAGTGACGGACACACCCCGACAATGACGGTTCATGCCGGCCACCGGCCTGGCATCCAGCTCCTCTCATCTCACGCATCTCCAGTCCCCACGTGTCAGCGGGTCACACCAGGGAGGGATGGTCCCATCTGCGCCTTACAGCGGCCCGTGATGGCAGGAGGCAGGGTGGGCAGAGGGGAGGTCCTGTCCCTCGCGTGTTTGAGGTCCAAGTTTTTTTGCTTCATCCAGATGGGTGGATGGACAGACAGACAGGCCCGCTGGGCGAGCAAGGAGCAGCCGAAGTGAGTTTCGGGGAAAGCGACTTGAAGGGAAAGTTCAAGCACAACTGAAACAGAACAAGGCACCCGGCTGCAGCCTGAAGGGGGACCCTTCCCCACTGCAGCTTGCGGCAACACCCGGGAAGCAACCCAAAGTCTGGAGGGTTGGTCTCCTATACGCGAACTTAAAAAAAAAGACTCCCATTTTTAGAACAAGGGGAGGAGAGTTCGGTATGCTGCTTCCTGGAGTCCTTTGAAAAACAAAACGCATCTCTGAGACACTGAACTGGGCCCATGAGGTCACCAAAGGGAAAAGACGGAGGCCAGTCCCACCGCAGGCTGGCCAGCTCCTGGTGGGGCTGCCGCGGGGTCTCTCCCCTCCAGCCAAGGCCGCCCCCGCCTATGACCCGGCCTCTGCCGACAAATGCCAGCTGCCCTCTCTGTGCACAGCCTGGGGCTGGGCCTCAGGCCTGCTCCAGGCCCCACCCCTTCACTGCTGAGGGACCTGGACGCATCAGGGACTAACTTCTCTGCGCCTCGGTCTCCAGGTCTGGATTAAGGGGGTGCTACTAACTACCACCTTCACAGGACGGTTCAGTGCTGGGCAAGGCTTGGCCCATGGATGCTGGCTTTGTTATTCCTACTATGAAGCTGTTAGCGTCACTTCCAGGGCTTGTGTTCACCCAGGTCACCTCCTCCAGGAAGGCGTCCGTGATGCCCAGACTCAATCCTAGCTCAATTACTCACTGCTGTGAGACGTGTATTGTCTCTGCTCCTGCTTATGACCTGTAATCGCTCCTCTGAAGTGTTCTGTCGGGATAAAACACATCATCGTGAGCAACCAAGGTAGCGTGTACGGCTCCACCTCATCTCATCCTCCGAGCAGCGTCCCCCGCCGCCCAAATCGGCAGGACCACCTCGGGCGCGGCCACCCCAGGAACACAGGCCAGCTCTCACCCACTCTGGCACCGGGTGTGCAGGCCATCCACAGGCAGGGCGGTGCCAGCGCTCCCCTTTCCGGACGGACCACCTCACAGGCGTGCAGCCGCAGCACCCTCTCTGACCCCTGGGACGCGTGGGGGACACCGCGGACTCACTTCCTGCTGGCGCAGGGCATCCAGTCCCCTGTCTGCGCAAACCCGGGCCTTTATCAGGACGACTCTCTCAGTCGCGTCGCAGGGCACCCTTCCCAAGCAGGTCGGTGGGCGGGGCTGCTCTGGGGCACCCTGAAGGGTGCACGTCCTTTTTTGACCAGCCTCGTGTCTGCCTGGGGGGCAGAGGCCACGAGGCTGGCTTTGTTCCCGAGGCTCCAGGCCAGGCGCACTACATCCCTTCAGGGAGATGTGGCTCCCGCTTCCTTCTTTCAAGGAAGACGCCTCAAGGGGACAGAAGCAACCAGAGGGCCCACCACACGGGCAGCTGGGGCAGAGGCCCGGGGCAGCCAGGGTGCTGCAGGGCCCCGGGGGCGAGAGAGGGAGCCACCTGCGGGGCCAGGAGCGCGGGTCTGAGGCCAAGGAGGGGGCGGTGGGCCCGAAGGGCTGGGTGAAGTCAGAGCCACAGGCCCAGGAGAGCGCTCCAGGCTGGCCGTCCCACCCCAAGGACCCAACCTGGGCTCTGCACTCGGACTGCAGCCCCGCCGGCCTCCCACGTGCTCCAGTGCGCGTGCGCCCTCCCGGCAGTGAGGACTCCAGCCCACCCACACGGGGCCCTGGATGCGGCCACTTCCCTCTCAGCCCGGCCGGTCACCTTTTACAGTGAGGGCAACGGCCCGCCGGCCTCTCGAGGGCTGGGAGGACGCCCTGGGGTGGCCGCCTGCACCTCCAGATGCTCCCCCTGCCCTCCAGCCCAACCCGCCCCCACCATGCGCCGCTAGCCAGGTCAAGGCCAGCTGCCACGAGAACTGATCTCCAGCCCATCCTCCCAGGCCACTCCAGGTGCCCTGTGTCCCTGGGCCACCGTTCCTGTTTGATGGGTCTTTTTTTTTTTTTTTTTTTAAGCTAGAAAGCTCCATAAGCCTCCCCTCTGTCCCAGGGTCTCCATCCTCCTCCCTACTCAGAATTCACCGGCTCACACCTGTGAGTGCCCCTCAGGGGGACTAAAGCTTCTTAGGTCTAATCAGGCTATACTTGTGAGAGAGCTTTACGAAGCCACGGGCCCCACTGCAAAAATCGCACGGTGGGTCCCCCCAGAAACACACAGAATTACCTCACAATCCAGCAATTCCACCTCCTGGTGTTTACCTGAACTGACAAGGACTTCAGTGCTATCTGGACACCTGTGTTCACCACAGAAGCATTCCAGACAGCGAGTGCCCATCCACAGATGACTGGATAGACAAAGTGTGGTCCGTCCACACCACGGACTATTTTATTACTCAGCCGTAAACATGCAGGAGGTTCTGACACCTGCTACAACACTGGCCAAGCCGGGGACATTATCCCAAGAAACAAGGCAGACACAAGAATGCAGACATTATGAGGACCCACTGAGGTGAGGGCCCTAGAACAGGTAAGCCCACAGCGACTGCAAGCACAACAGCAGCTGAGAGAGGCTGCAGGAGATGGCAACAGGGTCAGTGTGTGACGAGGAAGACTTTCTGTTCCCGAGAGTTCCGGCCAGTGGAGACGGCTGCCCGGCAGCACTGATGTGCTTCATGCCCCTGAGCAGGACACTGACAAATGGTTAAAATGGCAAACTTGACATCATCGGTCAGTTCAGCCACTCAGTCGTGTCTGCCTCTTTGCGACCCCATGGACTGCAGCCTCCCTGTCCACCACCCACTCTCAGAGCTTGCTCAAATTCATGTCCATTGAGCCGGTGATGCCATCCAACCATCTCCTCCTCTGTCGTCCCCTTCTCCTCCTGCCTTCAATCTTTCCCAGCANAGTTCAGCCACTCAGTCGTGTCTGCCTCTTTGCGACCCCATGGACTGCAGCCTCCCTGTCCACCACCCACTCTCAGAGCTTGCTCAAATTCATGTCCATTGAGCCGGTGATGCCATCCAACCATCTCCTCCTCTGTCGTCCCCTTCTCCTCCTGCCTTCAATCTTTCCCAGCATTGGGGTATTTTCACACGAGTCAGATCTTCGCATCAGGTGGCCAAAGTATTGGAGCTTCAGCATCAGTCCTTCCAATGAATAGTCAAGCCTGATTTCCTTTAGGATTGACTGGTTTGATCTCCTTGCAGCCCACTGTATGTCTAATGAATTCATAAAGTGTACATAATGTTTATGTATACGTGGATACATGCGTCTAGTGTATACATAAAGTATACACTGTGTATCATAATACATAAAGTGTGAGGGTACATACTTTATGTATACGCTGGATGCATGCATCCACGTACTTTAGACGTTATGTATACATATTTTACCACAATAAAAATACATGCTTTCTTTTGAGTAGTAAGGTTTACAAGCCTCATGCCTTACTCTAGCTACATCGGTGCTTCTTAAAGTAGGGTCCCTGGCACAGCAGCAGCCCCGTGACCCTGCTGGGACTGCAGACTCTCGCGCCACCCCCGACCTGACTTCAGAAGGGTGGGGTGGCGGGGGAGGAGGACAGGCCTTGTGCCTAAGGAGCCTCCCAGGGCTTCCTCACTCACTCTGAAAGGTTAAGACCCACTGCTCAGGGACCTCCTTTCCCTGGTACTCCGGTGGACTCCATGCTCCCACTGCAGGGCCGTGGGTTCAACCCCGAGCCAGGGAACCTGGCCCCCCAGACAAGAAAAGCCCTGCTCTGCATAACCCTCTGAACTCTAGCTGGTTTCTCCACCCAGGCTCTTCCCTGCCCCTCCTTGATGGCGATTAAGACCCCCACTCTCAGGAGGCTCACAGGATAGACCTATCCATTTCCCACCAACACACAGAAGGGCTCCTCCATGCTGAGGAGGAGAGCCATGCTGAGAAGCCACTGCATCAGAGGCCCTGGACTCTCTGTAACCCCCTGTGTCCAGACCTCACCCAGGGATGCTCTGTGTGTAGCACGGGGTCCAACACAAAGTGGGTCCTCAGCGAGTGGCGGGTGATGAAGGCACACAGCGCGCCCGCGTCACCCAGCCTGCCGGGCCCCACCGTCATCTACAAAAGAAGCCGTTGTTCATGGCGCTCCGCCTGCCTTCGGTAATCAGCCTGAACCTGACGTTCACAGCACAAGGCCTCGTAGAGTCCACAGAGCATTCCACGTCCTTTCTCAAAGTGAAATCAAGCTTCGGGGCCAGCGTGGACCCCACCTGCCCCTGGAGTCCTCCTGAGCACGGGAGGTGGGGCGGGCCCACGCCTCCTTCAAACTGATCAATGCTCCAGCAACCAACAAGCGCGCGGTGCTGGGCAAAGTGCAGCTGGGCGTTCCCATCTGTGCTGCGCCCCAGGATCTGTGTCTTCCAATCCTGAGTCTGCACAGTGCCCACCACTCAACCAGCTGCCCGGGGCGGGGGCCTCAAAACCCATGGTGCTGGGACGCGGTGAGCCCCGCCCACCCTGAGCCCTTTTCTTGTCTCCTGTCACGGGTGTCAGCCCCTTACCCCCGTCCTCTCTGCTGCTCGTCCCCAAACCATCCTGGCCTTGTGGCTGGCACCCCTCAGCCGGGCCCAGGCCCTGGGACAGACTGTGAGCACATGGTCCAGACTTCAGCAGGGCCTGTCCCTACGGAGTCCCCATGACCCCATGCCCACGAGTGCCCCCAGAGAAATCCCAACAGTCTCACCTGCCTCGCCATCGCTGTCCTCACACCCACACCGGCCTGTGGGACCCGCTCCCTGCCCCCAGCCCCGGCCCCCACATTCACCCCCAACCTAGTCGGGTCAAGACCCAGCTCCAGCCAGGGGCGTGCAGCCCCCCAGCCACAGCAGACGCTGCTGCCGCACCAGGAGGTTAAGCCTGGGCTCCACACCAGGGCCTTCCATTCTCGGGGTTGCCGCTCTTCCACCAAGAACCAGCCCACAGCCTGCTGAGAGGAGCACGCGGACACGCGTGCAACGCGCCTCCCCTGGAGCCTACAGCTGCTGACGGCGGCCTGCGCGGAACGTCTGGCTCGGGGCTTGCGCCTGGAACAGCCTGTAGCTCAGTGCCGCAGAGGAGCCTCTGAGGAAGCACAGCGATGCTCAGGGCAAAGGCGCCCCAGAGTGGAGAGGGAGAGACGGGGGAGCCGCACCTCGGCCTGGCCTGTGGACCTCCGACCCCAGACTGCAACGCCTGCTGAGCAGGGAGAAGGCCCTGGCTTTGTCTCTTGGAACAGCTGAGCCTGCTGCTGCCCCAATTCAGAGCCTTTCAGCACGCTCTCCAGATGGTTCCTATACAAGTTAAAGTAGCACTGCTTTCAGAGCACCCTCCCGGCGTCCCTCAGCACACTCTAATACATCTTTTAGTCTCGGGCTCGCTTTTCGAGTATTTTCCGCCGAGCTGCAGGGAGGCACTGCTGTGGGGTGGCTCGGAGCACAGACTCGGACACCAAACGATTCCGTCCAAACCTGTAGCACAGACCTGCGCTGCGAGGCTCTCATAAGGAACCATGCAAGTTCAGCACAGTGCCTGGCACCCAGCGAGCCTCTCGGTCCATGCCAGCTATTTTTAGAGGCGACTGCAGAGAGAAGAGCTGCAAGAATGAAGCAGGGAAGGGAAGTCTCTCTGAAGCACTGATATGGAAGCAGAAAGACCAGACACAAGCCATGATTGGGGCGGTGGGGGGAGTGCTCTCAACAGAAGAAATAAGAGATGATCAAAAGGATCCCGGGGTAGGTAGACGCTGAAAGGCCCCGCAGGCCCTCAAGTTTCACCTCCGTAGAACTGGAAGCTGCTGCATGCTGACGGGACACGACCTATCCTTAGAGACAGCTCCAATCCTGCTGCCTGGAATGGGCTGCAGGGCCTGGGGACCAAGCAGAGAAGCCAGTCCGGAGGCTCCAGGAGCGGTCAGGCAAGAGATGGACATCAGCCTGCACAGAGGCTGTGAGAGGAGGCTAGCTTCTGGAGGATTCTCAAGCCAGAGCTGCCGCTAAACTGGACCCAGAAGAAGACCCTGAGAATGGTACTTCATTTGCAGCCCAAGGAGCGTGAGATCTGGGTCAAGGGTGGAGGAGTCCAGGAGATACGCACGGGGACAGCAGGGATGGGTTTGCAACCAGAGGCTGGACCTCAGGACCAGCCCACCACGACCCTGTAATGCCCGTGAAGGCCAGGCCGATGCCCTTCTTTCCGGACTCCTTCTCCATCGCAGGATGAGCACGGAGCAGAGGCTCCATACATACCCACGGGCAGCACTTCAGGACAGTGAGAAGGATCCAGAGCGTGGCCTCCGTGATGCGGGCACTCAGCTGAGAACCCGGAGCAGGGTCTCTAAGGAGCTGGGAGAGGCTCGAGATTCCAGGGCTGCAGAATGGGCACGGGTCCCCGAAGACTGGCTCGCTTGACCAATAGAATAAAGCTAACCTAAATACAGGCAGGGCAGGTTTGGGGATGCGGGGAAAAGTGTGGAACGTCTCCACCAGCAAGCCCAGGAAAAGGGGCCGACCGGCCCCCAGTGTCCGTGGGCTCAACCCCACTCTGCCACTTTAGACAAGGGATAGAGTATGGGATGATGATTCTGGTGTCCTGGGAGGATTCTGGAACAATCCCCCGTGGATGACGCGGGACGGGTGTGCTGCCGGAGAGTGGTTCGAGGAGCTGGGGGACCAGCATGTGGAAGGGTCTGGAAAGATGAGGGAGTGGGCTCCCGTCTCTCCCCCCACACTCCTCACAACGCCTGGAGGTGGCCGCACGTCCCTGGTGGTTAGGGCCAAAAGCCAGCCAGACCTCCTCCTCCTAACACGGGCGAGAGCCTCTGGCAGAGTGCAAAGAGCCCTCCTCAGAGACCAGGAGAAGAGCACCACGTGTCGCTCTCTCGAGAGCCTGATGTGAGTGAGTCCAGTCCAGCTCTGTGTTCTCTCCGACAAACGTCCCCAAAGAAACTCCCAGGAGAGGCAGTGAAGTCACTCAGTCGCGCCTGACTCTGCGACCCCATGGACTGTAGCCCAGCGGGCTCCCCTGTCCATGGGGATTCTCCAGGCGCGAACGCTGGAGTGGGGTGCCACTTCCCTTCTCCAGGGGACCTTCCCCATCCAGGCATCGAACCCCGGGGTCTACAGCAGGCAGACTCTTTACCAACTGAGCCCCCAGTGGAGAGACCTACATGCAAAAGGTCCAGCGTGGCCCGGTCCATGCGCTCCATGGCAGAACCCACTCAGCCCGGGGCACACGAAGCCCGGGGTGTCACGGGGACGCGAGGGTCAACAAGTGCCCGGCAGGGGACACGAGGCCACAAAGTGAGTGGTGGTGGCGGTGAGGGTGGCAGGGAGGACCAGGAGCGCCTGCCTGCAGGGCAGAGGACGTGGAGAGGAGCTCCTCTGGCCTTCAGCACGCTGTCCTCCAGGCGAAACCCACTCCTTCCTGGGGTACCCTACTGCTGTCAAGTCTCAGAGCCGCCTATGTCCCTCCCCCACCACGACTCCCTTCCCGGGAGTCCGGCCTCGCCCAAGGGTGTACTCGGCAGACACCAGCGGAGGTCAGCCCAAAAGGCTGGGAAAACGGCCCTGGGGTGGGGGGTGAGGGGCAGCCAGCTGCGGCCCGATTCCCCCCCACCTCCCCGCCCCGCTCCGCTACTTCCTGCTGTGTGACCTTGGGCGGCTGGCTCACCCTCTCTGTGTGCCTGGCCCTGCCCGGGGAGGCGGGCGCGGGCCTCCCCCCCTCCACCGCCCATAGCCACCCCCCGCGCCCTCGCGGCGCCCGCACCCCCGCAGGTGCGCCCGGGGCCCTGCGGCTCACCCAGTTCCCGAAGCCGAACTGCTCGATGGCATCCAGCAGCAGCTGCTCCTCGCGGCTGGTCCAGCCGCCCTCGGCCTCGGGCCCCCAGAGCGTGAAGCGCCCGCCGTCCACCAGCTGGTAGCCGTGGTAGCGGCGGNGAGCGGGAAGGCCAGGTAGAGGAGGAGGAAGAGAGCGAGGCGAGCGAGGCGAGCGAGGCGGGGCTGGAGGCTCGGGTCCCCCAGAAAGACGAGGACGAGCTGAGAAACCTGGACGAGGGGCTTGTGCTCGAGCCTTACGACTGGAGCGCGGAGGTGCAGAAGCAGCAGGAGCAGCAGCTGCGCGCCGAGCTTCTGGAGCAGTACCGCGCCCTGGTGGTGGAGCGCGGCCGCTACCAGCGCTACAACGTCTACCTGCAGCACAAGATCTTCGAGGCGCTGCGCAAGAAGAAGGGTGTGGAGGCCGCCGCCGAGGCGCCCGGAGGCGACAGGGGCGCGGAGCCCGAGGCCCCCGAGAAAGAGCAGGCCTACCTCCGCCATCTGGCCGTCCTGGAGGACCTGCGGAAGCAGAAGGCCGACGACCTGCGCTGGTATCACCACGAGCTGGACCAGCTGAAGCTGCAGTGTCAAGAGAAGGCCTCCCGGGTGGACAAGGAGTGGCGGCGCTTCCAGGCACTCAAGAAGCAGGTGGTGATGCAGGCCATGGGCAGCTGCCGGATGCGGGGCGGGCGCCAGGTCGCTCTGCGAGAGGTGGAGCAGATCCAGGCGCTGGAGGATAAGAAGGAGGAGGAGATGAGCGCGGTGAGGCTAGAGAACGTGCAGCTGAAGCAGAGCCTGGTGCATTTTGAAACCAGGATGAGGGCCCAGGAGGGCCTGACCGAGGGCCTGCTCCTGATAGACTTTGAACAGCTCAAGATCGAGAACCAGACCTTCAACGAGAAGGCTGAGGAGCGGAATGAGGAGCTCCTGAAGCTGCGCGGCAAGGTGATCAACGACGTGCAGATAATAACTCACGTGAAGGAGAAGTTACACTTTGTGGACATAGAAAACATGTGCAAAAAGGCGGAGCTCATGGAGACTGAGGCTCAGGTGGCCCAGGAGAGGGACATCTTGACCAAGACTAAGCAAGCCCGGGATGGCCTGCGGCTTGACAACATCAGGCTGAATCAGAAGTGTGGGCTTCTGGGCAAGGAGTCCCTCCTCCGGGACATGGAAGAGAAGGTGGACAGGACGGAGGTGCTCAGCCAGCGCCTGGCGAGCCTGAAGCACCACCACGCTGGGCTCGTTCTGTCCTGCAGAGGTGTGAAGCAGAAGGTCGGGGAGGCCAAGGCCTCTCTGCCCTCCTGACTCAACTGATGGGCGACTTCGGTCTCAGCAAACTCCACCCTTCACTACGCTTCTCCCTTTGTTGCCACTCTTAAAAGGCCCCTGATGATTAGGATGAAAGTGTGTTTTGTATTCTTAATTTTTCAGCTTCCAAATTAATGCTGAGAACAGAATTGAGTTAAATATAGAGAAAATAGTAAAACAGGTACAGGGAAACAAACAGGGATGGCTTAATGTACCAACTTCTCATAAAAAGCTGTCACAGACCTTTTTCTATCTGAGCAATTCTATACTTTCAGTGTCCTGACACTGAGGAGAGCTGATCCTCCTCCATGTTCAAGAGGGTTCAACAAACGGGCAGGGTGCCCAGAAAATTCCTGTGCACTAAACGCATGAGTAAATCCTCTTTGAATGGACTGAATTGTGTGGTCCTGAATCACTCGTTTCAGTTCAGACCTCACCAATTCCCTTAAACTGTTTTGCCTGTAAACAGCGTAGCTTCTGGGGTAATCAACACCCAGGAAGAGGAGGGATGAGAAACAGGGAGAAGAGCCTTGTCCAATGAAAGGAGGCTCAGTCTGTGGAACTGTGAATGTCTGTTTCTGGCTCAAGGACGGTCTTCAATGCTAATGAAACGTTTTCTTGGACCCACTAAAGAAACGCATTGATCCGTACCCAAAGTGAAATTTTGTTTTCCAGTGAAGACAAAATGGTGACTGTACTGTGTTTTGCAAAACACGGAGTGCTCTGACTGCTGAGTGTCCGTAAGCCTTTCATTTTCAGCAAGATATTGTCACCTCAGACCATCACTAAGCACATGATTTTTTTTACTGTGTCAAACATTGATGTCTATCATTCCTTCAGTTAATGTAAGAAACACCTGACAGGTCTATCCCCTTAACCTGAAGTCAGCGATGGCTGTTTTAAGGTTTCTTTGATGCTTTGGGAGTCAGGGGCTTTATTTCTTCTTAGTTTTAGCTTGAATTTTGAGATGTGCAGATTTGGGATTAAAAGTATGCTTCCATCTCTAAATTTAAGAAGTATCATAAGAAGGGTGATCTCTTCTTTGGTGCTAAATACCTTTAGAAAACCCCACTGTAGGCAGATGACTCGGTCGTGAGACTATCGCATGATGACATTTTGTTTTCTAAAGTGCTTTACCTTTAAAACCAGTGAAGACTGATTAGAATTCCCTGACTTCCACAGCATGAACACTTTTATATCGTAATCAAAGCACCCAGACGTAACAGTGAGGAGAGTAAGCTTTGCCTTCCTGCTTCCCTTCTGTTTTCCTCTACAATTTTTGTCTTCTCTCCATCATATTAATCGAGACCAAAGTCAAAGAGTGATTCACTGGTGGACAGAACTTGGTTTTTCCTGTGCCTCAAACTGGGAACAGCAGTGGCTCACTCTTTTTTGGCTGGGGAGGTTCAAATTGGCAACAGGCTCAGTGCCTACAGCTTTTATTATGAGTCTCCTGCCTTTGGTTCACTAGAGAAAGAACAGGTATTTTCAGCTGACTTTGAACCACCGGCAATTACCCAGGTGGATTTCCTCATCAGCCTTCAACCTGGTGACCAGTAGGTCTCTGAGGTGTGTGTGTGTGTGTGTGTGTGTGTGTGTGTGTGTGTCAAATTATGTTACCTGGTCTCTGAGGGGTGTGTGTGTGTGTGTGTGTGTGTGTGTATTCAGTTCTGTTTAAGCTGCAAAGTTACCGATGTCCTCTCAAATTATGTTACCTGTGCTGAAGATGTTCCAGTTAACTAGAAGGTAATAATCTTCTGTTTACTATTTCATAACAAAGTTCTAATAATTCACAAGCTGTTTCAGACAGACCGTGTCCGAGGAAGAACACCAGGGACCCAAAAATCATCGTCCCCTTCCCTCAGCGCCTGACAGCTGTCTGTAAGCACAACCCCACCCGGGCCTGTGACCCACCCACCCCTCTGTGACTGTACCCCCAGGAGACAAAGACCCTGGAAGGCAGACAGTGGGTTGATCATCCTCCCTGGTGACCAGCACAGTGTGCAGTAGAATCGGGGTTCAATAAATTTGTTGGGTTAATAACATCCATGTTAGTCTCATTTGCTGAATATATTCGTTACTTGAATTCCTATTACGTGTCAGGCAACAAGTCCCATGCCGGATTCAAAAATGATCACAGGTGGTAACGATGTCTCAATGAAGCAGACCCAATGAGGACAAGGACAGGGAGGCAGGCTCGTAGCTTTGGAAGGAGGACCGCAGAGCCCCACAGCTCCTCCCCCTTCCTCGAGGGGACAGTTACAGAGCAGTGCCCCAGTCTGGATTAGAAACCCCTAAAACTAAGATGATTCTTATGAACGCTAAAAGGCTATAAAGATTTTTTTTTTCTTCTGTCAAAAAGTACAGGGCCTGAAAAATGGAGGCACAAGAAAATCTAAATGAGATGCCCATGAAAGTAGCCTCTTGGTTTTCTGCTTTCAATATTTTATCCTAATTTAGAAAATAAAACCCACAACCACTTGCTAATCTTTGGGTAGATGGCCAAGGCCTTTCCTTAAGGGTAGAATCTTTGATTCTCGAATTGTCTGTGGCATCTTAAATTTCTTGCAAAATAACCACAGTGCAGACTCCATTATCCTCCTCTTTCAAATCCTGGCCACACCACTTCCTCCATCAGGCAGGTGGCTCGGCCTCTGTGTGTCTCCGTTTCCTCAGTACTGACTTCAGAGTTGTCGTGAGGATGAAACATACTTTAATAAAGGCTTAATGTAGTGCCTGGCACACAGTCCACACGCAACAGATTCTAAGTATTCTCCAGCTGTCTCGCCCACATCCCACTCAATAGCATTTGAAAGAGATTTGCCTTTGAGACTTTGTTCAAAGCTTTTAGTGTTCTTAGAAGCGACAGTTTCTTTTCGCAACACTGGTTTAACATAGCACTTAATTGAATTATGTAAATACAATAACTACTACCATTGGCATAAAAAAACTTGAGAACGATAATCAGTGACTTAGGCTCAACTCATGGAGTAGCTGTGTACGTGCCAGACAGCAGCCGACCAGGCAAGGGAGATTTCGGGTGAACTAGCCTTTTTCTTTAAAGGTGATCTGAGCTGGATGTGGCCGCTGTTACAGAGGGTTTCTTGTTTTCGGCATCGGTGGCAGGAGGGACGCAGGCACTACCTGGATAAAGCCCGAGGCATCTGAAAAGGAAACGCTTCTTCATCACTAAATGAAACCCATTTTGGGGTGACAACACGTGAAATTTTTTAGTTCCTCGGTGGAAATACATGCTTTTCTTTTCGTGTAAGTTCACCTGCAGTCATTACTTAGATTTTTACCACTACTCAGGCGTGCAAGCTTGCTCAGTCACTTCAGTCGTCTCCAACTCTTTGTGACCCCATGGACTGTAGCCAGGCTCCTCCGTCCACAGGATTCTCCAGGCAAGAAGACTGGAGTGGGTTGCCACTTCCTTCTCCAGATCTTCCTGACCCAGGGATCGAATCTGTGCCTCCTGCATTTCCAGCAGATTCTTTACTCGCTGAGCCACCTGGGAAGTGTGTCTTCTATAGAAAGAGAGTTCATCCACCCCCAATTCGTAGTTTGGTTTAAACTCTGAGATGGTCTCAGGGTGATGAAGCATGCAGATGCTATGGACGAAAGGGACCCCAGGAGATTACTACTTCCACCGTGTCCCGTCTGAGGACCTGGCTCTAAGGCCTGCCTCTGTTGGCCACACCCCTCCTCCGGTCCTCCTGGTGACCCGAAGCTCACCGCAAGGCCTGCTGGCACAGCACCTCCTTCCCTCTCTTGCCTCCTTGGCAGGCTGCACACTTCGGGGGGTGGTTGTCTTTGAACTGTCAGTCCCTAGTTTCTCTTAGGAAAACACTCCCCAACTTCCAGCCTTGCCACGGTTTGGGCATTGGCGGGGGGGTCACCCCTCAGGGCCAGCCATCGGGCACGGCCCTGCCTCCTCAGAGCTGAGGTCAAGAGCCCCATAGCAACATGTCGTCTGGGGAGCCGTGTTTCTGACCAAGGGCTGGGGAGCCGCAGGCCAGAGTCTGAGTCCCCACTCTGCCACCACGTGGCCGGAGGGGCCCAAGCAGATCGCTTCTGAGCCACACCTCCAACGACATGGTGTGACAGAGCTGCTGCGGAGATAAATGAGGTCATCCTGGTGACTGAGCCCCAGGCCTGGTGTGGGTGGAGCAGTGAGTGAAGCCCCAGCTGTGAACCCTCGATAACTCTCCACCAGCCTCAGCCCGCAGGGGGTGGAGACCACAGGGCAGTGCCTGGGGCAGGTTGCCCATGCACAGGGAAGGCGCTGTTTCTGAGCCATGCAGGGCTCAGAAACTTCGGACCAAAGGGCCCAGAAGCCAGGTACCTGAGACCGGAAGGACCAGCACGCACACCAGCAACGTGAGAGTCCATCGCCCTGCCGGCTCTGGGACCTGGAGGACCGCTTCTCACTCACCACCACTGCAGCGGGGCAGCGCCGCTGGTCTCCGGCCCCGAGACGGGGAGAGACCACGGGCACCCACGGGCACCCGGCAGGTTCGGGGTTAGGGGGAAGAGCCGGGCGGCTGGCCCGCAGAGCCTGATGCCCTGCTGGGACGAGGGGCAGGCGCGGGTGGTAGGGGCGTGAGCAGGTGAGTGGGGCAGGTGCGTGGGCCGGGGGACTAGGGGCTAAAGCTGCAGGTGGTCAGGCTCGGGGGGCAGCAAGCCTGGGGCTCCCCTCGGCCTGGAAGGGGGACAGCCCTAACTTTCCAATCCCCTGACCAAATCACCGTAACCGAACCACCTCTTTTATTTAACTGAGACTGGTAAGTGCATTTGAAAATATTCAAATAGCACGATGCTCAAATTTTACCATACTTTGGGGTGAGAACTCTAACTTGAAAGCAAACAGCAGTGAACGTAAGCAACAATTTTACGTGACTTTTTATTTAATAAAACCACATATTTATAATCCAAAAAGCCCTAGTTTGATACACTTTACTAAATAAAACTAAAGGTTAACTGTACAAGCAATTAAAACATGATACGTAGCAAGTGTTATCAGGAGTTTTCTATCAGCAAACTATTTAAAATAGTCAAAAACGGAGCAGTTAAAAAGTATCCTTTAAAGTGAACGTTGTTCCAGATGGGATTTCAGTGACTGGTGGGGACACGACAACCGGCTCTGAGGTGCCAGCCGCAGAGGCCCCAACCCTGACATCTCACTTTCTGAAAATCAGTGGCACCGGAATTGGAGAGGGCCAACTTCCCAAGGGGGCTGTGCTTCCAATTCTGTTTCCGGTTTTCCGAAACCAGAATGGCGAGCAGAGAAGCGCGGCCCTGTGCGGTCCGGCAGCCCTCTGCCCTCGGTGGCAAGTGGCTGAGAGACCCTAGACTGGGACCTTGAACTTCCCAGAGTCCGAGGTGGACATATCAAACCAGCAGAGCGCTCGTGTGGTCCCTGAACAGGTCATGAAATCTTCCTCTGAACTACAGATCAGGAAGTGTTGCAGAACGGCCTGGAATCCTGCTTAAAAACTCAATGCCTATACGGTGCTATCTGAAGAGACTTACGTCAAACCATCTGACAGCCGCGTCGAGGGCTGGGGGCGCTGACGGCACGTGGAGGCGCACAGACCCATTCTCAGAAACTGTCCGCGGCCCCGGGTGCGTCGCTTTCTGTCACCACCTCGGGAACATCTCTATGTACAGTAAGAAAATATATACATCTTTCACGAACAGAAAGCCTACGTCATGGCACGAGGGCAGGTCCCTCCGCGAGGAAGGGCGTGATGGGGCCCGCAGCCTGGTTGTGCTCAGCCTCTCACGGAGTCTGAGATCGGCTGCCCCGGCGCCCGGTGGAGACCTCCAAGGGGTCGGGCGGGTTGGCGCCTCAAGGCCGAGGCAGGAGGTGGTGGGGGATGCTCTGCACGCTCCCCGGGGAGTTCAGCCAGGAACAGGAGGTGGGAAAGGACACGTGGGACAGAGCCGGGGTGGAGAGCGTGAGCACAGCCAGCGGCTTGGCAGCTTGCTTTGTACCGGAAGTGTCACTGGCGGGCACGGCATGTGGAGAAAAACCTGTACAAGTCAGGCCGTGGTGAGGCTCCACCCCGAGGGCGGACGTGGGGCTGAGAAGGGCGGCTGGGCGGCAAGTGCCCGTGGGCCGGCCTCCCGAGCGCCCCAGAGGCCGGCGTGTGTGCACGTGGGAGCCGTGTCCGTGCAGACGGGTCTGTCCTTTAGACTTCTTCGTGCCGACAGTTTTCACGTCTCTGAATTCGGATAACCAAAGCTCTTAATGCAAAGATCGCCAAATGAGTCAAGGAAACGCTGGGACAAAAAGGTGGTAAATGAAGTTGGGGGGACGCTGAGAATTCCTGACAAGCTAACTGGGCCGCTGGACGCGTGCCGTTCGCGCCCCGGTGCCCACAGCCATCCTGTGAGTGGACTGTGTGAGGCGGGATCACCGCCCCAGGGACGGCGCCTGCCCTGCAGGGACAGGAGGAGCGCCTGCCGCACGTGGGCTGGCCCGGCCTCCCAGGAACTGGTGGGCGGCCAGGGGCAGGGCGTCTTGCCTCCCCGCGTCTGGCTCAGAGAGGCAGGCTCTGCTCTAACGCCCGTCTCCACTGCCGCAGGGTCTGGGTGAGCCACCACTGCTGGACAAACAGGGGTGCGGTCTCTGGGACAGCGGGGCACCCCCCGGAACCTGAGCTTGCACTGTCAGCCCGGTGCTGGAATTTTGTCAAGGCAACGTGGTAAAAGGTCAGCCTGAAGGTCAGATCGTGTGTGTTCCGGGGAGCCCGCGCACCGGCGGCTGGCCTCCGAGAGCCGCTTCCTGTCCTGCTGTCTTTGGTAGGCAGGCTTCAAAACCATGACCTGCGGCTCTGGGAGGATTACCTCGGCAACTAAAATCAGCAGTCCCTTCTGGACTAAAATATGTAGATATGAGCCAACGTCATCTCTGAGGTCTCCCAAATAACATTTCTCATGCACCTTGGCTAACGAAAAATTGTAATGTACTTTCCAGTAGTTGACATAAAAGCATTACAATCTAATTAACTTTTGCTGAAATGAGGGGAGGGAACTGGCCGCTGCCCTAGTTTTAACCATGCAGAGTGCGCAGTGGTTGGCCACGGTCCTCATTCCACTGAGCTTGAGGCTTAGCCTGGGTTTAACTCTTTAGAAGTGTTTCTTTGTTTTTGTGTTGTGTTTAAGGCCAACTCCAGCATTAGGGATCAAACATGGAAACAGCCCCTGTCCTCCGGAGCTGCCAGGGCATCCGCCTGAAGCCACACAGGTGCCACGCGGAGCCTGCTTCCCAGCTGATCACGAGTCCACTGCCTCGTCAGTGCCGCAGAGATGGGCTTCCTTTCTCCATTTCCCTGCTGTCCTTCTGCAAGGCGGTCAGCACCTGGGAATCACAGGGAGACACCAGTGGGCGACTGGCAACACACGGACAAGGTCCTCACGGCCTCCCCAGCGGCCCCTCCTCCCGGCCACCTCCACGTGCCTGCAGACTCATCTTCCTGCCGTGGAGTCCGGCTAGGGCGTTAGCCAGGGACTTCCCTCTCAAGGCCAGGCTACTGGGCTCTGCCCCTTCCAGTCTGGCTGCAGCCGCCCGTGCTCCCCACCAGCGGGGCCAGCCCCCTGCTCTGGAAGACTCACGTGCCCTCGCGCCTTCCCAGTTGCAGCCCCCTCTGCCCTATACCTCTCTCCTCAACAGGGAATGACCAATCCTTCTAAGGCCCAGGAGACCCCAGCTCCCGGCCAGGCCTCCCCATGCCTCCCCAGGGCGCTTTAGCTCCCTCCTCCTCGCTGCTCTGAGCTCTAAGTTAACACCTTTATTTTTAAAAGGATGACCTTCCACTGTGATTGCTTAGCAACAGCAGGGACAGGACGGGCCCATCTGCTGCAGCCATGCAGAGCACCACCAGGCGCCTCCCACAGAGCAGCTGTGTAGCCCACGACGTGGAGGGCAGGGAGCGGCAGACACACGAGCGACCCGCTAAAAGCCACACCGCTCACACGGATCCACACGCACATGGGTCCTACTTCGGAACCAAGGGGATCTCCAGAGCACCAGTCCCTGAAACTCCCTGGGCCCAGCACTGGACCACTTTAGGCAAAGCACAAATTACAAAGGGTAAAGCAGAAACCCTGCATGAGGGTTTCAACTGCACGGCACAGAAGGGCTGATGGCAGCTGGAAGCCCCCTTGCCTCCTCTGAGTGAGATGGCCAGTCAAACACAACCACGAACTGTTTGCTAAAGCGCAGCAGGATCTTACCGTAAGCACCATATTTAAGAGAAACAGGCACAAAGCACAGTTCCCGTGGGACCTGGAACTAAAGAAACTCGGCGGCGAGGCCACCGTCAGGCTAACCCCCATTACCGCCCCACTGTTAGAGGGCGCCCTACTCTCCAATAACCCTTGACCTGGTCTTAACTGGTCATTTTCACCTAAAATGCAGGAAGCAGAATGACAGATCTGGACTCGGCCCGTCTGTCTGTGCGCGTCCCTGCGGGTGTGTGGAAGGGGGCGGGGGAGGACCAGGGAAACGCAAAGGGAGGTCAGCAGACCGCAGCTGCGCGCGATGGGAGCCAAGGCAGCACTGGCTCTGAGTGACGGGCCCGGGCACCGGGAAGGGCCCTGGCTCCCTGCAGCCACTTCAGAGCACCAGCGCAAGGGGCCGAGTCCCAGGAGGCTCCAGAGCACGCTCGGGCGCAGGCAGGCATGCGCCTGTGCAGTCCAGCGGGGACCCCACTCGGAGGCCCTGCCCAGCCCAGCGCTCTGCAGCCGCCATCCTCAAACCCTTGACACTAATTCTGAACACGAGGCCCCACACCTTCATCGTGTGTTGCCCGTTTATTTCTTAATCAGAGAAAGGCTCTTTTTCTCTCTCACCAGATCCCTGATAATTATACAGCCAGTCCTGCTCACACAGGAGCTGAGGCTTCTGTTTTTAACAGCTTACTGGGACATAACCCACAAACCATACGTAAAATTGACCCACTTCGTGTGTTCCGTTTGGTGGCTTTTAATAATATAGTCACAGACAACGTGCGGCCCTCGGCACAGCCGATTTCGGGGCATTTTCGTCGGGGCACGAGTAGCCCCTGCCCTCCAGCTGTCACAGCCCTGCCCCGCTCGCCACGTCCCGTCTCTACAGCTCCCTTTCTGAGACTGCACGGGAACGGGGCCACGCAGTGTGTGGTCTGCAGTCTGGCTTTCTGTTCTGAAGGTGCACCCACACTGTCGCAGGAGTCAGTACTTCACTCCTTTTTATGAACTGAATGCATTTGCTCCGGAACTGCAACACACAGCACACTAAGCAGACAGCAGTGCCCCCGCCCCCCGCCTGCTAAAACCAGGGGAGCGTTTCACGGTGTCACCCAAGGGCCCGCCACAGCAGCTGTGCTCTTTCCCTAAAGACCTGAGGAAGGAAGGCCACCAGCCAGAGAGCATCACAGCAGGTGAGAGACGACCAGCTCGGGGGCAGACCAAAGGGCCCAGGGCAGAGGGGACCCTCTCTGGGTAATAAGTGAATCTAAAAGGGGTGAAGTTTATGGTAAATTATTAAAGCTGTGAAACAAAAATGAATAGGCTGCTAACTTAGATCAGAGACAGACAGTCAAATCACCTGTGAGGTAATCTGGCCAAACATAAAAAGCGGGAGCTTCCTCAAGCCTCCAGGTCTGTCAATTCACAGGGAAGAGAGAAGGTCCACAGTGAACACCACCACAGGGACAGAGGCAGCAAAATCCAGACTGTGACTAGTGCTACTGGCCGTGACCTCATTTCTTCATAAGTAAAGGGGAGGGAGAAGTGGAAAGGAGGGATAACCGTGTACACTGTAAGAAGACGTGAAAGACTGTTCATCCAATTACAATGTGTAGGCCTTATCTAGATCTTGATTTAAACCAACGACAAAGCTACTGCTGATGTCTGAAAACAGAAATCTGAAAGCTGACGGGATGCTTCACAGGCACATGGGGGTTGGTTATTCTCTCTTCTAGTTTGCATGTACTTTAAATCTTCCACTAATAAAAAAAAAACCCCGTAAATCAGGAACAAGCACTGTATGGCAAGGACAAGGCTCCCCAGGACTTGGTGCTCAGGCAAGCCGAGCGCATACAGCTCCTGAGGCCAGGTGTTCCATTTCCATTTCGTACGATAAAGGCTAGGAACCAGGCCTAGGAGCCAAGTCCAGAGGGGAAGCGGGGAGCCCGGGAGGACGCGCTCCCCTGCAGGCAGCGGCCGGAGCTCCAGCAACACGTCCGGGGAGCCCTCCCCTCCCCTCCCACCACTGAGGACACACGGCCCCTCTCTGCAACTCCTATGTTGGTGAGAGGGCGACAGGTCAGCCCCCTTGACTCTCTGTCTCTGGGATTTAAAAAAAGGGGGGGGAGCTTGGTTTACAAAGTACTGTCCACCAGGCAGGGGGCCCTGCGCTGCTACTGCTGAGGTCGCCCCGTCGAGTCTGACCCTTTGCGACCCCGTGGACTGACCCACCAGGCTCCTCTGAACACTGAACACTGAACCAGGTTGCCCTTTTCTTCTCTAGGGGATCCTCCCAACTCAGGGATCAAACCTTCATCTCCTGCATTGCAGGCAGGTTCTTTACCATCCGAGCCAATTGGGAAGCCCCTGTGGGAGGGGTGGGGAGATTCTTCTTCTCCAGCGCCTTCGCTCAAAGAGGAAACAACTGTCTAAGACCCTGTGTGGCAGAGCCAGGCCCCAAACCCAGCCTTCGAGAGGGCTGGTTCCTCACAGGGCACTCCACATAACCCGCTTCCTCAACCAGACGGGATAGGGAACAAAAGCCCACTCACCTGAGCCCACTTCTTGTTTCGACTTTGCATCTGAATGCTGGCGATGGAAGCAAAGAACTCCTCGGCGGGCAGGTCCTCCGGCAGCCGTGTGAGGAACTGCGCCACATGAATGAAGTCCATCCTGGTCAGGACGTCCTGGAACAGCCTGAGGAGGCCCAGGGCTGTGCGGAACAGGAACTCCTCCCCATCACGGCAGAACACGTCCCAGACCCGGCAGGCCAGGTCGAGGGGCAGGGACTTGCTGTAGAGAGTGAAGATCCTGGGGGAGAGAGGAGGCGTTAGATCCCGGAGGTTCCATGATGGAGCCCTGGCTCAGGGCCGATCCTCTCCGGCACTCCTGAGTTTAGGCCCTTTCACACTTCATGTCCTCGGTGGGGAGGGGGTGGTGGTGGAAGAGCTCTGGCCCGCATTCACGCTGAAGGTCAATTTAAACATTTTCTAAAACAGCATGATCAGCTTTCACAAAGAATCTCAAAACAACATACAGCTTCCGAATCAGACACCGTATTTCGACATGCAACATATGTTGATCATGAACCTACTACGTGCTTATTCTTACTCTGAGGCAGGCGCTAGACATTAAGTCAATAAGGCAGGCAGAGCTTCCTTTGGTGGGAAATAAAAACAGCAAACGGAAATGCGTAACTGAATCGACGCACATGCACCTGGTGTCTGAGGAGCGCTGCACACGTTCCTCCTGGCAGGGGCCACAGAAGGAACAGGGTACAGTTTTCCGAGTAAACCTGACAGTGGATCCCAGGAAACCGATCTCATATTTAAAACCATCAGGTGAAAACAGTGAGACACAGATATGCCTTCCCTTAAAAAACTGCTGACAATCACAATTCAGACCACCAAACACACAGTCTCGGGCGACCAGAGCATGTCAACAGGTAGGTGAGTCCAGGCCAACTGTGTGGAGCCCAGTCCTCCCGCCGCCCTGGGGCCGAATCCGGGGCATCTCCTGACCCCATATCCAGACAGATGCGCCCACCCGCCTGGGATCCCTCGACCCCAGGGCTCTGAGGATGCACCCTTCCCACAGATGCCGCCCCCAGGCAGCGAGCCCCCCACCCTCACCCTACATCGGACCCAGCATCTGGCATCTCTGTGACACACTTGTGTCCACAAGCTCCCAGGCCACTCCAGGATGTCACAGGGAGCGGGTCTCGCTGCCTTCCCACCAGACAGTCCTCACTGCTCCTGGGAAATCACTTTTCCACAGGCTGCAGTATTCCCTGAGTGCCCACGCTGCCTCCAAGAGACACGCAAGGGCCGTGAAGGCACCTGAACTCAGGTGCTGCGCTCAGGCTGCAGGCCACGTTGGTCAGGAGGGCCTGTCACCCAGCCTTTACAGCAGGACTCTCCCCTGCAGCGGCGTCTACACCATGCTGGCAAGTCTTCTCACAAGCTGCAAGGCTCTCTGCCTGCTGAGACCTCCAGGGTGTGAACTCCACCCTCGCCTCTGGAAGGGTGCCCTGCCCCAGAAACAGCCTTTCCTCCAGGACCTAGGGGAACGAGCATGCAGTGAAGGCAGTGCATTCAACCCAGCAAGCTAACGAAGACCCCATAATGCTCAATACTTTGTCAACAAAGCTCTGTCTAGTCAAAGCTACGGTTTTTCCAGTAGTCATGTATGCACGTGAGAGCTGGACCACAAAGGCGGCTTGAGTGAATCAATGCTTTTGAACTGCAGTGCTGGAGAAGACTCTCGAGAGTCCCATGGACTCCAGGGAGATCCAACTGGTCCATCTTAAAGGAAATCAAACCTGAATATTCATCGAAGGACTGATGCTGAAGCTCTAATACTTTGGCCACCTGATGGGAAGATCTGACTTCCAAGACCTTGATGCTGGGAAAGACTGAAGGCAGGAGGAGAAGGGGACGACAGGATGAGATGGTTGGATGGCATCACCGATTGAAAAGACCTGGGTTTGAGCAAGCTCCAGGAGTTGATGATGGACAGGGAAGCCTGGTGTGCTACAGTCCACGGGGTCGCAAAGAGTCAGACACGACCGAACAACACAGGGCCATCCCTTGTCAGTGCTTTACAACTCAGAGATTCAAGAAAGGCTAGATTTCAAATCAGACACTAGAAGAGGGACTCAGAGGTCTGAGAAGAATCACTGCAGCTCCTGCCACCAGTAGAGAAATAACTAGTCCCCGAACACATGCCCTGGAGTCCAGAGTGGGCCATGTGCCCTCAGGCAAAGGTGAGGGAGACCCCCTTACCTTTAAAGCCACAACAAGCCTTCTGCTTGAGCGCCTTACTGTCTCAAAACAGAAAACCGGCTCATCACTCGGTCTAGAAGACACAGTTTGAGAGAGAGCCAAGGGATCTGTTTTGAGTCCCAATCTGAACATTCTCAACTCTAGAGGACATTTTATTTTAAAAAAATAAAAAGCAAGGTGACCTTATCCCCAATATCACTTACCTGCCAATTCACAGGTGAAAAATCGCACCTTTACATCTTAAAAGCAGAGTAGTCTTAAGGGCAAAAAAAGACTGGTAAAACTGAGTGGCTACAGGCAAAGAGAGAGAGAAACAACAGAAGAAATTTCTCTAACACAATATGCTTCAGATTTGAGTGTGGTCTTTGTAAACTGCTTCAGATACATTGTGAAGCTGATGCCCTAGTGATCAAGAGCGCCAGACTCACCGGACAGGGAGCAGTAGTTCCCGCGCCATTACTGTTACATTTTTTTTAATGTATACAAAAAAGGATACATTCCAAACACATTAGGAGTACTGTCTATGGAACAGAATGAGGATGGGATAAAAAGAGTAACTACAGACAAACAAGACTTACATGAGATAGTGACTAGTTTACCGTGAACTCAGAAGTGTGATCAACCTAATCCTCTTCAACTAACATTTTTTAATAGATACTTTTTTTAAACTTTATTTTTTGGCCACATGGTATGTGGGAGCTTAGCTCAAACCTGAGCCCTCTGCATTGGGAGTGCAAAGCCTTGACCACTGGATCACCAGGGAGGTCCCTCAATTTACATTTTTTTAAAAAAATGCACAAGAATTCACTAGTCAAGCTGTTAGCAACCATCTGCCTTGCTGAGTTGGCAAATACAGATTATTTGCAGGTAGCATTTGTGGTGCAGAAACTGTTCAAAGTGCAAAAACTCACACTGAACTTAGGATGAACTTATACCTAAAGTAAGTACAGCCAAGCCCAGTCCTCCCCACCACCCCTGCAAAGCAGCGCCACGCTGAAGGCTTGTGATGGCCTCCTGCTCGATGCTGCCGACTATCCCCCATCACTCCACGAGCAGCTCCTGAGATCTGAGCCCTGCTGATTCTAAGCCACACATCATAAATGGCTTTTAAAGCCTACTCTATGCCAGCCACTGTTCTTTGTGGTGAGAATACGCAGAATCCAGCAGAACAGACAGCTTTCCCTGCCCTCGTGGGTAGAAAAGCTGAATGAAGCGCACAGAACGTCAGCTGTGGATTCAAATAAAAAGCAGGGTGGGAGGCAGGGACCACCAGTCTGGATGCATGAACAGGACGGTCAGGGAGAACGTGTGACTGAAAAGCAACACTTCCACAAAGGCCCGAGGAGGAAGCCCCAGGCAGAGCACACAGTGAGCTCTCAGCTCAGAGGCAGAGGCAACCCAGCGCGCCCACTGACGGGCCAGGGGGCCACAAAGCCCCGAGCAGGAAGCCCCAGGCAGAGCACACAGTGAGCTCTCAGCTCGGAGGCAGAGGCAACCCAGCGCGCCCACTGACGGGCCAGTGTGCTTGAAGCCGTAACAGCCAAAGGGAGAACCCGTGAGGATGCCTGCGGGGACTGGGGCCCACGCACGGGACCCTACAGGCTACCACAAGGCCTGTGGGTTTCCTTCTGCATGAGATGGAAAACTAGTGAAGGGGCTGAGCAGGGGAGGGGCTCGTCCCCTGTGCTGAGCTCTCGCAGGGGAACGCAGGCCTCGCCAGGGCGGCCGCTGAACCCACCAGGCAGGTCGGCACAGGACTGCAGCAGAGAGGGCAGCCCGAAGCAGAGCAAAACGCGCACGCGCCTCACGGGAAGCGTGACGGGTGGGTCTGAGGGGCAACTCCACGGGTGGAGCTGCGGGACCTCTGGCTCGGACCTGAACTCAAGTCACCGGACGTCCAGGTGGACACATGAATCAACTTCAAGTTCAGAGGAGGGCGACAGTTTTGTGTATAGATGGTGCCAGATAAAGGAAATATTCCGGAATCACAGAGTGAAGAATGTCAAATGCTGCTGCAAAGCGACAGTTTTGTGTATAGATGGTGCCAGATAAAGGAAATATTCCGGAATCACAGAGTGAAGAATGTCAAATGCTGCTGCAAAGTCAAAGCAAGATGGAGGCTGATCACCAAGCTTGTCGCTCACGTGGAAAACTATAAACTGTCATACACAGTATCGTTTACTATCTTCAGGTACTGAAATGGAATCATTAAGGTCTTGACTCTTACTGTACCTTAAATAATATGTGCCTTTTAAAGAAAAGCATATAAAATTTTTCCCCTGACAACATGTCTCCTCACCACAGCTCGGCCTTAGACAGCCCTCCTGGGAAGGCTGCTTCCTGCCCCGGGGCTGGGCTGGGCCTCTCCCGTCAGGTGCTCACAAGGTGCCTCACACGTCTGTCTCAGGACAGCCATCAAACAGGGATGGAACCCCAGCCGCCCTCCCTACTCTGAGCCCCGAGGCCTAGGAGGCCTTCCAGCAGTCAGCTCCCTGCCCCTGGGCTCCTGCCCGGGACCACCTGTGCCCCACCCAAGTCCAGGGTCCCTGCCTGCCGGCCTCCTGCCTCACAGACGGTATTCCCCTCTCATCCTCCCCTAGAGCGCGGCGCTCAGACGGCTCCAGGGTCCCCAGGCTCCTTGCCTCCTCTCCCACCTCCACTTTCACTGGAAAACTGTTCATCATCAGCAGCTGTCAAACGCTTCCCTGTATCTTCAGCGGCACTCAGAGTCAAAACCAGCGAGTGAACAGGACTTGGAAACAACGCTCTCACGTTTACTCTCAGAAGAGCTTATCAGGTGCGGGTGGACAGCCGCTCAGCTCCCGGGGGGCCGAGGTGAGCCCGGCGTGGCCTGCAGCCCAGGACCCGCCATCAGAGCACATGGACAAGAGGGCTGCTGTGTGCATGCGGCCCCCCCGCCTCGAGGCTTCCCACCTGCTCCCCACAGGGAGCCCTGCGTGTCATCCTTCTCCAAGCACAATGAGAGTGAGGAAGGCAGGACGGACAGGGAAGGCTCCCCGGCCCTCCCAGGACTGCGGTGTGCTTCCCGCACAGGAAGCGGGAACCCCAGGGCTTCTCACCTGCGGGATAGGAGTGCTGTGCTCCCCAGTACAACTGCATGTCACTGCACTGGGTATCCAAAGAGGACAGCTTCAGGGCTGCCCTGGGGCTCGGTGGCCAATGCAGGAGACACAGGTTCGATCAGTGCTGTCAGGTCAGTTCAGTCGCTCAGGCGTGTCCGACTCTTTTCAACCCCATGAATCACAGCACGCCAGGCCTCCCTGTCCATCACTGACTCCCGGAGTTCACTCAGACTCACGTCCATCGAGTTGGTGATGCCATCCAGCCATCTCATCCTGTCGTCCCCTTCTCCTCCTGCCCCCAATCCTATGGGAAGACCATGTCTCAAAGTAACTAAGAACTAAGTAATAGAGTAACAGTTCTGATGGTTCATGAGAACTACTGAGCCCGTGCGAACAGCCCAGAAACCNCGTCCATCGAGTTGGTGATGCCATCCAGCCATCTCATCCTGTCGTCCCCTTCTCCTCCTGCCCCCAATCCTATGGGAAGACCATGTCTCAAAGTAACTAAGAACTAAGTAATAGAGTAACAGTTCTGATGGTTCATGAGAACTACTGAGCCCGTGCGAACAGCCCAGAAACCGCAACTGCTGAGCCTAGGAGTGACAACTACCGAAGCCCTTGTGGCCTAGAGCCTGTAGTCTGCATCGCCACCGCGAGAAGCTCGCACGCCGCACCTAGGGAGTAACCCCACCCGCCACAACTGGAAGAAAGCCCGCGCAGCAATAAAGACCCAGCACCACAACTAAATAAAATCATTTTTAAAATGACAGCTTCAGGTACCAATTCAACTACTTAGGAAAAAAAGCCGTTCTGTATTGTAAACTAATAAAGGGGCTAAAGGCGCATAAAAGACAACAAAGACAAATCGCGTGTCTCTATATCCCCCATAACGCACAGAAGAGGACAGAGCAGTTTCGCTTTTGTTCTCCCTTTTTCCCTGCAGGCTTCACACTTCCAATGGCGATGTCTAACCTAACTGCTGGCCTGCAAACAGGGAGCGGGCCAGGGAAGGCAGACGGGGAAACCAGGCCTGGAGGCAGAAGCTGCTGCTCAGAAATCGATGGTGGGAGAACGGACACGGCCCTGCGCTGCTCCTCGGAGTCAACATGCAGCACACGCGCCCAGGGCTGGGCGCTGGTTTACACGCGCCACCGGGCTCAGCCACGGTGACCCCTGAGGAAGAGCCACCATCGTCTCCATTTGCAGGCGGTGGCGCTGTGTGGTCACGCAGTCGAGTCCGACGCTTTGCAACCCTGAGGCCTGCAGCACGCCAGGCTTCCCTGTCCTTCACCATCTCCCAGAGCTTGCTCAGACTCATGTCCATTGAGTCAGCGATGCCATCGAGCCATCTCATCCTCTGTCGTCCCCTTCTCCTCCTGCCCTCAATCCTTCCCAGCATCAGGGTCTTTTCCATTGAGGCGGCTCTTTGCATCAGGTGGCCACTGGAGCGTCACCATCAATCCTTCCAATGAATATTCAGGACTGATTTCCTTTAGAATTGACTGTCTGGATCTCCTTGCAGTCCAAGGAACTCTCAAGTCTTCTCCAGCACCACAGTTCAAAAATATCAATTCTTCAGCGCTCAGCCTTCTTTGTGGTCCAACTCTCACATCAATTCGTGACTACTGGAAAAACCACAGGTGAGGAAATCACAAATGAAGGGAGGATGCAGAAACATAGGTTTTAGCCTGAGGTAAAAGAGGAAAAGATCAAACCACTCAGTTCCAAAGGAAATCAACCCTGAATATTCACTGGAAGGACTGATGCTGATGCCGAAGCTCCAATACTCTGGCCACCTGATGCGAAGAGCCGACTTATTGGAAAAGACCCTGATGCTGGGAAAGATTGAAGGCAGGAGGAGAAGGGGACGACAGAGGACAAAATGGTTGGATGGCATCATCACCTCGATGGATGTGAGTCTGAGCAAACTCGGGATATGGTAAAGGACAGGGGAGCCTGGCTTGCTGCAGTCCGTGGGGTCACAGAGTCAGACAGGACTTGGTGGCAGAACAACAAAAGGGGAAAGCTCACCNGACAAAATGGTTGGATGGCATCATCACCTCGATGGATGTGAGTCTGAGCAAACTCGGGATATGGTAAAGGACAGGGGAGCCTGGCTTGCTGCAGTCCGTGGGGTCACAGAGTCAGACAGGACTTGGTGGCAGAACAACAAAAGGGGAAAGCTCACCTCACAGCGTCTTCACTGAGAAGACACCCCCGGAGACCTGGACCTTCAAAGCCTGACACCACCAACGTGCAGCTGTGCCCAGAGCGGTCCCCCCGACCAGCTTCTACGAAGGCGCCTCCGCCCCCAGCGCTGGCTCAGGAAGCGGCCCTGAAACCCAGCCCGCCCCACCATGGTGCTCCCAGTGTCCTAAAACTCAGACGAGGAGCAGGTAACTACTCAGCCTCCTTAGATTCTGTGCGATTAAATAAAACAACATGAAACAACAGAGAAACGCATTCATTTAAAAACTGAAGGTAGTCATATAAGTCTCCGTTCAAATGCAATTAACAAGCCTAACTCTTCCCCCCACAATCCTGGAAGCAAGCAGAGAGAACCACCTCTGAGCCGCCAGAGCACCCTTCAATTTGAGCCCAAAGGTGTTTCCACCTTAGGCTCCAGCCCTGAGCAGGGGCTGCAAACAGCAGGTAGGTCATGTGAACCCTGCCTCAGCACCCAGGCTCCGTCATCCGCCAGGCGGGGGTGGGTGGGCCAGTGACCACAGGCCATGTGGGTCCTTCTGCCTGAACGTCCCCCACCCTCAGGCTCCGAACCCTCCTCCCGCCCTCCACACACACGCTGAGGAGGCCCCCTCATGGGGTGCCAGATGTGACTCAAACACGTGCAGCTCAGCATGACAACTTTGCTCTGGAGGAGTTTTTAGGTGCTGGGCTGGATGAAGCACAAGCTGGAATCAAGATTGCCGGGAGAAATATGAATAACCTCAGATACGCAGATGACACCAGACTTGTGGCAGCAAGCAAAGAACTAAAGAGTCTCTTGATGAAAGTAAAAGAGGAGAGTGAAAAAGTTGGCTTAAAACTCAACATTCAGAAAGCTAATAAGATCATGGCATCCGGTCCCTTCACTTTATGGCAAATAGATGGGGAAACAATAGAAACAGTGGCTGACTTTATTTTTTGGGGCTCCAAAATCACTGCAGATGGTGACTGCAGCCATGAAATTAAAAGACACTTGCTCCTTGAAAGAAAAGTTATGACCAGCCTAGACAGCTTATTAAAAAGCAGAGACATTACTTTGCCAATAAAGGTCCATCTAGTCAAAGCTATGGTTTTTCCAGTAATCATGTATGGATGTGAGAGCTGGACTATAAAGAAAGTTGGAGAAGACTCTTGAGAGTCCCTTGGACTGCAAGGGGATCCAACCAGTCCATCCTAAAGGAAATCAGTCCTGAATATTCATTGGAAGCTCTGATGCTGAAGCTGAAACTCCAATATTTTGGCTACCTGATGCAAAGAACTGATTCATTTGAAAAGACCCTGAAGCTGGGAATGATTGAAGACAGGAGAAGAAGGAACGACAGAGGATGAGATGGTTGGATGGCATCACCGACTCAATGGACATGACTTTGAGAGTAAACTCCGGGAGTTGGTGATGGACAGCGAGGCCTGGTGTGCTGCAGTCCATGGGGTTGCAAAGAGTCAGACACGACTGAGTGACTGAACTGAGTGAAACCGGAAAGCAGAAGCTATGAGTGAAAAGGATGCTGGATGCCATGGAAACAGAACCCTTCCGTCAGTAAATTCACCCCGGCATGACGACAGGATCTCCAAGTACCACCAAACGTTCAAGAAACATTAATCAGGATACAGAAGGTTCTGCTTGATTATTTCATTAAGTCAGGATTATCTATTACAAAACCCATCCATGCCTCCTAATAACTCTAATATTTGACAGCAGTGGGAAATACTCTGACAAGTTAACTGACCGCATGTCAGTTCTCCCACAAAACACAGCCATCTGATGTCTGAACGCTGGAAACTCTGTAGGAAGCTGGGCATGGAGGGCGAGAGCCCGCTCGGCCCCTCTGTGTCTATGTGAGCAGAGAGGAGAGGCAAGCACACTGGGTAAGATCCCCGCCAGGAGGACGGCCTCAGCAAGTGAATCTGAGTCTCCTCCGTGAAGTCTCTGCAGCGCTGGGCAGACGGTAGCCCCCGAACGGGGGGGAGGCGGGCACCCCTGCGAGACACAGGCTGGACTCCGTGCACCTCAGACCCGAGGAAGGGGCCCCTCGGGAGCGGGTGCATCCCTGGGTCCAGGGCTCCGAGCCCAGCACGGGGCTGGGCACGGGGATCACCGAGGAGACCGACTGCACTGGGTCTACTGCGGGGGCAGTGAGAAACAGGGGTGCTCTCATGAAGGGAAGCCCCAGCCGCTGTGGGGAGGGGGGGGGCTCTGGAAGAGGGGCTCCCAGACTGGGCAAGACCACGTCTTATAAAACTAACGCAATAACCCAGGGGGTGGAGAGTGTCCCGCGACGGAAGAAGGAGCTAGTCCTAGACGGCTCCTGGCGGGCAGACAGGTCTCCCGTGAGCACCCACACGGCTCACCCAGGACACTCGGCAGCCAAACTGCGGGGGCCCACAGCCGTGCAGAGGGCCGGGGGGGAGATGTGTATAAGAGACAGGCTTCAGGGCTGCCCTGGGGCTCGGTGGCCAATGCAGGAGACACAGGTTCGATCAGTGCTGTCAGGTCAGTTCAGTCGCTCAGGCGTGTCCGACTCTTTTCAACCCCATGAATCACAGCACGCCAGGCCTCCCTGTCCATCACTGACTCCCGGAGTTCACTCAGACTCACGTCCATCGAGTTGGTGATGCCATCCA